>OU452219.1:30191126-30516126 GCA_911728455.2 Marthasterias glacialis
TAACATTATCAATGCCAGTGTTATTAATCTTTAACATGTAAAAGTTCCTCACTACAGCAAAGTTTGGCTTGAGTACCAAACAGCATACTTTTGGTTTTGTTGGTATTTAGAGTTAAAAAATTCACTTGGAGCCATTTAGAGATTTCGTCCATGTCCCTGTTAAGAGCTCTATTAATAACATCAATTGATTTAGCATGAGTAAAAATAGCTGTGTCATCAGCAAATAAATACATCATAGAGTCTTTAGAAACAGTACGAGTGAGGTCATTAATATACAGTGTAAACAGAAGATCGCCCCAGGATTGACCCCTGAGGCACTCCAAAATTCACTACAGCAAAAGAAGAAAAATCATCACCAGTTTTGGTCACCTGATGGCGCCCATACAAGTAAGATGAAAACCAGTCAAGCTCCAGGCCACACACTCCAATATTATTAAGTTTGTCAAGAAGAAGTTTATGATGAACAGTGTCAAAAGCCCTCTTGATATCCAAAAAGACTGTACCCGTTAAGTAACCTGAGTTCATATTTTCAAGTAATTATAGATCAGATGCTTTTAACAGACATGTTTGTGTGGAGTGCATAGGTCTGAAGCGCAACTGGCTATCAGTTAAAATGTTTTTTTAAGATCAATATAGACTAGCAGTTGTTTATGGACAAGTCTAAAAACAAACTACATGCAGGTTGGAAGAACAGAAATTGGCCTATAATTGTTAACATCTCTGGCAAACACTTCCTTATAAAAAGGGGATATTCTGGGGATATTCTGCTCAATTTCCAGGCCAAAGGCACACAACCAGTGGAGAGGATTAAGTTCATAATGTGGGTTAAGGGCATTGCAAGCTGTCTGCAACCAGCTCGCAGCAATCGTTGGGCGATTCCATCAAGCCCAGTAGCCTTGGTGGCATCAAGACTGAATAATTGAATAATATATGAATAATTGAATAATGATGATGTCATCAGGTGTCAAATAACATTAAATCAAATGTTATTGTTTCAAAAAATTTTAACTCCTGAACTACACAATAGATTTTTACAATCTTTACATTATCAGATAGGTCTTTAAAAACCAAGTAAACGGTTTAACAGTGATGACCCCAATTTGACCTTGTCTTCCAATACCAAATGGAAGTTGAAGTGAAAAGATAGTCCCGGGCCTTATTTTAACGTCTACAGACATTATGAACTGGAATATGGACATTGTGTCTGTGTATAAAATAACGTTTGACCCCTAGGTTATCAACGTCATCCTTTTCAATAGGGCCCTCTTGTGACGAGTTTAAAATTGTATCTTTATTTTGCTGAAAACCTGTTGAAAGGTCAAAATAGTTTAAAACTTAGCACATACTTAAGTCTGTAAATGTCTTGATAAGAAATTTGCTTAAAAGCTTATAAGAAAGTTTATTATTTCAATTTCAAATCTTTAGAACTACAACAGCCTGTTATGATTTGAATTGTTGCCTCAAAGGTGAAAATCTTTAGGTGTTTGGGCCCTCCGCCTGGAACACCTCTTGTTTTTGTTCTGTTTTTTTTTTTACACTTCTTCTATTACATTCGTCACGTATTTCGACTGAGCTCTGTAGTAAGTAGAAATTTCTTAGCTTTAAGACCTCCAATGGTCCTAGTTCTTTTACTAGGTTGTAGATTATTGCAAGATTAGGCTAGACCAGCCTCCCCTCGTTTGGTGGCTTCATTTTGCTGTTGGGGGAGGGCTTAAAATTTAAAATTTTCTGTTAACTATTATGGCTAGGCTGGCCCTCCTGGCCAGTTAAGCAGAAACCTGCTTTCAGGGGCACTTGGGTGTGAGCACGGCTGCCCCAGAAAAGACCACTGCTCATTGTGATGAGCCATTCAGCACTGTAACCAGGAACAATGGGGTTGCTTTCAAAGCTTCTTACAAAACCTCCCCATTGAAAGATAAATTGATGCTTTTGTCATGCCTTTTCCACCTGAAGATGTTGTGTCTGTCGCTCACATCTCCAATGGCCGAGTAGCCATTTATTTCTGCTCAAGAGCGGCAGTCGTTGATGCTACCAATCATGGTCTGAGACTCGACGATTCCTTTCTCGAGTTCACGCAACTCATTAAACCTACTACTCGGCTCACTCTCTCCAATGTGTACCCTTAAATTCCAAATTCTGTTCTTGTTCACAATATCTCTGGCTTTTGTAAGGTGGTGTCTCAGATCCGACCCAAACCACTCAGTTTCTAAAAGCAAAGAGCCGTCACACATTATGTCATTCAGAAGACAAGTTCAGGTACTTCTCAATCAAAATGTCACTCCTCCTGATCACATTAATTTCACCTATGCTGAAAAAATCCCACTCGCAGTCAAAAATTGTAACCAATATTCGGCTGCTGTCCGGCAAAATCACTGAAAATCCCGACGAGATTAAATCGCACATGTGGAAATTCTACAGCAAAGTACCGACTGATGAGAGTGTCCACGACACTCTCCTTTTGGACTTGCCATCACTTGATCCAGTAGACTCGGAAGATCTCAACAGACGTTTACTTCCTAAAGAACTTGACCTAGCGGCTAAGCAACTTAGCAACAATAAATCACCTGGTCTGGCCACTCCTGAAAAATGACCCACTGTCCATTTTTAATCACACCATCGCCTGTGGCAACCAACCTTGCTCATTTTATAGAGCCGTCAACTCCCTCATTAAAAAAAAAAGGGAGATCTCTCTGATGTTGCTAACTGGTGTCCTGTCTCTCTGCTCAATACGGACTATAAGATTTTTGCTAAGTTGCTGGCCAACAGGCTGAAGAATCATATTGTGTTCCCGGCCGGTCAATTTATGACAATGTCCTTCTCATTAATGATATCATCAATTGCTCCATATTAAATGACACTCCCCTCACTGTTGTCAACCTTGATCAAAAGAAAGCTTTTGACAATGTTGACCACAAGTATTTATTAAGTGCCATGAGAGCCTTGGGATTTGGTGATCAGTTCATATCATACATAAAACTTTTGTACAATTGTGCAGAGAGCCTTCTCAAGGTGGGCAGTTCACTCACTGCCCCCTTCACAGCAGAGAAAGGTATCCGTCAAGGCTGCCAGCTCTCTGGTCTGCTGTATTTCATTGCCATTGAGCCCCTGCCCCTGCTCCGTTTTCCAAGCTTCACCTATCAACTTGGTTCTTTCATCTGAATCCAATGGACTTTCCGCCTCATTGAAAACTATGTATGCCATCGTCAACAATCAAATCAACTCGCATCCTTCTCATACCAGCACATACTGGCACGAATCTGGACTGTTTGATATCTCACAATCCATCCAATGGGAAGAAATATACCACCTTCCTACTTCAAAGAAGGAAGGGGATACACAATTTAAACTTCTCCACAAAATTCTACCCTCTTCCAGTTCTACACCATCTCAACCTAGATATTCATCCTGTGGCTGGTGCAGAGAGAGGGCAACGCTTCTTCATCTCTTCATCCTCTGCCCTGCAATACAACCCAGTCTCAACCTGCTACACTCATTCTCCATTGCATCTTTCCTGATCTCTGACTCAATTTTGACCTCTACTGGACCCTTATCCCATGTGCTAGATGTCGCTGCAAAGACCACAGTGTGTACATGACAAAGCAAAACATTTTGAACAAAGACGTCATCGATGACGTCAAAACATTAAATTGAAGTTTTTCATTGAAAAAGTCATATCTCCAGAATCATATATGCTATACATGATCTTTACACCATATAATAGCTCTTGAAATATTAAACATTTTTATCTTACACAGAGTGTGACCCCATTTGACCTTTACTTCCAGTCAAAACCGGAAGTTTTTATATAAAAATTTGTATCTCATGAACGTAAATTTGTATATAAATATAATTACATGATTTTAAGGCCCTTCGACAATTCTACATATTATTACAATGTGTGATACCATTTGACCTTCACTTCCGGTCGAACTGGAAGAATAAGTTTGTACATACAAAAATGTGTATCTTATTAATGACACATGGTACATTAATAATCATTACATCAATTTAAAGCTCTCGGGGAATTCTAGATATCTTTTACAAAGTGTGACCCCATTTGACCTTTAGTTCCTGTCAAAACCGGAAGTTGAAGCTTCATATGATAAACCTTCACGCATGAATATCAACAAAAGGTACAAATAAATATTTTGCCTGTCAGTACAAGGAGACAAAAAACATGCACAAAGCATTGACCTTATAATTTTCAATTACGCAATCACTTTATTACGTTCAAGCCGAACACCGTGAGTTTGTCCACAAATTTCTAGTTATTGTTAAGTTTTATTTTCTGCGTATTCTTCCCCCTGAACCTTGTCCGTCAATTTTCTCAAAAGGTAAAGCTTGTATGAACTTGAAACTTACCATGTACAGTACAAAGATCTTAGTGAGAAGATGAAACTGCAACTTTTTTAGAATGATGATGTCATTGATGACATCATTAGGTTAAATAAATGTTAAATAATTCAAAAAATTCATATCTCAAGAACCACAAATGCTACATTCACAATCTTTGGTGCATATGAAAGGTCTTGTAATGTTGGACAAATTGATCATTTGATCTTTACTTCCGGTCAAAACTGGAAGTTAAAGTAAAAATCATGTTATTTAGGGCTCTAGAGCCTAAGTGAATGAAAATATGAACAACCTTTCCATGCAATAATATTTTCTTTAGCTCACGAGCATTCTAGAAATGTGGTATATGAAGACACAGCTACGTCATAATGAAAATGGTACACAAAGTCAAAAAAAAAAATTATTTTGCTACTCTAAAATTAAAGTATGTACGGGCTTGAAACTAACTATATACCTAGACCACAGAGTGTACATGACAAAGCAAAATTTTTTGAATGATGACGTCATCGATGGGGTCATTACATTTAATTGAAGTTTTATATGGGCTAAAACAATAGAGAAACCATTTCAATCGCTTCAAACCTTTAATATTGCGTTTTACAAGATTCGCATTACATGTACTTCTGAAATTGAATGTGGAATGATGAAGTCACATACTATATAGACATTTGGCCTGAAAACAGTAGGCCTAATAATTCAAAAATATCATAATTTACAAGGACTCCAAGACGCATGCAATAACTTGGCGAAAACTGTGGCGTAGTGCATAATCCAGCGGCTTTACAATGTACAGGGTGTGAGGGTTCGAATCACGGTTGGGTCAGGCCCTTTTTTCTGTTTCTTTTCTTCCATTCTTCTTTTTTCATTTAATTGAGAACTATATCAAAAGTAAAACCTGAATGAAACCGGGTTTAATCTTCCAATCATTTCGGAATCTTGTACTGTACGGAATGATTATAATGCGACCTTTAACATCAATGAATCGTCAACCACTACTTGACGATGGCGTTTTCACATGTATACGTGGGGAAACAATTTAGCAGCATTACAATTTCAAAAATGGCACACGTCTTTTGGCATGCTCAGTGGTCGCTTGGATACTGTAACTGATTTTAAATGCAGAGTGTGTGGGTTCGCATCACGACTGCATTGATTTTCTAACGATTGGAATAATAACATTAGGGTTTGGAGTCAGAGAGGTCTTTGTTTGGGCAAATTGTAAATGTTCTATTGTTCTATCGTATTGTATTGTATCGCATTCCAAATTAATGGGCTAAAACAAGCGAATGTTTCAACCGCAACAAATCCTGAATTGAAATTAAGTTTAATCTTGTAATTTACGATACGCATTACTTCTTAACAGAATGTAGGAATGATTTTAAGAGTGACATTGAATGTAGGCCAAGAGCGAACTTTTTCCCATTTCTTTTCTTCTGTTCTTATTTGATTGAGAACTTGCACAATAGTGAACTATATAAGAACAACCCGGCCTCCTATCGTTTGTTGACAACATTTTCTTAATGGCAAATGCTTTCAGGGGGAGTACCCCAAGGAAGTGAACTTGGACCGGTGATTTTTCTGGCATGTATTAATAGTGCTGTTGGAAAAAGGTCAATGATCTCATGTTAGGGGAAAATAGATTACTCGACAATCAAAGCAATTTACAATTTGATCTGAACAATTTGAACCAGTGCGCAGACAATAATGGTTTTTCAATGAACCCCACTAAATGTCAAACTATGCAAGTTTATTTTGGTAGGAAAGACCCCACTCAATCGATGTATTATATATCTGACATGCAGTTACAGTGTGTTTCTAAGGTGAAACTGATGGGAGTTACACTCAAAAATAATTTAAAATGGGACAGTCACGTTGCTGATTTAGTTGTCAGGTCTAATCGTAAATTGTTCATGTTTCGGAAATTGAAAACTGCTGGTTTAACCATTAATTAACTGGTTATTGTGTACTAGAGTTACACTCGTTCTATTTTAGAATATGCTGCCCAGGTTTGGCATTCATCTTAAACATTAACACAGTCAAATCAAATTGAATCTATCTAGGAGCGCATTGGCTGTATTATTTTAGGACTTGCCTACAATAATTACTGCCAAGCCCTTAGTGTTTTAAAGCTGGAATACCTGAGTGAGTGACGATTGCATTTGTGTAAAAAATTCATTGTCAAAACATACCGCTCAAACAAAGTTGAAGACTGTTTTTTTAAACTAAATAGATGCCATTCTATGACTCTTAGATCAACCCTGATATCAGACAGAATTTATGCGAACACAAATAGATTCAAAAACAGTCCCCTCCCCTACCTGACTCCATTACTGAATGACACATTAAGTGAATGACTCATGTATTTTTTATATATAGGCCTAGATATTTATATTTTTAAGGGGGGGGGTTAGGAAATCATCGCCTGTGCAATGTATGTTTGAATGTTTCTTGTGGTTCTTTATTTGTTTGTTTCTTCCTGTGTTTTTAATTTCTATTTTAAGTCATCGTTACTTTTTCTGTGTTAATGAATTTAATTTGTCTGATTTACTTGTATGATCCTGTTTTCTTGTTCATTTTTTATCTCCTTTTTTATGTTTATATTTTAAACAAGCCAAGTTGGCCAATCTGAAGATTGGGCTTGGAGCGGTCGGTGTTGGGTGAAATGAAGTTGGGGATGAAGGGTATGGATAGTTGTGGCTAGTCTAATCTGACACAATCGTACCATCGTAACCGGCAACATCTCCTTCGTAGTTCAGGTGATTTTGAAGTATATTGTTGATGTCTTTCATGAACTTTGGAACAGTTTTTTGTAATTTCCTGGGTTTTTTAATTTGAATTTGTAAGGCATTACTCAGATACCAACAAACACATGAGCATTCACTCGGTCGGACCCTATACATACTATACGCCAGATAATGTCCAGTGTTAATAAAAGTGTTGTTGGGTTCAGAAACTGTTGATCAACGTTGATCGCCCAGGATATAGAACAATGGGGATCATGTGCACACAGTAGACTCTGTGCAAACAACTCCATCCAGATAAACGACTCGGTGGGGCTCGCAACCAAACTAAACGGCTGCTGCATGTAAGATTTGAGAAACACCACAAAAGTGTGGCTATTGCGGTAATTAAGCACACAGGTCAAGAATAACACAGCACCTAAGGGAAAACAGAGGGAGTGTGTGTGAAAAAACTGAATGGGGAAAAGCGGCAATTTGCCCATGACAAAAACGACATCTTCAGCGGAGCCGGAAAAGCAATGATGACACCCACTGGATTTTTCCCGATGTGTGGGTACACCTCCTGAGCCGCGGGACCCAGCCGTTCCGGACGCTATGTGCGACAAACATTTGAGGTTCACAGATGCTTCCAACTTCGTCTGGGGAGCCTCCCTACCCACTCGTCAGACGGCCGGGACATAGGCAAGCAGTTCAAGCGGAACCACATCGACGTCCTGGAACTACAGGCAGTATTCAATGGTCTTCGACACTTCCGGTCCGAAATGAGGAATCGGTCGGTCCTCATCATGTCCGACAATACCACCGTGGTGGCATACATAAACAGATAAGGAGGCACAAGGTCACCTCAGCTGTGCTACCGCACCTGGGACATGTTTCACTGGCTCATTCAGAACAACATCATTCTCCGAGTCAACCACATCCCGGGGATGGAGAACATCATGGCAGATAACCCTGTCTCGGGGCTCCATGATTCCCACGACGTGGACTCTACGTACCAGGGTGGTTCAGCAGATTTTCGAGATAAGGGGTCGACCACACATAGATCTGTTCGCGATAGCGGTCAACAAATAGTTACTGGTATTCTGCGCACGCTTCCGCCACCCTCAAGCCTGGGCCGTAGATGCCCTGACTGTGGATTGGTCAAACACGTTCATCTATGCATTCCCCCGACCTCTCTCCTACAAAGGGTTGTAGGGAAGATCGAACGAGAAACATGCAGGATTCTGCTGATCGCCCCCTTCTGGCCACACCAGCCCTGGTTTCCATGGCTGGTGCGGCTTTTGACAGCAGTCCTTATAATACTCCCGGATTGCCACGACCTTCTGTTCCAACCACACTCCCGTCTTCTTCATCCAGCACCAGGGGACCTCCACCTAGCATGCTGGCCTCTGTCAAGCGATCCTCATTGCAGCAGGCCTTTCAGAGGACACTGCAGCCTTGGCGGCAAAGGAACGTAGGCTGTCTACAAGATGGATCTATGACAGCAGGCTTCGACATTTTAACCAGTGGTGAGAGCAGATCTGTGGATCCGCTCTCAGCGTCTCTAGCATCCGTGTTGGATTTCCTGGTTCATCTCTTTCGGGTGGAACTAGCAATTGGCACTATCAGGAATTACCAGTCGGCTATTGCCGCAGTCCATACAGGCTTCCCTGATAGCTCTTCGATCTCATCAAATGTGGCAATAAATCAGTTTCTACTGGGCATGTTTAATGAATGTCCCTGGGTTAGCAGACTTGTCCCGTCCTAGGACCTTGGATGTGTCTTAGAGGTAATGACTAAGGCTCAATACGAACCGTTAAACCTGGCCACTCTGCTGCAATTATCCATGAAGTTAGCATTCCTTATAGCAGCTTCTTCAGTTCATCAAGGCTGCGAACTCCACACTCTCACAATACAATCAGGACACATCCGTTGGGAACCAGGCAGGGTTTGCCTTGCCCCCAAAGCATCCTTCCTGACGAAAAATCAGACTCCTCTCCCGACATTTTAATTCCGGAGATTCAATCAGTCTCTTCTATCTTGTGTTCACAGGGAGAAGAATTTATGGGAGATTGCAATCAATGAAGCTGATCAGATTGAGCAACAGCAGAATGGTAAGAATTTGTATATATAAATAAACACAATATGTTTATACTGATTCCCCATTACTCACTGAACAATCTATTCATCAAACAAATGTTTTACCTATTGAAAATGAGTACATGTAGTAACCAGAGGTGGTAGATTTGTAAAGTGTTGCAATTTAATATAACTCCAGGCAGGCTTTTTGCCTAGCAGCCTCCATACAGACCCCTTTGCCTTAAACATTTTTTAGAGTAAATATATATCTAGCAGGAAACCTGCACTTTGTGCAGATCATGCTTGTTATTTGTTGAGTGTAAATACTTGGAAAGATATTGCCGTTTCATTTGGAGTAACGCGGAAAAGTCTTCTAGAAGTTAACAAACTTTTAGTAATACAAGACCATTTCTATGTAGTGAGTAGAAACATATTACAGTGCAAGTTGGCATTGCGCCTACGTCCATTGTGAGTCTATTAAATGCAGCACAGGGCTTGTACAAACAACGGTGATGACACCAAACAGCCGTAGATAGAATGCGATCTGTACATATTAAATTTTAACAGTAATTGGATTATTGTGTCCTGCCCGTTGTATGTAACGACTGTAACACATAAGGAATTTCATTTGTTGAAACTTTACATGTAGTCAGACTATAACTAGTACAAGCTTAGAAAGTCGTGACATCATGAAGACATCATCGAGTGTCAAATTACAAGATTTAAAAAAAAAATAGGACTGGTGAAGTCAATAAAATAAATAAACATTTACTTAATGTCTGTGGTGAAGTTTATGGTAATCATTTCAAAGTTGGTGTAAATAATGACCTTCATGCAGACAACATATGTGTGAATTAGATTGATGATGTCATCATTTGTCACGTGGTATTACATTAATGGTGCACTTTTTTAAGTTCTGTATCTACCTAACTACATGTTTGGTAAACTTGAAACTTGGTATGTTGTTAGACAATGGACTTCCTTGCAAAAATGTGGAGTAAGATGTGGAGTAAAATATTGAGTAAGATGACAACATTATGAAGTCATCTTACGAGTTTTTAAAAATTTGACACCACTTATTAAATAGCTTGAGAACGAAACAAGCTACGATCAAAATTGTTCTTGCACTAGGCTTGCAAGGTCAGCAATTTATAAAATATGTAGTGTCACACCATGACGTCATCACTTGTCACATTGCATTGCCAAAAAAGTAGGGTTTAAAAGATCTATATTGTTATGAGTTTCACATTAAATTTTTCTTTTATACTATAGTCCCCTCTTTTGAGTCCCGAACACCTAGTGTTTGTGGTTTTTTTTAGGTGTTTGGGCATTAAAACGCCCAATTAACTATTGTTACTGTTCGTTTTTTTTTTTGTGTTTTTTTTACTTTTTAGCAAACTTCATCTTTCTAAATGACACTTGTCCGCAGAAAATTGCATTGTTGCAAAGCTTGTATCAACTTGAAAATTTGCATGTAGTTACACTATAACTTGAAGTTTCAGGACGAAGCGTGACATCATGATGACATCATCAGATATCAAATTACAGTGGTTTTTGAAGATTTCAAATTAATTATTTCAAAGCACTCTGTCATGAAAATTCAAAAAGTTATGGAAATAATTCTTTCACAATCAAGAACAGCTTGACATTTTTGCTTGTGTAAGTGACCTTGCCTGAGGTCAACTTCCGTCATCATGACGTCATCACTTGTCACATTGCATCACCACGAAGGTAGAGGTTTTTTTAAGAACTATATAGATCAACATGGGCGATCAAGCTGAAAGCTTGCATGTACTCAAAAATTGAGGTCATGTCACAATGAAGTCTATCACATGACGTTCCGTTAAAAATACACTTTTCAAGGATTTATATAAGCACAATATTATACTCAAGTGAGTTAAAATTTTGCATGTATGCAATCCATGATGTGTTGAATCCAACATTTGTTTTCCTGGTATCTTTCATTCAATTATTTAAGTGAAACCCTCACCTAATTACCTGGTGTTTGTTGCAACAAATACACAAGCTCTAGTTTAATTTGAAATTGGGCGGTTAGTGCACCTAAATATTTAGACTTATGTAGGCCTAAAATAATTTTATCACAGGTCTCTTCATTATGGCACTCTCGACGACCACATGAAAACAAAGTGGTGATGTTATTAGATCACCATAGGTCAAACGATGATTGTGTTTTATGGAGTTAACATTGAAAGTTTTGAGCAAAACCGTGTAACATTTTTATGTAGTCCTTTATCTGTGATAAAACATGCATTAAAACATATAAAATAATTAAAGTGACATATTGTAGGTTTTCAAGAAATTAGAATCAGTTTTGTAGTCTTAAAGGAGAATTCCAGGCCCTCCAAAGTGTTATCTAGTCTGAAAGGACATATTGTAAGTTACATAATCCACAGGGGGTTTGCCATTTTTGAGAATTGAGAACGAAGTGCTGGCCTATTGTGCTCCTAAATCCTTGTTCTATAGAGCGCATTCATGTTGTTTGAAAATCCCGCCACATCCTGGACATTATGACGTAGCGACTGAACCTCGACGAAGACGTGCATTCACCGATGCTGTAAGTGGCAAGTATTGCGCACCTAGACGCACCTATTGGCATAGGTATGCTCATGATAGAAGGGTGCACGACAAATGCTACACACGTGCACATCTTCTCCATATTTCTTCCAAACACAAGTTGACGTTTTTACTGTCACCTTTTAACGTCGTTATTGTTGAATTTTCTTTGCTGTAACGAAGTCTGGTTATAAAAATTATGGAATCAGGGCCATCTCCTTATGATTTTGAACCTACTTTTACGAACGAGGAGTTACAAAAAAGAAAAAATGACGTTGAAATAGACAAAGACATTGACGTTGAAGTTGCCCGGTTCCAGCGGACCGACTACACGCCAGGAAAATACGGACTGGTGCAACTGTGGGTCGTGTGGGTGTCAGGTCACTTCGTACCTTGACCATTTCGTACCTTGGACGCTTCTACCTTTTGCAAGGTACGAAGTGATTTGGACACTTTGTACCCTGGACACTTCGTACCTTACCTAAGACACTTCGTACCTTCAAACAAGACACTTCGTACCTTCCAAAAGAATCAATAGACCCATTGCACGACAATGTTGACATGTGGTCACATAACCCCCTATTGGGTATAACACTGTACAGCTGATGGCAAAATACGTGTAAAGAGATAGGCCGTGATACAGAGTGAGTTCGAAAACAGTCGATTTTACTTTTGTTAAGTGATAAATTAGTTAATCAGCCCCTTTATTTAAAGTAGTATGTTATGGTATTAATTTAAATCACATCTCTGTTTCATAGTTTAACAGAATTCTACTAAAAAGAGTTTTTTTTAGCCATGCACTACCGGCAACGGACGACTGTTATGTAGCCACCCGTCTGTTATTTTGTTTGTAATGTAGGCCTAAATCACTGTAAAAAAAAAGGATAAGCAATGTTGGAAAAGTGAGCATTAATACCTAGCCTTGCAAAATTTCAAGTAGGCAAAGGAATCACACAGTTTTGGAAAGCAATTTCTTTGGAGGATTTCAGCTTCAAAAACGGTCGTCTGGCCTAACGTTCCGTCGTGCGCTGTACAAATCGTGCACATTTATACGGTACTTTTACAATTTTCAAGACTTGCTGGAACTGTACTTACTGGCTTTATTCATCCACTTGAAGGTCTCTACTGGTACAAACTCTGGAATATCTTTCACAGATTTTGAGCAAGAAAAGCCTCGATCGAATAAACTAAATGCATTAATCATCGTGTACCGTACTGCCCTTTCCTATGGAGGATTATGTGTGTGTATACATTTTATACCCAGAAGTGGTCACGTGATGCGGGTCGCGCAATTGGTCTATTAATACCTTTACAAAGGACTTCAGAATTCTATGAATTGGTGACGCCGTGGATTATCCTCCAAAACACACCGCCACAGTGTGACACAACGCTGACTTCTTAACAGGGTGAATGACTCGATCCTTTCTACCAAACACAAAATGACAATCAATCACATGATGAGCATTCTGAGAAAAACTTTGTGCGGTCATTCATGTTGCTTTCATGTCCTGATACTTTGCACCCTAAAGAAGTGATTTCATGAGAGGGATTTTAAACACAATAAAGTGTAAAATGTTATTTCAACTTTATTTCAAATTATTGTGTTTATGTGGCAGATGGCATTCTCTTCATTAAAATACTTCGCAAACAAACATTATATCTTTATTACTTATTTTTAGGATTTAAGTCAAGTAGGCTACATGGGTGTATTTAGTTGGCGGATGGAATTCTCTTCATTAAAATACTTCGTAAACAAACACTATATGGCAGCATGTGAATAGCAAAAATTTTAAACATTCCATTGAATCTAAAAAAATATGGTAAAAACACGCATAAATAAGGATTACTTCGAAGCAATGACGACTGCGATAGCTGGTCAACAATAGGAGCAATCTGCGTTTCAAATTTCCAGCGATATCTTTTTTTATTGTCCGTCCACGTAAACGACTGACGTTCGAGAATTTTACGATCTGCCTGTGAGTTAACCTTTGACATGAGACTTACCCCCTCTATCGTCTGCTTGCCGTTTCACTACCTCGATGTTTGCACGTAATGTTAAATCTGCCGTGTTTTTTACTTCGCTGTGAACACTAGATTTTGGAAACAACTTATCTTCAGTGTGATTGATGTGGACTGTGCGAAGGTAAAAAAGTACCGAACATCATTTGCAATAAATTCTGTCAATTTATCTCGAACGTCATGTAAATTCCAGCAATTTATCTCGAACATCACTAAAAATCCATCAAAAGTTCGAAACGGGTCGTTTAAAAAAAAAACATTTTTTGAAGCCTGGCGAACGTAATATTTTTGATAGATGTTAGCTGCAAATATATCACGGAAATTACAGTTGTATTGTGTCATATGCATTTGTGTGTTGTGTACCTGGCCGGTGACAGCTTTCAAAATCAAATGTACTAAAAAATTCCATCTATCTGGCTAACTGCCCTTGAACATCCTTAAAATTATACAACCATCTCAAGGAGCCATGGCCTGTCCTGAGTGTGAATTTCCTAACGTACAAGTAATGTCTGAAATACTTCATGAAGTGAACTGCTGCCAGCAGTTTACATTTTGTGACACTGTAATTTTGTTCACTCCTACTTAACTTAAGACTTGCATATGCAATTACTCTTTCCTGACCACCTTGTACTTGTTACAACACTCCACCAATTCCCTCACTGCTGGTGTCTGTATCTAATATGAAAGGAATAGAAAAATCTAGAACAGCCAAGATTGGAGTTGAGGTAAGTTTTTGTTTCAACAGTTGAAAAGGATGTTCACAGTGTTACTGTTTCTGTAATGAAACTCTACAACATATGAAAGGTACACTGTCATGAGTATCAAACCTAAGTTTACGTCTTGGAATATCTAGTACTCAACCATGTGATGTGAGGAAGTCCATCCCTAAGATGCCTGCTTGCATAATAGGTGCTACCAAAATCAAATGACGTGTGTGAAGCTTACCAAACCAAACCACCATTTCTATACAAAATTACAACCCATGACCTGCAAATTACTGCCCTCTGCAGCAACGATCGACTGTGGACAGGGGCAAAAACTCTGACGGACATCTAAGGGAAACTACTCCCATATCTGTGGATGGATAATGGTAACTGACGAACCTGTATCAAGTAGAAACTTCACATTAAACCTGTGAACACCACTATGTACAAAGCAAACTTTTCAGCCTTACCATCATTTGGGACTGGGCACTGGCCCTTCGCTCAGCCCGCTTCCGTTTCCCTTATCTATAGACATCTGCATACTGGGTATGGTTTGAGCCACTTGTATTAGTGTTCGGCACTCTGCTTGTCTATGTCCGACTTGTTTACATTCCCAACAAGAAAATGGGAATTTGTGTGTTAATTTGTATGTGGTATTGGGGTAAGCATTTTGAATTAGTCAAATTATTCCTTTACTCATTGAGTTTCAACCTGAAACTAGCATTGAAAGTTTACAATGTCTTTTCTTGACTTATTGTAAGTTAACACACTTGATTTTAGACTCCATAAGTTTCGTGTATAAAATCATTGTGCACATTTTAACAGTAAGGACTGTATTTTCTTCGAGACTTCACTGGGACAAGTTCCATGTGCTTACCTTGCCCCAACATTGAATATTCCCATGGGATACTTTGATATTTCTGATGCCAGTTATCATGCTGTACAGATATAGGCCAATGTCCTTGGCCAGCAGTGTAGTGTGCTTTTGTGAAACATGACTGAATGAGAAAGGCCATAAGATGCTGTTATTGGTGAGCCAGCTCCCACTGGTTACAACTTTAAACATGTACCCAGAATCTCAAAGTGAGGAGGAGGTGTAGGATTGTTGGTCAGAAATGAGCTGAATGTACACATGTCCTGCTCTGCAACATTATACCAGTCCTTTGAGTTCATTGAAGCCAGCATCACTTCAGGCACAGCTTCAATGCATGTTGTAATCATTTATCGTCCACCAGTGTCCAAATGTCTGTTTAGCAAATTCTTGAAAGAGTTTTCCATCTTCCTAAACAATAACCTCTTCACGCTCGACTCATTGATTATTTCAGGAGACTTCAATGTATATGTGAATCACATGGACTAGTGCAACATATCAATGAGGCTACACGTACACATGGACACAAACTGGACCTATTCATATCACAACAGTCAGAGGACTGCAGTTTTGCAGATTTCAAATTTGCAGCTGGGATATCAGATCATCTGGCAATTGTCTGCAAATTTAATCTCGTAAAGCCCAAAGCTAACCGAAAGACAGTCTCCACACAAAATTTCAGTGCCATAGATTTGAGTCATTTCACTGAGGATCTGCAACAGTATTCCATTGCCAAACAGTGTCACAAAGGTAATCCTGCCACAGCAGTTGACACTTTCAATGCCTTTATAGATGAGGTGTTGAATTGCCATGCCCCTGTTAAAACCAGAGTTGTTCAATTCCGACCCAACCAACAGTGGTACGATAAAGAAATTGCCCAGGAGAAACAACTTCAGAAACTTCTAGAAAGACAGTGGCGTACCTCAAAGCTTGAAATCCACCACCAACTTTTCAGTGCTCAGCTAGGGAATGTTCAATCCCTTATTCGATCTGCCAGCTGTCACATTACACTGCCCTTGTCGAAGATTGCCATGGTAACACACGGAGATTATATCAACTTGCAAGTGAGCTCCTGAATAGGAAGACGGACTCATCTCTCCCTGACCACGACTGTGGCCAACTTTCAGTCACTTTTACAGGGATAAGGCAGAGGCAATATGTTCAAGTCTGGCTGCAGCACACACCAGTGAAGGCAGTCCGATTTCAACAAGTCTTCACACTGATGTTCTTGATACTCTGCAACTAGTTACAGCTGAGGAGGTCAAATGTATCACCCTCAAGTCTCCTACCAAATTTTGCGATCTAGACCCTATGCATACACATCTACTGAAGAAATGTTTACCATTGGTTCTCCCATCAGCATTTGACACCGTACACCATTCCACGATAATAGATCGGGTATCATTCCTATGCCAAAGACACCCAACTCTTCATCTCCTTCCACCCATCTGAGGAAAACCTGATCTTTATATTAAATCGCTTGGAAGAATGTGTCACTGAAATAAGAATGTGGATTTCACAGAATGACTTAAAACTTAATAGGAGCAAAACTGAGTTCATACTTCTAGGTTCAAAACAAATGCTTAACAAAAGTGCGGTCGTTGCGGTAATTAAGCACACAGGTTAAGAATAACCCAGCATCTGAGGGAAAACAGAGGAAGTGCGTGCGAAAAACTGAATGGTCCGAATGACGGCCGCTGCATGACAAAAAGCCCCAAATAAATGCGGAAAAGCAGAGATCCGGCCGTCAAGGTACGACGTCATCAGCGGAGCCGGATTGACAACGACGACACCCTCTGGATTTTTCCCGACACGCAGGGACCACTCCAGATCTGCATTGATACCTCACCATGCAATGCCTCAAATCCTATATACAAAGAGACACTGTTCCTAGTTTAAGTTTAATGACCACAAACAACATGGATACTAATAAACTTTCTTTTAACCATTCATCCCTTAAGAAAAATTCAACCAAGAACAGCTGCATTTTTTTCATTTCCAACTAAGTGGTCTGCTTTACCAACTGATGTACAAATTCTCTTTTAACTGATAATTTTAACATTTTTAAATGCAAATTCGTTATATGCCCACTAGATCCTTTTAATTTTTTCCCCTTTTCTCGTTGATGTTTTTGGCTTGTACGTCTTGCTTGTTGCCTGGTTTCTATGTTTATCTGTTGTTTTGTTTGTTTGTTTGTTTGTTTGCTTGTTTGTTTGTTTGTTTGTTTGTTTGTTTGTTTGTTTGTTTGTTTGCTTGCTTGCTTGATCCCTTGCTCGCTTGCTCGCTTGCTGGCTGGCTGGCTGGCTGGCTGGCTGGCTGGCTGGCTGGCTGGCTGGCTGGCTGGCTTGCTGGCTGGCTGGCTGGCTTGCTGGCTTGCTGGCTTGCTGGCTTGCTGGCTTGCTGGCTTGCTGGCTTGCTGGCTTGCTGGCTTGCTGGCTTGCTGGCTTGCTGGCTTGCTGGCTTGCTTGCTTGCTTGCTTGCTTGCTTGCTTGCTTGCTTGCTTGCTTGCTTGCTTGCTTGCTTGCTTGCTTGCTTGCTTGCTTGCTTGCTTGCTTGCTTGCTTGCTTGCTTGCTTGCTTGCTTGCTTGCTTGCTTGCTTGCTTGCTTGCTTGCTTGCTTGCTTGCTTGCTTGCTTGCTTGCTTGCTTGCTTGCTTGCTTGCTTGCTTGCTTGCTTGCTTGCTTGCTTGCTTGCTTGCTTGCTTGCTTGCTTGCTTAACTGCTTGCTTAACTGCTTGCTTAACTGCTTGCTTAACTGCTTGCTTAACTGCTTGCTTAACTGCTTGCTTAACTGCTTGCTTAACTGCTTGCTTAACTGCTTGCTTAACTGCTTGCTTGCTTAACTGCTTGCTTAACTGCTTGCTTAACTGCTTGCTTAACTGCTTGCTTAACTGCTTGCTTAACTGCTTGCTTAACTGCTTGCTTAACTGCTTGCTTAACTGCTTGCTTGCTTAACTGCTTGCTTAACTGCTTGCTTCACTGCTTGCTTAACTGTTGTTTTCAGTCATCCGTTTTTTACTGCCTTTTACCTTTTCATTCTAGTGGTTCCCCACCCCCTTTTCACTGTTTTAAGACTAATTTTTTTAAATTGTTATTCTTTTGTATATATTATTGTGGTTCTCAACCTGTGCCATTTTATCTTACATGCTTTCAGGCAAAATGGAAGGAACACAAGCAGGAGCAGAATCTACTATCATCTTTATGGGAAGCAAAAGTGCTGTAAGTGAAGCCATTTGAATGACTTATCATCATGCATTGATTTCATCAATAAGATTAATCATTTACTGCATAGTTATTAACTTACAGCTGCTTAGCCCAGGGGTGGATTTCACAAAACTAGTCCTAACTTAGGACCAGTCCCAACTTATGACTTGTCATATAAGTTAGAACGAGTTACTCATCCTAACTTGAGATAAGACTAGTCCTAGCGCTTTGTGAAATCCACCCCAGGAATGTTACTATTGAATTTTTAAGAGGTTTTTTTATGTGGTAAATGCGACTGCGGGAACAGTCTTGTATGACTTGTGACTCAGACTGGATTCTAACTTGAGTCACATTTTTTACTACTCTGATTTGCACTCAAGTCATGATGATCAATGACTCATACTTGGACTTGATACTAGCATTTTCAATGCGCGTACTCATCTTGACACATGCGTACTAAGGGCCTTAGGGCGCTCGACTGTTTTTAACTTGCATTACTACCGTGCAGGAATACACAAGGCCTCAGGAAATCCTCCAGCGTTCCCTTGGTCTGGCATCCCCGGAGGGAATTCTATGGTCTCGTAGTTGGGCTCGGAAGAAGGGGTTCACCAGTAGGCATGCTCGCCATAGTTCGTCGTCCAGCTTGGGCGGTTTGGACGACTCACGGGCGAGCCACATGCACCGACGCCGTGATTCAGTGTCTCGTGCAGAGTTAATGCAAGTCATGCAGGCTATGACCGCCTCAATATTGGCTATGTCTGGCCATCATGCAGGCGGCGTACCGGTTCAACTTGGCACCTCCCGCAACTCGGCACCTCAGCAGGACATCCCCGACGTTGTGCCCCGACGTTCCCTCCCCCACTGAGCCTCCATCCGTCCTCGGTGTTTTCAGTGGAGTCTGAAGGGTGGTGTCTGCCCCAGCAACGTTTGCCGTGACAGCCCCGGTGGACACACTTGAGGACTCACCCCAGTCGCCAACTGTTTGCCTTGACGGGACCTGTTCCACTGGTGTATACGGAACCAGGTCGCCCTATTGGCGATGCACCTGCCCGGCATACGCAACAACATAGCCGACATGCTGTCTCTTAAACATTGGGTAGTGCTTCGCTTTTCTCTCCATTAAGGTCTATTTCTGGTGGTGGTTGCTACAGCCCATCACCGTAGCGAATGCCATTCTCTTACGGTGGAGGATGGGCACATCCAGTGGGAGCCAGGTGGTGTCCGCCTTAACCCGGTACAGGGCTTCTCACTAAGAATTAGTCGGCGGATTTTCTGCCCCCTGATATCTTTGTTGCCGACCTCAAGTCCTTTTCGTCTATAGAAATTGACAAACTCTGGTGCCATGTGTGTGCCCTTAAATGGTACATTCACTGCACCAGGTCTCTCCGGACTGAACATAAGCAATTGTTCGTTACCTCTGTCCCCCCCTCGCCGCCCAGCATCTCGAGACACTATTGCTTGCTGGCTGGTAACGGCCATCCGCTCAGCTCTGAGTGGATGGCCAGGGATGGATGATATGCCTATCCATGTCCATGACGCCCGAGCTTCGTCCGCTTCATGGGCATTTTTTAAAGGTATTCCGGTTGCCGACATTATTCAGGCTGCGTGCTGGAAGTCGGCCAATACTTTCTCCGAGTGCTATCTCAAGGATGTAGTCCAGACGGAGGGGAGAGCTGGCAGGACGGTGTTTGAAGCAGCAGCAGCCACTCTAGGTGGTTCAATCCAGTGAGCCGAGGAGCCTTTGTTTTGGTTATAGAAACAGTCCTCGGCTCATGGCAGATGTTTTGAAGTTCACGCTGTGTGAATTTGACATTTTCACGATAGAGAAAACAAAAAACAAGGTGCTTCACAGAGAATCTTTGTTCTCTCAACTTTGTCAAGTCAAGGTCCTTTTGTGCCATTGGTACTCTCAAAGAAAAAGATTCTGGCAATTTAAAGAAAATAATGCCAACAATCTGAACAGGGAAAAAAAATTAACATTCCCAGCGGTAACTGGTTAAGAACACATCTGCCTCGTAACAAGATGTGTCCAGATGCTCCTCACATAGGAAGAGTTAGGAGATAAGAAAACTTCACAACTACTCCTGCAGATTAGTCAGCTTGTAAGCGAGCGCAAAGTCAATGCAAAACTTATTCTGGCTTCATCAAGTGATACTGTGACATTGAATCAGCTGGCCATCCTTGCTGAGCCCATCCTTGAAGTTACAGGTCCAGCAGCTTATACTGTTAGCATCTCACCACCAATGTCCAAGCTTGCTGGTTTACGTGAAATTATTGCATATCTCACACTTCAGTTGAGTGCCCTGCAATCCACAATCAAACGCTCAAGGTCTTGTAGGCGCAGTCAGGTGTGCCAGAAAGACTTGTCAAGTGATTCATCTGTTTAGCCATCTGGTATCACGATCGATATGCTGATAAAACCCACAAATCCAACCCACTGTGTGCATACACTTCACAATCAGGAAATGGCCCCATCAGGGTATAGGAGGGGCACTTCCTTCTGGTGACAGCTCTGACTGCCTGTTCTTCTTCCAGGACTCCTTCAACAACCAAAAAGTTTTGGTAGACACTGGTGCCGTCATTAAGCAGAAAAAAACATTCTAACATCTTTGCATTGCAGGCTGCCAATGGCAACAGGATCCCTACCTATGGACAGCGGTCGGTCAGTGACTCTCAACATTATACTTGGGGAAATGTGTTGATGGGTATTCTTTTTAGTTGACATGCCTACTCCATTCCTCGGTGCAGACTTTTTGCATCACTATAAACTCCTAGCTGATGTAGTTAGGCGTCGGCTCATTGATACCACAACTAATCTAGATATAGTAGCTGATTGGTTGATGTTGCATGGAAGACTGTTCCAAATCCTACAACAGAAAAGGCTCGATCACCCCAACTGTACTTGCTTCTGGGTATGCATAAAGCAGAGTAGCAGACCTGTCTGAACTGGAGCACAGGTTACGCATTGTTTCTTTAATGGTCAGTAGGTTGGTCAGGTAAATTGGACAACGAAAATTCAGACATCGGTACACAAGCAGCATGATCTTATATTGAGTTTGTGCTTTGCCAGTGCAAGTCTTTTAGGATAGGTGTTATATGGTCAATTTTCCTTGCACAAACTATCAACCGAGCTGCCAAATTCTGAGCTGCCAAAGTCTGCTGAAGACAAAGGCGAATATTATACTTTCGGTTGCACCAGGGGTCAGGTACCAGCCAGGTTGCAACCCGGCAGACAGCTGACATGCTCATCCATGGTCATTGGGTTGTCCAGTCGCACACCAAGATTCTGACACTGGTAGAAATATTGACCGAAGTATCCCCAATACATTAGCAAACTCAATTTCCTCAGCTGCTGGGCAGATCCAAATAAGATCACCTCTGTCTTTTCATCATTAAGCTTGAGAGCATCTAGTCTCTCACATCAGCAACACAGGCTTCAGCACTTTTAATGGCAGAACTCAGATGCTCTTTACAAGGTTTGATGGCGACGTAGATCTTCAGATCTTCAGCGAAGGAATGGAAGCTCTTGCCGTGATTACTGATGATGTCAGCCACTGGAGCTATGTAGATGGAGAAAAGTTTGGGCCCTAGCACAGCCCTGATACTTCGGCTTTAAAGGGGCAAGGCACTTTTGCCTTGACTTTTTGTAAAAAATTAGGGCACCAAGGCAATTTCCAGAAATTTCAAAGGGCATCAAGGCAATCGTAAAAAGTTGCGAAGGGCACCAAGGCAATATTTTAAAAAACACATATTTTATAGATTATTACATTCTTACACAATAAATACACATCACTCAGTTCTTTTGTTCTGCTTGTTTCCTTCATGACATAATTTATTTGTCTTCAAATAAAAACCTATAATAGTGCCAGTGAAAGAATGAATGAATGTATTTATAATTAGGAGGTAAATTTGCATCGGGGATAAAGAATATTTTTATTTGTTTTACCCGTACACTGAGTTAAGCACTGTATAGACTATAGTTGGTATGAAAGGGTATAAAGGGGTATGAAAGAGAGTAACTATTTACACTTGTCGAAAAATGACAAAATCTTCAGATGTTTTATTTTGAACATAAATTGCATAAAGGTCTTCATAACAAAATAAACTTTCTCTCAAAGTAACCTTTAGTTCCTGAAATGTTTGTTTGGCATGCTGTGTAATTGGTTGCCTCCAAGTTGCCTGTGTAAAAATTACCCCGTGGGACTTACACTACATCACATGCACTACATGACTACAGACATGACAGACAGACCGAGTAGAGCCCTAAAATACACACACAAAAATTACATTAAAAAAAATTACCAGAAAAAGGTGTCCAGTTTGCAGCATTTTGATGCTGCAATATTAAGTTGATCCAATTTCTTTTGCTTGGTTCTTTCCTGATTCGGCATTTTGCAAGAAACGACACCACAGCAACCAATGCTGTAAACATCAGACATTGACAGTGCATCACACGTGCACCCAAGTCAAGCCGGCCAGCGCGCAGCCGGCCAAGCTGCATAACAACTTCTTCTCGGTAGTTTTTCTTTTTCGCACGGTCCCACATCCTGGGGCCGAGCGAATTTTTCAGCGCATACGAGATTGAAATGGTGTGCATGTGTGTGTGCGTGTTCCACAGTCTGGGTACCGACTCAGATAGGTGTGTACATGTGCTGCGTACACGCGGTGTGAAGCTGAACACACCATACTATTTTGGTTTGTGACGATCATTGTTTCCGTGTACTGTGTTTGCAGCGGTTAAATTTGTGGGCAAAATGTATCGCAGACATCGCGACTTTGGACGGTTGCTATTTTGGCTAATTTTCTGTGTCATTTTTAGAGATGAACGTCGAACTTGGATATCGTTGAATAATTTTTTTTTCAGGAGGAAAGGCACGGCGGCAATGACAAGAAAAGGGCACGGCAAAAACTGCCGTGAAAAGTGGGATTTTTGAAGGGCATTGCGGCAATAGTAAGGGGCAACGACGGCAATTTCCGTCGTTGCCGTCGTGAAGTATCAGGGCTGCTAGCACCGTACCCTGTGGAACACCATATGACAAAATACTAACATTACTGCCAAGACTGTAGCTCAAGCATTTAAACAATAGTGGATTTCTGTCTTCGGTACGCCAGTGACCATTACAAGGGATTGAGGTGCAGTATAAATGTGCTCTGTTCAAATCATTGAGAAGACTACTCAGAAGCACCCGTATTCGTACAACATCTTCTTATCATCCATAGTCCAATGGACTCGTCGAATGCTTCCATTGACCACTCGAGGCAGCACTGAAGTCACACAGCGATCCTACAAAAAGTGGGAATACCTTCCCATAACACTATTCAGCATTTGTTCAACGCTAAGCCAAACATTGGTTGCCCTCCAGCTGAATTGCTAAACGGCACTACCCTACGACTACCAGGTCAGTTCGTGGAGCCTATTGACAATGACTACACCATTGATCCCAGCAGCTGCTTTGAGTTATTCAAACAACACATTATCAGGCATGAGAATCTTCCGGTTTAGACCGGAATTCCGGTTTTTTTCCTTTCAAATTTGTGGTCTTCGAGATCAATGTGAATTTGATATAAAATTTGGGGGTGAGGTTCGGGGGTATACATGTGTATTTTGCTAATCTCTCTTTTTAAATTGTTACCTTATAAACGTTAATCGTAATGTATAATGTACTCTACGTGCGTGACATCTCTCGTTTGTGAAAAATAACCGTCCGTGGTACGTGCGGGGTGTTGGTTAGGCAGGCCGCCCCCTGCGTGCAAGACGAAATGAGTAGACTTCTCTCATTCCTTGCTTCTTTCACGATACGGCTCGTCTGTTGATTGCAATACGTTTGATGCTGATGCAGCGAACGCAGAAGTATGGAGACTTTACTAAGTCTACTGACAACAATGTGTACATTCGGCCGCGATTTCTATTTTAGCCTCTTCCACCAGCCGTTAGTACACACTTTCCAATGAAAGCACCATTTCCAGATACGGTTAAGGCATTTTACGGCTGGAGATAAATTTACGTTTTGACCTATGACCTGGCAGAAATTACGAGACGGTGTGTGTCCGACGCACGTGTGTGGAGAATCGTCGTTGTTTGCAGATTATTTTCTTATATTTTTCTAAAGTGCTACGGTTTTTTAAACTCTCAAGATTATTTCGAAGATACTGAAAAGTTTTTGAAGAGTAAATTTTAATGGTGAGTGGGTCACATCGCTTATCACAGGTAAAGACAAATTTTACAAATTTATAAATGTGACCGATGCATGGATTACAAACTTGGAAGATCATTACTGTGAGCTTTTTAAGAGAAGATACGTCTAGCGTTGTTAGAATTTCATCATTTTTTCATTGAGTGTTTTCTTCCCATTTACTCGGCCCCGGTCCCACTACCGCTAGCGGCGGGGCTCACACCGAGTGCGGCGCCAACCGGGCATCACCTTGCCCACTTTCCGGACGTTGCCCAAAATCCGGACATGTATTTTTTTACGTTAGATTTTTCCGATTGTTTTTTCAATAGCCAGTTGCATCTCAGCATCAAGGTATTGTACCCACAGCAAACAATTTTACCCCACCCCCTTTTACTCAGCTGGTATCTGCGCTGTGCAATTCGCGATTATTAATGTACCAACAAAATTGATTTCCTGTTTTTTTATCGTCACCCATTCTCATGCCTGCATTATTATTGTTATTATTGATAGTTTATTAAAGTTGAAGTTGTATTTACAATGGCTAAATCGAATCAATATAGCCAAGGGAACATTTGGAAAATAGGGGGCAACTCCTCATGTGGTAGATGCAGCTATTCAAATTAAGATGAAGTGAGTGGACTCGCAGTTTATTCACATTTATCACATTTATACGGGAAGTATTTTGTATGATGTACATAAATAAAAAAACGACAGTCAATTAGAGAAAAGGCATAAGTCTGTGGAGTTAGAGAAAACAGAAAGGCAGTTCATTACTTACATGTACAATTACACTGCAATTATCATTTTCAGAGCTACGTTGATACATACTTATTACTATCAAGCTAGGAGAAGCCTGAATCTTGAGTTAATTATGACAAAAGCTCTTACATGCACTCTCGTACATCTTTAATAGTTTACATTAGAATTAGGCTTATGGCCAATTGTGGTTAAAGATGATGGTGAAATGTGCTGTTCTATATAAGAATGTATTTCCTATGAGAACCTTTCTCCCTCAAGAATAATCAAAAGTGAAGAGAAATGTGAAGAGTGAAGAGAGCCATTTCTGTCATACATATGTGGATCTGTCCATTGTCTCTTTCCAAAAGAGTGCCGCTCATAGTCATAGACATTTTATCATAAATCATAAAGAAAAGACATTAAAAAAGATTTGTACTCATTGCCTACACTCATGCCAGAAGGAGAATATATGACTTGACTATGTAGTCAAGTTAAATTTTGGATTCGCTGAGAGCAGGACAAAATAGGTTTGGCCTGCTCAAAAGCAAGTGGATGAGTGCCTCAAGCAATGCCCCATTGCAACACAAAAGTACGCTGGATAGCATGTAATGCAGCTCAGAGGAAGTTAACAACAATCCTCTGGAATAGACCGATCCATTAGTCTTTTTGAGATATGGTGGACACATTACAAGTGCACTTTTTTGGTTTGGGTAAATCTGTCTGAATACACCCAAACCAAACAGTGCACTCATATAGTGTGCACCATATCTCAAAAAGGCTAATTGCCCCCCCTTGCTGTATTGACAATCACAGACATGATTGCACAACCAAAAGTCCAACAAACACAGACATAAAACACACAGCCGTGAAAGACCAAACCCAGCAACTGCCGGACTCAACCCCTCAGTCGCTATGGAGCGAGTTGCACAGAATAGCACTATTTTTGTATCTGTTAGTCTTACCCCTTGCTCTAGAGATTTTGTGGCAGTCTCTCAAGTTATATTGCTCCTGATCGCCCAGCTGATCACAGACTTCCCCAGTTCAGTGGCAAATTTTATGCAAGTGTCTTTCCTACGTTGTACGTTTTTTTCATCAGGGCCTCTTGATATGTTGTGTAGGTAGCACCAAGAATAATTCTGAAGGCACGTTTCTGAATTTCCAAATCATCAACTTGTTTTGCAATCAACCTAGCCCTGGTAGGACGTCAGTCTCTGTTGCACTACTATTGACGTCCCAGATTTGAAGGTTCTTTACAATGCGAACAAAATTACAAGAGTTGTTTTCCCCTATTTTGACCTGATTTTTGAAGCTGAAAGTCCGTCCATGTATTCCTGGCGTTTAAAACTACATGTACTTTTTGCATTAGCTTTATAGAATGTCTACTTCCACATTGGTAAAAATTACACGTAAAATAAAACGCAAACATGTAGAAATTCTCAGGAACACAACCTACTCACCAGACAAGGTTCAATGCGCATGCTCTAACTGCATAGCAACAAGTAGTTTTGCACGCATGCGCATTATGGTGTATGGGCAGGGCTTTCTTAGTGTGTATACATAATGCATGCATTTTGTACAGTATTCAAGTCACAAGAAACTCGACAGTTTGAATGAAACTACGCCCTCTTTCAGCGTTGCTAGGTACATTCCGCACGTGTGCATTGTTCGTGTGTTACACAGAGTAGTTTTAATGGTTTAAGTCAATTTCAGATTTTACTCTCATTTTCATTTTATTTTCCAAAATTAAGTTGGGTCAAAACATTTTAAAGATTTATGAACCCACCCTTCCATGAGTTTTGGACACCAGGAATATATGGACGAAGTTTCAGCTAATTTAATCAGGTAAAACAATGAAATAATGTAGTTATAATTTTTGCCCAATGTAGCGACAACTTTAAATCCAGGACGTCAGTAGTAGTGCAATGGAGACTGACGTCCTACCAGGGCTACAATCAACCCAGCCTTCAATACTGGAACAGCACATTCTAACAAGGACCGCACATACCCTTTATATGTAGATCATCAAAAGGTCAGCTGTGGATAGTTTAAAAAAAATTAGCATCTTCAACATGTACGTTTTATTCTGAGACATAATGATTCCATTTTATGACATGTTTTAACACCTAGTAGTTTAACACAATCAACCATTTGCATTTGCTGTTAACATAATTATCTCCAGAGGAGGTAGTTTTATAGGATTCTTCATGAAACATACATTCATAACTGCACATTTATCTATGTTTAGTTTCATGTTATTGGATACAGACCAATCACTAAAATTGTGGATTGCATATTGCTATCCTTATTTGCAAAGCCATTCTCAACTATTGAGACATCATTTACATATTTCAAAATTGATACCCCCTGTTGAGACTCTTGGAGAGCATCATACGTGCCAGGAAACAAAGTGGCCCAAACTAGGTTCCCTAAGGAACATCTCCCTGTAATTGAAACGTGGAATGTTGAGAGTTTGTTTTTGTAGCAAATACACAGGGATCTTTTGTCCAAGAAGCTACATGCACACACCCAGGGCATCACTGGTGGTATACAACTAGCTGAAGTAATTTACCAATGACTACATGCATATGTTGTGGTCAATTAAGTCAAAAGCTTTACTGAGTTCAGTTACTACTACGTTGCTGTAGCTGTTGTGCATACATGGTGTCCATTAATTTAATTAGTGTGATGTTAAAGCTCCTTTGCTGTTTCCAAACTGGTTGGAACCCAATTTATCCCCAATGTCTAACCATGGTTTCCTCCATGGTCTAACAGGATCTAATCTGTCACCAACACCAACACGGATGTCATCTAGAACAGACATACACCTACCAAAGGGTTTAAAGACATGCACCCGTGTGTACATACAGTGTTAAAGGCAGTTCACAAACCCCTCCAATCATACTACAATGGACCCTACCACATACTCAGCCATCATGACAAGTTTTATCAGGCATGATTTTCTTCCTATTTAAGTCTGATTTCCGATTTGTTTGCCCCCAGAAAAATCAGGAAAATTGTTATGGAAAAGCCTGAAAATTCTATTTAAGCCATATGTACATGTAGGTCAGCCCTTGTACTCAAATTTTCCAACTTTTTTCCAAGGGCCAAATATGCGTATTCTATACAGTGGCAATCAACAGCCAGAAGGAGAATGTGAACAACGATAGGTTGAAAATGACACACCTGATGCAACTTTTTCACTCTCCTACCCCAGTGCCACTCACCATCCGCAATACAATATCCACTTCGACACAACCACCCTGTCCTGAAGTGTGACAACTCCCACACCATCCTCAGACCAATGCTCAGCTCTTACAACCTCAGCGTCAATCACAAAGACAGGGTCTGGTCGTCATGTCCACTGGCTTAAGCGTTATTTACAGATTAGATTAGAATAGACTAGATTAACTTATTCATCAAGAAAACATGAAAATGATCATAAATACTGGCTGATGAACTTCATACTTTTTTATGTCATACTTTTTTATATACACCTTTCACCAACTAGGAAGGGGCTGCTGTACCGTCTTTTATTTTGCCCACCTCAATAACTTTTATCAACACAAGAGGGCACTGTTTTGGGTTATCACTTTTCGTCTTCGCCGTTTTTTTTACTATCGAGTAACTTCTACAAACATGAACATTATTGAGAGTTAAAAATTAGAGTTCTGAACCCAAGAACATCATACCCAGTGGGTGAACTTAAAGTCTGACACTTTCAAAAATGCTTCTTTTGAACATTGTTTAGATTCTTCAAACCTATTTATAGACACCAAAATGAAAATTCTGGACCTCTTAATGTACTTCCAAAGCTACTGTGTATTATCATTGCGAAATGGCCGCCATTTTGAAAATGCTTCTTCAGATTTCTTAAACTCTTCAAAGGATTCTTTTACAGGACTGTCACAATGGTGGCTTCAAATGCAAAAAAATATCACCAATGAAGTGATCTGGCCTGTTGTATGAGAGGGGAGGACAGAAAAACGGTCCTCTACTAAAAAAGGATGAGCATTCAAATTCTACAAAATGCATGTCTCAAATATAGAAGATAAATCTCCTGCACTTAATTTATTATTTAGAATACAGCAGCAGTACACAATATCCCAGTACAGAACAGTAAAATACAATTTAATTAAAACGTTAAGGTCAGAGATAAAAACGTGTTTGATGATATGCTACTATATATACAAATATCACAATAAAATGAGTTATCTATCCCTCAACTACAAATCTCTCTTCCAACAACATGATACTCAAATGATACCCCGTGGTGGTTCTGTAAAACTATCCCTCCCAGATGAACAACATTAGGAGCATGACAAGAGCCATGCTCTAGAAAAATTATAGAGAATTGCCCGCAGAACAGAAAATGCTCTTTCCCTGCCGAAAGCCAAATGAAAAAGGCAAAGATTGCGGACACAACATTTAGTTTTTATAGTAAATATAACATACAAATTTGCATAAAGTTGCATCAGGCTCAAGCACATTGAGGGCACACTTGGTATCCCTACAAGTTCCCTTCACTAAATTGTTACTTCAATTACTATAATTTATAGAATTCAATCAATGATAAAACAAATCTGTATCATGGTGGAATGCACTTAAGTGTGATATGCACTCTTGCATTAAATTACCAGTACAGCAGGTGGTAATTACCTTAGAGCTATCTTAAAGTCTTGATTACTCATTGATCAATCGATTTTTACGTAATATTAAATTATATATTTAATTTTGTTGTTGTCTTGTCTTCATTTCAGGGAAAGACATCTATAATACTGAGATTTCTTGAGAAAGATGAACCTCCCAAACCAACTACAGCACTTGAATATACATTTGGTAGAAAAGCAAAAGGACACAACATGGTATTTTAAATTTCCTTTTATTAGATACACATTTTCATAATCATAGCTTGTATAATATTATTAGGTTAGTAGTCTTGGTACAAGATGTTTCTGTTCTGTAGTCCAAGACCCATAAAAGTCCACGATCCACTGTTATCACAAATTGCCACCTATAGAGGGTGCTATCACTCCAATACGAACCCGCTATCACTCACAAACCGCTATCATGGAACATCTTGGGAATCTTGTAGTGATTGTGGGCGTAGTCTAACTTAATAAGACATGCATAATTCAACAACGGGTCAATGTAATATTTATAGCGTATGCGCACTTAAAGCAATAAGTACATTTGTAATGAGCTGGACAGGCTGGTAACTTTTGCTTGCTATGCAAGGCTAGCTAAACACGTGTGATACGTGTGTGGTACCTAAACAGTATTATAACACCTCTTCCTTTGATTCTATATGTTGATTGGCCGAACGTGCGTCACGCGGTGTTGTGTATTTTTACTATTGCAACTCACACTGACCAAAAGAACTATTAAACGGTACTATCCAACGATAGCCTAGCAAGCGATGTACTATCGATTGGATACCCTAGTACCCTGACTGCATTGACTTCAAGCATTGATTTAAATGAGCTGTGTGACAACCTCAAACCTGGTGAAATGATAAAAAAAATACGTGCATTTGAAATACGATATGAGAACGAAAGCAATCATATTAGTCTGGTACCCCTCTTTCTTTTTGTCAAGATTTCCTGTCAGATTTTATACAGTTGTTTGAAGATTGATTTACAATATACGCACAGTTGTTTAACAAATATTACCACAAAAAAGGATGACATTGAGGTGTTATAAAACAAATATTGACTGCTTTATCTCGTGGCGTAGTAAACCTAGTCACTCGAGGTGATCCCTGGAGCAGCCTATCTTAGAAGATAGGCGGCTCTCGGGATCACCGAGAGCAGTCAGTATTTGTATACTAGCGCACACACAGTATGCATCAGTTAATTCTTCAGATGATATACCACCCTGAGTTCTAAAATAAAAAAAGATCCAGAATTTTCCGCCATATTAAATCACATCGTTGGAGAAGACTTATCGTACCTGAGTACAACCTGCCACATTGTGTGAACAGTGTGATGGTAAAGTTTCTAGAGTATACACAAAAGTAAGGACGTCTGATTTGAAATTTAATAACAATATAAATGCACCGAGTGCAAAAGTAGTATTTTAGCAATGGCGGCCAGCTGAGCCCAACAACAAGCAGCACGTTACCAAGTCCTTCCAGATCCACACAAAGACCACGGACACCCTAACAAATTTATCACAATCAATGTTACTGCTTGGAAAATAACACGTTTTCCAAAATGAGTTAGTAGATTAAAACCTTGAGATGCGCAGTTTGAGCACTGAAATGTGCGGAAAATCTAAGAACAGTTTATCCCCTTTTAATAGACAGCTATAAAGAGCCGCCATCGATTGTAATTTTGAGCAGTCTGCATGGGGGCACTATGATTAGACCTCTGTCAAATTGCCTGGTAATACAAACACCTGATACTACATTGCGTGTGGGTTGGGTATCCCTAATGGGAAACAGTGTTTTTAATACAAGGAAGGACTAACACTGTAACAGGTCCTTGTGATCACCTTATAAACCCATAATATACAAAGTCATTGTGGACATATAAGGGAGTTCATTTACTCTAACTGCTAATGACGTGGGCATCTTTATTTACTGTTCTTTACACCACCTGTAAGGACAAAATGGAAAGGAGGCCGAGGGTTTTTTAACCGATAAATCATGACAACTTATTAAGAATGAAGGGCAATGATTTTCTTTGGTTTTTTTTTGCTTTCCACTATCTATAATGTCTTTGCTGTAAAATTGATAGCTTTGGTCAAAATGACACGAATTGAAGCAATCAATCTTACACTCTGACACTCATAATATCAGGACATTGTATATAATTATAAATGTACGAAATATGTACAGTATGTACACACACCACTGTGGGGACATTTATACAATGGAACAAAGGTCCCCGTAACATTTTTCTTTATTAAACCCTGTCCCCATAATAGAACAACAATAGGAAGTCCCCACAACTTGGTGTTAAAAAGTGTGCGTGTGTAGGTAAACGAAATCTCATGCAGATACCATACTCACGAGTCATCACAACGCTCAGCTACGTCATAACATATGCATACGCACACTGAATTACACTCGGAATTTCCCGAGCAGAAGTCATAAGATTCCCAAGACGTCCTTTGTGGTGCCCATTGTAGAAATCTGTGTGAAGGGCCACTACCGGTGACTAGCTATTCAGTGTGCAAGAAAACCAATGGTACGTCTTGCACCAAGACTATTAGATTTGATGAAGTTGGGTCATTTCACGAGGTTGGGACAATCAGTAAAGTTTTTGTAAAATGTCCTTATTGTTAAAAGAATTCTTACATTTGAATCATGTAAGATTCACCTTTGAGTGCAAAAGTGTTTGTGAAGTTTTAAATTGTTTAAATTTATTTAATATGATATGATATGGATAAACTAGCATTGAAATTAGGCTGTACATGTTATGTGAGTGGGAAATGTTATTTCTATAATTGTGTAAATTCATTTTCAGCAATAGTTGGAAATACTGTTTATTCCTTAGCATTATGATTGTAAAGCTTGTTAAATACATATGATAGGTAATGATTAAAAACCAAATGAAGATGTCCTATGCCTAACTTAAACAGTTCTCTGAAATAATGATATGGCATTAAATGAAGACAACAGAAACACCATCCATGTTATTAATGTGATACGATGTATTAAACTTTTATTTAGGCCATATTAGAGGTTATATGAAAGCTCTTACATGTATTCTCATTATGTTTGAGGAGCAAATACATTTTTTGCATGGTGTGTCACATGCATCTGCCAACTTACTAATTATAAATTTAATACCATGGGCCAATTTTTGATTTTTCAAATTGAAATAAGTACTTAAAAAGTGTGGGCCAAATAACTTGTAATTTGCATGAATTTATAAAAAAAAATTGTAAATGGTGTTCATGGTTTTGTACTCGTATGTTTTGATAATGAATAAAGATGTGAACTGTAATGTCAATGGTAATTTTCTTTTGCAGACAAAGGATGTTGCTCATATGTGGGAGCTTGGAGGAGGTACTTTCCTATCTGAGCTTGTTGAAGTACCAATCAAACAGGATATGTTACTGTAAGTACATGTAGAATGTTTTTTTCTAATCTGAACTTCATATCTCATTAGTGTTAGGCCCTTGCTCCCAAAGCAACTCAAACATCTCTGTAAATTTCTGTTTTGCTTTTTCCTGTAATAAAACATACAGATGTGAAAAAAACTACTCATGGATTGGTACTTAAGTGTGCAGTTGAGAAAAAAATCTTACGGGTGAGCACTTGAGCAGGCTCCAGGGAATAGCAGTTCCTTGACAGTGTAAATGAGCTGATATTTATTTCTGATCTTTGGTCAGGGTAATCCATTCACATATAACAGCCCTGATACTTCGATGCCCCCAATTATTGCCACATTTGCCCTTGAAAATCCCTCTTTCCACAGCAATTGTTGCAATGCCCTTTCCATCTCATTGCCGTTGTGCCCCTCTGATACTAGTGATAACAGTATTCTATGATCCTAGATCAACATCTCGGAACGCGACGTGGAAATATAGCCAATTCTATTTGTGCAATTTTGTATGTATCATTCTGATTGTGAAATATCTGCAATGTATTTCTCTCATACAGTCGACATTAATTATCGCATATGCCCGCATTGATCAAGTTTGGAAATGCATGTATGGCATGATCAGCTTTATGCGCTTGTTAAAAGACTATCTGTAGTCTTGATTCCAAGATGCTCTACATGTAATTGTATTAGTCGCACACACAAAACTAATCACCACCAGAGGTAGCTATTCTCTCAAGAACTGTCAATATCACATTATGGGTCCTGCCTTTTAAAAAGCAACCCAAGCAGCCCTTTGGATTACTTTGGTTGAAACCCGCCCTTTTGGGAAGGGTGGGCCTGGATGGTTAAGATTGCTATCACTGCTAACCTATACAAATTCCTTGCAGGTTCTTTTTTTATAAAGAAAAAATCCTCTGCCCCACAGAAAAAATCCCCTTATCTGTTAAGTAAACGAAGACCACTAAATAATGGTGATTAGTTTTTTGTGTGCGACTTTTACAACTGGAGCAAACTATGGTAAATTCACCTCATCAACCCTGGTTCATATTTCATATTTTCTAGAAATTTGTATTTTATGTTTTTAGTGCCTCGTGCCATGGTATACAACTGGTACTAAATCGGGAACCAAGGCTGGATCCTCGGTTCACTCTGACTTGCCTCCATTGAGCCGAAATACAATGATGACACTTATGAAAGCCTCTGTGTCTCGTAATCCTCTTCTTGGAACATAACGACAAAGGTCTGGAATCGGGGATTCCACAATAACGCCGACACAATAACTCAAAATTTGCAAAATATTGAGCACCATCTGTCCTGTTTGTGTGGGTGAAACACCGCATTACATGGCGTGTGCGTGTTCTGTGCTTGCTCAGCAGTTCCGGTATTACGATTTTACACAGGGGAGTGTTCTAACCTCGCCTGGTTAACCAGTTGCCGGATGGATTTTTTTTTCTCCGTCCCATCCTCCGGCGGGATTCTCTTGGCAGATTAGTGAGAATCTTTTTTCCTACGGCATGGTGAGGCACTAAACACAGAACCATGGCTCGATTGTCAGCTCACTCTGACTGACCTCCATTCAGCCGAAATACAATGAATGAACAATGGTGGAAGCCTCTTGATGTCTCGTAATCCTCTTCTTGGAACAATAGGACAAAGGTCTGTAATCGCGGACTACACAAAAATCGCCTCTGAATAGCCACAAAATGTAAGTATTTATAAGACCATTTTTTGTCCCTGTGTGGGTGAACTGAAGCGTTAGACGGCGTGTGTGGTCTGTGCACGCTCCATAGTTGAATGACCGGGCGACCTTCGCTCCTTTGGTCCGAATTACATAATTGCGTCTTAAGACAGCTTCCATTTCCAGGCAGGGGAAACATTTGCCTGTATTCACATCATCTGGTTTCAACTTGTTAAAACTTTACAGGGTTAGTACAGAAATAAACATCAATGTGATTAAGTACAATCTTCTAATCTTCTAAACTCTGGACAGGGCATCAGTAATAACATTGCTCTTTCCGGCAATATGAATAATCTTGAACAAACTTGCTCATACTTTTGGAGTAGGTTTGATGAAATTTTTTCGTTGGTCATTGTGCAAATGGCCAAGGATTTGATGCAAGTTAGCAAGAATTTTAGAATTTGAAAGCTGAACAGCTAAAAACTCAAGATTAGACGTTTTTGTCTTCCTCATAAGGATTGTCATTGTCCGGATTTAACTCAATAACAGCTACCCCAACTGGTTGGCCAGAATTATTATGCTCATAATACTTCTTAAGCTTAGTAAATGACACATTCTTTGGCTCTTTCTTTGATCTGGGGTTCTGATTATGTAATTAACATCATTAAGTTTCTTTTTGACACAGGAGGGCCCACTAAACTTGCTTTAAGGGGCTCACCAGGCAGAGGCAATAGCAGTAGCACTTTTTCAATGCAGCTTCAGATTTCTTGTCTGCTCTTGTCTTTTATGACCTGTTGAGACACCATGAGATGTTCTTGTGCCACAGAACATGCCCTGGACAACCTCTCCTTAAAGCTTCCTTAAAGTTTGATACATAGTCAAGCAGATTGGTTTCATCCTCCTCTGACAAAAACCTCTCCTTAACCAGTTGGTGCTGGATGACCTGTTTGCTCGCAAATGTTTCCCCTGCCTGGAAACAGAAAGCCATGTAAAGACGCCATTATGTAATTTCGGACCACTTGAGCAAAGGTCCCCTGGTTATTCCATTGCGGAGCATGCATAGACCACACAGACTTACGCTTTGTTTTACCCACACAAGGACAAAAAGGTCTTGAATATATTGTAATTTTGGGGCTATTGAGAGGCAGTTTTTGTGTAATCCCTGATTAGAGACCTTTGTCCTTTTGTTCCAAGAAGAGGATTACGAGGGATCGAGAGGCTTCTACCATTATTCATTCATTGTATTTCGGCTCAATGGAGGTAAGTCAGAGTGAGCCGGCAATTGGTGCCATGTTAAGTACCACTCCTATGTCGTAGATAACAGCTGATGTTTTGCAATTCATGGTGCGGGAATTTGACTTTTTCTCAGTCAAGAAACAAAACTGACTATCCAATATGGAGAATCTTTGTTCTCTTGGCATTGTCAAGTCTGGTTTTCTTTGTGCCAGTGGTACCCTCAAAGAAACCTCTTCATCAGCTTGTCTCTGAGTAGGTCTCCATTTCATCAGCAACACAGCAGACTTGACGTAGTTGCATTCTGAAACCCCCTGAGCTTCTTCCTCAGAACCTGCTGTCTGGGCAAGCTTCCTCAGTTCTGGGTCAGTTTTCTGCTGCTAGGATCAGCTATGATCGGCTAAACTTAGCATCTTGAGACACTCCTTTTCATCTAAATTATTGAAAAAAAATTCAGCCGGCCAAACACCAGAGTCCTCTATCGGCACTGACTCTGCTATCTTCTTTTTCGTCTGTTTCATCTGAGATCTTGTCACTGCACATTCAAAGAACATTTCTGGAAACTCCTCCAAATACCTCCCGCAGTGTCATTACCTAGCAAAAATCCGACATCTTGCATCGGTAGACTAGAAATGGCTCCAACATCAACAGAGCCAGTGAACTAGCCACATTTCAAATTCACCCTATGCAACAGGACAGGCATAAAATTACCCCCAATATCTTGAATCAACATTTTTGCATTCCGAATGTGGGCTTCGGTCAGAGCAGAAATTATTACCTCATTTTGACGATTTCTGAAAACATTTCTGTAAAACTAACTTCTATAGTCAGTCAGGAAGGCATATAGACAAAAATGCCAAAGACAAGGGGAGCTTTGCAGAACCCAGAAGGACGAATTAAGAGAAAGTCTTCGTTTTCAGCTGAAAATGTCACGACAACCGGAAAGCAAGATGGCGACGTCCATGCATCGCATGACATGTGCTTCAGACCCGACATCAACGGCGGCTCATTCTCCAAACCAGCACTGTGATTGCAGCAGCAAACTCGACTCTATCTTAAAGAAATTGGAAAAAATAGACCTACTGGAAATGCTGGCAACAAGAGTTGATAAGGTAGAGGAGAATATTGGCAACTTGAACAAGGACTTTGAAGAAATAAAGGAAAGAAGGAATTTCATGGACGAGGTGCTGGGCGGTAAAGCAAGCAGTAAAGAAGTTTGGGAGCTGAGGAGTCAAGTAGAAGATCTCTTCAACCGTCTTCGCAGAAATAACCTTGTATTTCTGCATGTTCCAGAAGGAAGTGAGAATAATCATGATTCTTGTGCCTCATTTATTCAGAGTTTTCTGGGAGACCAGATGAAGTTGGCTAGTGCGGCTGATATAGAGAAAGAAAGGGCTCACAGAACACCAGCTGTTCCTACCAGAGGAAAGGGACCTCGTCTAATCCATGTGATATTCCTCCGCTTTTTTGATAAGCAGATGATTTTGAGAGCTGCTCCCAAAGTTTTAAAGAACAACCCCTACAAGAGCCAGAATGTCTTCGTGTCCGAAGACTTCACTCCTCAGGTGCAGAAGAAGAGACGGGAAATGCTACACTTCAAGAGACTTCTCCTGCAGGAAAACTCAGCCAGGCGAGTATACTTAACCTACCCTGCTAATCTGAAGATGAAGGAAGGAGACAACTGGAGTACTTTTGACATTGATGAGGTAGATAACATGAAGTTCTTGTTCCAGAACTTTGGCAATGGCCGGAGCCCATAGGAATTTTCCAAAGAGACACTCGTGTTCGAAAAACCATCAAATCATTCACAGAACAATTTGGTTGTTTTTGCTTGTTTGATGTTTTTTGTTGTTGTATGTCAAGTCTTTGTTCTGTGTTGTTATTGTCGTTATTACCAACTGGTTACCTAAAACTAGGAATGATGTTCAAGTGTGATTATTATTATTACATTTTTTCTTTCATTACTTCTTCAATTTATAAAGTTTGGATCCAAGAAGATGATGCATGTTGGACCTTTTTTCTGATTTGAATGGTTAAAATTAATATTTGTTCTCTTAATGTCAGAGGGATGAATAGCAATCTTAAACGCAGACAAGTTTATCTTTGGTTGAGAAAGAAACAATTCTCTATTTTCTTTTTGCAGGAAACCCATAGCGAATTTAAATCAGGGAAAATTTGGTCTAACGAGTGGGGTCATACCAGTTTTTTTAGTCATGATAAATCCAACAAAGCAGGTGTCGCCGTTCTATTTAAAAACGACTTGGATTTTACCATAAAGAAAAATTTGATTGATTTCTCTGGTAGATTTATCATTATTGATATTGAGGTTGATGGTGAGGTGTTCACTTAACTTAATGTATATGCTTATAATGAAGACCGGCCTAAGCTGTTTGATTTAATTATTAAAAAAATGTCTGAGTTTAATTGTGAGAATATCATCATGGGTGGTGACTTTAATGCTGTGAGGAATGTTACATTTGATAAGAAGAGTGGTAGACCTTGTACTAATTTTAAAGTGCAGGAAAAAAGCTTGAATGTCATCGATTCCCTGGAATTGATTGATGTTTGGAGAGAAAACAATCCTGGTGTAAGGCATTTTAGCTAGAAATCAAACCAATCCCGCCGATTCTTTGCAGACTGGACTATTTTTTAATTTCTAATCATCTATGGGGTAATATTGATTGGTCAGACATTGTCCTTGGTTTTAAAACAGATCATTCTATGATTACTTTGTCTCTCACCAATGTCAAAAACAAAAGAGACAAGGGTTTTTGGAAATTGAACACCTCGCTATTGACAGATCAAGATTATGTTTGTAATATTAAAAATCATATTAGGTATGTTACAAAAATCAACACCTCAGCTAACCCAAACACTCTGTGGGAAGTTATTAAAAGTGAGATTAGGGGTGAAACACTCTAGTATGGTTCTAGAAAGAAAAATGCTCAGAAGCGGGAAGTTTCATTACTTGAATCTGAAATTTTACAGTTGGAGAAATCTTACTTTGAGGCCCCTTTGGTTGAGGTGTTGAATTCTCTTAAATCTAAACAGAGGCAGCTGGAGACGATCTTTGGAAATTGTGCAAGGGGGGCAATCGTGAGATCCAGGGCACGTTGGACTGAGTTTGGTGACAAAAATAGCAAGTATTTTCTCAGTTTTGAAAAAAGGAATTTTAAAAACAAATCTATTTCCAAACTTGTGGGTGAAAATGGTGATCTCATCACAGATCAGGCTGAAATTTTGAAGCAGGAGCTTAACTTTTATTCCAAATTATACCACTCCGATTCTATAGAGTAATCTCAATTTGACGAATTCCTTCCCAACATTGTTGAGGACATATTATCAGAAGATGAGCAGTCTGTTTGTGAAGGTGCACTGGAAGTAAAAGAGTGCCTTGCTGCTCTTAAAGAAATGGGTAATAATAAGACCCCTGGTTGGTGATGGCATCCCAGCTGAATTTTACAACATTTTTTGGTCTGATATTAAATATTATATGATTGCTTCTTTTAACTTTTCTTTCAACTCTGGTCAGATGTCTGTAGATCAGAGGAGAGGGATAACTAATTTAATTCCGAAACCAGGTAAAAATCCTAGTGATTTGAAAAATTGGCGTCCTATCTCTCTCCTAAATGTTGATTACAAAATTTGTGCCAAAACGCTTGCAAACAGGATTAAAATAGTTCTCCCCAAAATTATTAATGAAGAGCAAACTGGTTTTATGAAAAATCATTATATTGGTGAGAATATTCGCCTTGTGCTTGATACTGTTAGATTTACCTCTGAGAATGCTACTCCTGGTATGATTCTTTTTTTTTTAGATTTCTAAGAAGCCTTTGATAGACTAGAATGGTCCTTTGTAGAAAAGAGCCTGAAGTACTTCAATATTGGTAAAGATTTCATTAAAAGCAAAGTATACCTTTGGTTTTTGGAACCGTACATTTGCCTTGATGCTATATAATTGTAGATATATACCATAAAACTAACCTGTGTGAATTTCATTTCAAAAGGTGGCAGCGTTTTTGAGATATCGCCAAAAATATGGAGCGGTTGCGTTCACGCAGAAGAAGTATCCGTCATTGGAATACACATTCTGAGAAGCGTTACGGCCATAACGCTTCTCAGATTCAAGTTTTTTGGGGATAAAAAGTGATATATTTTTCCGTAACTGCAGTACTTCGAAGTGAAACGTTTCTCAAAATGCATTATACTATCCAAAGCTGCCGTACTCCTTACCAAGTAAGTTTTTATTGCCAAAAATTTTCAGAGTCATTACCAAACGTATGCAATGCCTTTAAGTAGATTTCTGCTCTTTACTGTAATATTTCTAGTTGTATTATAAATAATGGTCATGTGTCAGATTCATTCGATGTTACTAGAGGGGTCCGTCAAAGCTGTCCATTGAGCCCATCATTTTTGATTTGTTTATTATTGCTACTGAATTACTAGCGATTTGCATTAGACATTGTACAGATATTGCAGGTATTCAGATTGAGGGTATAGAATTGAAAATTAACTCTTATGCTGATGATACTACCATTTGTTTGCATGGGAGCAGAAAATTCATCTCTTGTACTTTTGAAATATTTGACAGCTTTAGCTTGGCTTCTGGTCTCAAAATTAACTTTAATAAATCTGAGTCTAATTTATCGTTGATTCATGTGCTTTGTAAACAGAAAAAGCCATCTAAATTTGTTTACAATTCAATTTTCAAAGCTGTAGCCCAACAAAAGTGGACCATGTTACTTGAATTTTCCCCTCAGTGGGATGAGGTACATCAGGTTCCTTTTAAAATCACCAAAAATTCTAAGCTGCAATATTTTCAATTTAAGTTTATTCACTTTATCATCCCGACAAACACCTTTCTTTACAAAGTCAAAAGGAAGGACTCTTGACATTTGTTTCTTTTGTAATGAAGAACGTGAGACGCTTATACACTTATTTTGGGATTGTACTGAAATTAAGCTTTTTTGGAATGATATTATCATTTGGTTAGATATTTGCTTTGCTCTTTTGCCAGAGAAAGGTCTTACTTCCCTCATTATTGTTGTGGCAAAGAAATTTATTTTTAATAATAAGTGTAAAGATTTACCTCTTTTGTCATTTACTGCATTCAAAGAATTTGTTCTTATTTATTTCAAAACAAAAAAAAGCCATTGCTACCTGAAATGGGTCACTTGATGAAAAGAAATAGGGTAATCTTTTCAAATAAGACCTTTCCCCCCCCCCCCCCCATCAATACTGTTTTTGTGATATTTAGGTATCCAGTTGGTATTGTCTAGTCTATTGTCTCTGTGTTGTACTTTTCATCTGTTTTTATGTCTTGAGTAAACTACTTTTGCTGAACTATGGGTTTCTTTTTCTATTTTGATACTCATCTTGTTGTTTTGTATCTGTATGTTTTTTGTTGCATATAAAAAAAATAACATTTTTGCATTCAGTGAACTTTCTAGGGACAATGACAATACATCCTTCGGCATACATGTATGTTACCAAGACAGGCCTGTTTCCCTTGGGATAAAAACTACACTTTGGTTTCATCAGGAGCACACAACATATCACCACGATAAACAACATCTTTGTAGATTTCACAAACTTGGTTGATTTCATCAAATACCTTCAAAGAAAAAAAACTAAGTTGCCATCGGCCTCACCAGACTTCCTGGTAAGTAGAGTGTCCTTACAGACAAAAGTGACAGGCTTTTCAGAACGCTCTTGCTCATCAGCAATGAACTTCAAGCATCTCGCCGGGGTGTCACCCTTTTTGTGACATTAAATATACAGAGGAAAAAACTTTTTTTTTTTTCTTCTTTGGCTCCAATCGGCGATGAAGGCTTCTTATCCGATGGATCAGGATTTCAGTATTAGACTGTGCCTCAAAACCACAAGAACAAAGAAATAAAGTGATTTAATAATGAAAGTATCTTAAACCACTTCAAATATTGATAGGGCTTGACAAGCATACAATGATGATGTGTACAAATAAGAAAAGATGTTATATTCTAAAAGTAAGAAGATCTGAAGGGTGAGAACTTGAGCAGGCTCCAGCGTAGATTAGTTCTTTGATGGTGTAACTGAGCAACAAACTGAGCAGAGTGAATTCACCTCCAACAAATGGCCAGAAATAGACCAACCAAGCTGATTCCCTTCACAAAAAAATATGGGGAAGAAGAAGAAACCCCTAAATACTGAACTTTAGATTTGGTTCACAAAATGTCTCTTCCGGAATTCTCAAATTTTTAAACAGACGAGTCACCAGGAACATCAGAGTTCTGATATACAAAGCCCATGATAGTTTCAAGTCCAATACTCAAGTCCTGCTCAAAATCTATGTCAACCCGAATATTTTTTATAAGTACTTGTTATTTTCTAGAAAATTGTATTGTTACATTAGTTTCTAAAAGTAGCCTCACAGACCGCAAAAAAATCTAGAGTGACGAGCCTTGTTTCCAGAAAGTCCCATTAATTCATAAAATGGATTAAGGGGTCAACAAATGGTCACACAGGACTTACATAACACTCGCAGCTTGTATCATGTGAACGTGAAACAATTCATTTTTGTTTTGAGAATTGCTTTAAATAATCATTACGTTATTGGTATCATGTTTCGTACTTTATTTTCCACATTCTAGCTTCATATTGGTAACATTTCTAGAAGTATGTACAAAGAATAAACTATTGCTTGTAAACTTGCGGGTACAACCATGTGTTTAGATCTCGTTTGTGAGGAGTGTTGGCTCTGAAAAGCCTTTGGCTCTGTTACGTGGATGACACTTTCGTGGTCTGGCCCCATTGGGAGTCGGCACTTCAAGATTTCCTCATCCATCTGAACATCCAGCATTCTCTCATCAAGTTTACCATAGAACAAGAACAAGACAACACCATCTCCTTCCTCGATGGTTAAGTGACACGCACACCCGATGGCACCCTCGAACACAGTATACGCAAGCCCACACACACGGATCGATACCTCCACAGCGCTTCATGCCACCATCCACGCTTCAAGTCAGCTGTCCAGAATACTCTAGTACGTCGAGCTTTCAACATATGCGACCAGCACAGACTCAAACAAGAACTTCATCACATCAAGACATCGCTTACAATTCAACGGATACAAGAAATTCAACCTCAACCAGCCTTCTACCTGAAGAACGACGCGAGTACAAGGCCACCATCACCCTCCCGTACATTGGTCATACCCAAGCTTTATTGCATCTTCAGTCAAGCTCAAGTAAAGGTTTTCCACACAGCACCAAACAAGATCCAAGCAACACTTCATACATGCTAGGACAAGCAAGACCCTCAAAACAAGGCAGGTGTTTACCGCATTCCTTGTGAATGCGGTAAGGTATACATCGGAGAGACCAGCCTCTACATATTCACAAGAATCAAGGAACATCAAGCACACGGCAGACTTGGACATCTCGACAAATCAGCCATCATCAAACACTCACACGAATAAGACCAGCGCATCAACTGGAAAGACACCAAACTCATCGTTACTATCAACTCCTGGCACCAACGCAGAATAAGAAAGGCAATTGAGATCAAAACACACAACACAGTTCTCCAAGACATCGGCTTCTTCATCAACGACATATGGTCACACACTAGGTTCACTGTTTTCTCTCACCCCCTTCTAGAGTGCTTTGGGTCATCTATATCCTCAGTCACCCCTCTAGGCCCTTCCTCACTGTCCCTGTGCTTGCACCCACTGACACAGCTCAGTGAGGACACACTCCACTCACACCACTCCCAGTATCCATTTTCACTACGCACCATCGAGTGTCCCAGTATTTAAGCATCATGCAGCATCAAAGTCCAGCATTCTCCTGAAGATGATCACAGTATACTGATCGAAACGCTGAGACCACTCCGGCTCTTTTCAGAGCCAACACTCCTCACAAAAGAGATCTACCCACATGGTTGTACCCGCAAGTTTACTAGCAATAGTTTATTCTTAGTCTCCTACACCATGCAAAGCTTCAAACAACAGTTAGTATGTACAAAGTTTACCCTAGTGTTTCTGGTCCAGTTAGCAAGCATCCATATCTACAGGTTTCCCCAGGCTTCCGAGCTACAGTGAATAAGGCATGCTTGGTTTCATTACAAGAAAAAAATAATAATAATAGTAGTGCTGGGTTAGTGGGACGATACCGTCTTATGGCATAACTGCCACGATGCCCTTTGCAACTTTTCATGATTGCCTTTGATGCCCTTCGTAAACTCCCAAAAAGACTTTAAAAAAATTTGATTAAGACATTTAAAACTGGGTTTATTAAAAAAGGATAAAAAAATATAAAATGTAAATTGACTAAAATTTTAATCACTTCATTTTTGCATCATTTGATATTATTTCTGCAAGAGTGTTGTGATTTCAGGTTACTCAATGTTGCTTAATTCATTTAACAGAAAAAAAACGGAAACAATAAAACTAATTACCTAATTTTAAGTTGTCTAGTATTTATCTGCAAACCGATCCTATTGTAATTCCTATGCAGTTCTTCTTCAGTCATGCTTATTCTAGACCTTTCCCATCCCAATGAACTGTGGATTACCATGGACATTCTTATCCAAACTACACTGAAGAGGATTGAACAGGTTATGTCAAAAATATCTGCTTCAAATCCAAAGATTAAGGAGCAGATCAAGATGAGATCAAGAGAACTATTTGGAGCGGATCATCCTGTGAGTATACAGAAGTGACAATGTAATTGTGGTATAATACATGTTCATTTTTGCATCAGGGATAAAGAATGTTATTTGTAATGTTTTACCCATACACCGATGTGTGTTAAGCACTGTATACTCAGTACTTTTCCGAGTCTTGTGAAGAAAACAAATCACAGGCATTTTCCTCGGGTGGGATTCAAACCCACGACCCCCGCCATTCTAGAGCAGATGTAGCTGGAGGCAATTCGAATTAATTGTGAAACTCACAATTTTATTTCTCAGTGGTCACATGATTTAAAATATTAATGGATACAATGAAAAATACTTATAATTATTAGCTTGGATTTGATTTGATGTGATGTTATGCTGTTTATGTAGATGGTACTGTGCTTCTTTCATCAACAGGACAAGGATATGATTGATCCCTTTCCACTACCTTTGGTCATTGTTGGCACCAAATATGACATTTTCCAGGTATGTCTCAAACAAACACTCGATCACTCAACTACAAACACAGATTGACTCAAAAGCCTGTTGCTTTCACTCTGATTCATACAATGCGCTCTATAAAGAATTTGTAAAGGTGTCACACAGACACACCACCAATTAGAGTAGGCCATGGAGAACCTTGTACCAACAACATTTAACCACATTGTCCATGAAATGAAAAGCAAAATACATGTACATCCCCTCCCTCTACCTGAGTTTCTCTCATTTGGGACGAATTCAAAATTAAAGTAGGATTCAGATGTATTTGTGAACAAATACCCAGATTCTTCTGTAACTTTATTACATAATCACATATCAAATTACACTAAATCAAATTTAATATGTTGAACTAAAACAGATAAGTTCACAATCTTTGCATTATCCTAAAGAGCTTGAAACATTCTACAATGGTTGAAAGTTGAACAGAAAAATATGACCTAAACAAAAATCAAGCAATAAACCACAAGGGAAACTGACTGGGTAAATTTTTACTTGATTTTGGGGGTGAACAAAGCAAATTGATTGGAGCGGGATTTGAACCTGTGACTATCAGCTAAACATACCAACGCTCTACCATCTGAGCTATCCAGCCCTAATGTTGGCGGTCTCACTATTAGTCAATATCTTTGTTCGGGGTGCCAGTCAGAAGCCATTCAACTGGATACTGCTGTGTAGCCAGGGTAACACCCAAGTTTATGAAACACCATAGAGCTATAGTATAGCTCTATGGCTGGGAAGCGACAGCACGGGGATCACCTTAAGGGTGATGCTTGATAAGTCAAAGAATTCGCGAAGGCGATTTCTGTGGTAGTAGTCCTGACTGAGCTCAACCTGATTAACTGTGGGTGGACTGGGACAAAAGTTGAGTCCCCAAGAGAGGAGGCTGTGTTCTGCATCTGAATGGGTAAATGATGAGAGGTTAATGACTGTGGATTGAGGGACTAAATGCTCAGCCTCAGGGGGTTCATCTCTCTTGAATTGTCTCTGTCTGTATTGTTGCTGTTTTGGAAAGCAGACGACCAATCTTACCATTTCTCTTAAAAACAAGAACAGATTCAAGGTTAGATAAACCAGCAACAATCTCACTGGTGAATTGCTCAAAACAGTCTTCTGAGCAGATGGACCTAAGTTTGCTTTATTAGATTTGCATTAATTCTTGGCTCTGTTTACCTTTTAGGATTTTGATTCTGAAAAGCGGAAGATGATTTGCAAGACGCTGAGATTTGTTGCTCATAATTATGGAGCAGCTTTGCAGGTATCACTTTAAATTGGTAGCTGATGTCATCCACTAAATATAAATAGCTTTAACATTGATACCAAATGAATGAAGAGTACAAATGCTTGGGGTGGTTCAACTGGTCAGAATGCGGGGATGTGACACCCGTTATCACAAACTGTGTGTTTATCATTGAACTTTCCTAAAACATCCTGGCGTAATTATGAAATTTCTGCAACATCTTTTGATACAAAAGCCATCGAAATTGAAAATACTTTTCCACATATTATCAGTTTGAAGAGATTCGACCTTTCATCGTGACTAAAGTAGTATACTACTACAGGTTGAATTCAGTCAATTTAGCTTGGAACCAAGCTCAAGGACTTTGACAAAAAGATAAAGATATTGATGCCAATTTGTACCAGTGCAGGCAAACTTTTGCGTAACAGGCAGGTGATCAATATGCAAATTAGGTATCCAATGTTTACCGTGTGCTTTGTTTAATGGTCTATTAAAAAAAAAATTACCTGAATTTCAATTATAGATTGCTAGTATCTTTGTTTTGAAATTTGGTAATTCATGTATAGTTGCCATATTTTCTACATAAAAGCGCAGCATACAGGTCTGCCACCTCTAGCCCGCTTCACAAGCAGCGGAAGTTATATCTGACTCAGGTTAACAACCAGAGTGATGTCTCAAGCTACCTGAATAATAGGCTTAGGATACCTGAGCTGTCAACTTGCTCATATATTATTGTTGGCAAATTAACTGGTGAATAATATCCTTGTTTAGTTTTGCAGTACTAAAAATGAAGGCCTGATAAATCGCACTAAAGCATATGTTGGTCATCTTGTCTTTGGTTCACCCATGTCAACTAGGTAAGTCAGACTGATCAAAGTACAAAAACTGCAGACATATCCTTCATTACAATCGTTTGTCATACCTTGCAATCTGCATGCCTAATTAACTTTGTTTCTTTTGCAGTGCAAAGTTAGTTAATTTTGATCACAATCGACCCATAATGGTTCCATTTGGGATGGATTCCTTAGAACAAATTGGTGAGTATAAACCACTCAGTGAAAGCTTCTCCAAACAGTTAACTGGTTGCACAAGCTTTTGGTGTCTTTGCCCAATGATGTATCAACCAATCACAATTAAAATTGTGCAAATGAATGTCTGGCAAAACTTTGACATGTATGCTAGGTGTGCTTGATAAATCACAAAGATAACAAATATTGGTATCAGGTTAAATTATTCAACATGCACTGCAAGCATATGATGTATGTGTAGGTCTACCTTGTATGACAGTGTATTAGTACTTAAACAGTTTCATGGGAAAGGTTGCAAAAAGTCTCAAAGGGGGTCAAAAACAAAACGTGTTGTTTTGATAAAACATGTTTATGTAATGAAAGTACATACATAAAGGTACTAGAAAATGTTAATAATGTCAAGGCTTAAACATTTGTTCATTTCAATTTTATGATACCTTACAGTTCTCAAACATGCTCAGAGTTGCTTTAAAATGATTTCCTGTAAAAAAGGGGGGCATGTTCAGGAAAGGACATTTTAACATGTTTTTGTGCGGCATATGCGACTGCTGCTTTATCTAATTTAGTTTTGATTTCCCAATTCTAATCTTTTTATACTTGATTACTGGAGTATATAGTATCATTTTGACTAGCAATAATTTGTGTTTCCTTTTAATTGTGGAAAAAAATACCATGTTCAGGAAAGGACATTTTGAAAAAAACATTTAACGGCTAAATCAATGACTCAGATAGCATTACAAAAAATGAGTCGGCCAATCTTAATGAAATTTGGTGTACAGATTTTTGGGACACGTCAATGTCCTTGCAAGTGGGGGTTATTCCCCTGGCATTTATTTTTATTTCTCAACAATTGCAGTTTCTAGAAATTGTGAATGAAACCGTAAATCTTGTGTTTTAGCACTCATGTCAAGCTTACAATTTTAGAACTGTAATGCATAGAAATGTGAAAGTGGTTTTAGAGATTGCTACAACATAAAGGTCCTTGTGATACCAAAAAAACAGCAAATTCCAACAAAGTCTTCCTATGAAATAAAGCATTGATTACCTTTTTTTCATTTTGCAACCTTTCCCGTGAAAATTCTCACTTACTAACTGTGTTACATGTATGTATATATACAGGTCTACCTCCTATGACAGAAGCTGATATTGGACGCTTAGATGCACAAACACCATTAGACCTTTGGAGGAAAGCATATATATCCCTGTTTCCTCAGCAGGTTTGTTGCTCCATACATTCTATTCATTTCATCTTTTTTCCCCATCACACAAATCCTTTACACAATGTGTCTGAAACTGCATGAATGTTAAACATTTCTAAAAAAACTGGCAGGGGCAGAGGGAGTAATGCCACCAATATTGGAAAAAATCTTGTAGATAGGTCAAAGCTCTGTCATTGTCCATGTACAAACCATATAAACCAATACTCCTGTGTGGCAAGCGTAGGTGTACCCTGCTTGTACATGTATATTGTGTACAAATGAATATCCTGCCCGATGGTGCATAGTATGCAACATATGCACGATATTTACAAATTATCACACCAATAAGACACCATTTTCTCAAACAAACTTTTTGAAAAAAACTATCAAATATCTAGAGGATGTACGGAGGGATCATTTTAAAATTTGCAGGAACAATGGAGTGTACCCATAACGAGATTGCAAATGATTGTGCAGTACCCCTTCTGCCACCCCCAACCCCCAGCCCCCTCCCCCCTGCTAAAAACTTTGTGTTACATACATATCAAATGAGAGACTTAGCAACACTTTAAAATCTAGTTGAAAAACTGCTCCAAGGAATATTTTGAACAAAATGAGAAACCAGTAAAAAAAACACAACTTAAAAACACAACAACTTAGTTCAAAATGAGGTGAGGCTGTTTTTATTTCTTTTGGCACCGCCACACTGGGACACCACAATGTTTGAGTTGTCTTTTAAAATATCTATACTATTAAAGCCGTTACCAGCGCCATCTTGGATTTAAAGTGCGCCATCTTGGATTTGAAGCGTGCCATCTTGGCTTAGGATCGCGCCATTTCGGTTTTTGATGTAGTAACTTCACGGCTGTCTTTGGTAGGATCACCCTGTGTGGTGGGGTCCCAGATCCTGTGAACAGTCACCCTAATTGCTAACTGTAATAACATATTTATAAATAGGTTTGCTCTCTTTCTAATTATTTAATTAAAATACCTGATAACTTTTACATTTAATACAAATATTACAGCCCACACGAGCTAATCTATTTTATTTGCTATTAGCTGCATTTGATTGAAGAACAAAATGTTCTTTTGAAAGCTAACTGATCATAATCATCGTTTTTGTAAACAAAACTGAACATAAAACATCCAACTTATTATTATCACAGGTAATATTTCCGTCTGCTAAATCACAGGGGATATTTCCTTTCCTAAATCACAGGTGATATTTCCTATAGTGACAACATCTTGTATCATTTTGAAAAGAGCCAACAAAAGAGTTTAATTTGATGAAACTGGTTATCACACCATGTTTTCCCAAAAATGGTTCTTGCTTGCAGCAGAGCTGCCAACCAGTACGGAATTTCCGTATTTCATATGGAAATTTTTCAAAAACACGACAGTCCGGGTAAATCCCCCAAAATACGAATTTATAAAAAAACAACTAATTGTTATGTTTTGAATAGTCCACAGAACGTACAAAACAATGATCCATGATAAAAAGAAAAGACAGTGAAAGACCTTTCTATTTTTAGCACAAAATCCAGACGCTTAAAAAATAGAAAAATCCGGCTATTGCTAGTAACTTAGATAAAACGCATGAATTAAAAGGATGAAGTCTGGGTCGATGTATAAATGTACATGAGCCAATATAAAGTCTAGATACAGACACAAGTGCACATTGTACAGCATACACTCATACACTCGGAGTCTGGCTCCGCAGTTTTTTCTAATGCTTTTCGTATGGACGCGTCGGCAAACAGACGCTGTGAGAATTAATCAGCACACGCCGTGCTGAATCAACTTGAAAATGAAAGCCTAAGTTACCAACAAGAATATATCTATTGCAATCAAGGCCTAGATCTAAAGAAAACTGACAATCAATGCATAAAAAATGGGTGGAAATTGAATTTGTTTGAAAAACAAGTTGACAAAAATCCACTTGCTGAAGTTGTTTGAACATTTGACCAGCCTGGTGTGGTGGTATGGCACAGATGTTTGCTTTGCAAATGTGAGCAAAATATTATGCATTAATATTTTAATTTTTTTGATAGCTAATTTGGTGACTGTCATTAAAATGAAATTTTTTACAAATTGGCAACAGCTCCCATTAGATTTGTGTGTGTTTTCCAACTGGAGACCTTGACCCAAGCGGGGACCCTATTGTCTCTTTTATTATAGGTCCCTGACCTGTAAAACTTGCGTTGTGTGACAAGGCCTTACATGTGCATACCTGTACATTTACGTGTATTTTTTTTACCTATGTAGGTTCTATGGGTGTATATTATAAAATGTTTGCACATCCCCTAATCATTATCTCACTACTGCCATTGATGGATATTCAACTAATGTGACTTTTATAAATTCAGAATCTTGGTGATAAACTTACTCAAGATGACCCTGCTAAAGACCCACAGTATGTTGAGTCTGCTGTCGACACAATGCGTCAACAAAAAGACAAAGTAAGTCACTCACTGTATATTATAACACCCCATACTTAGATTCTGCCTTGTAATTGGTTTAGAGCACGTTATATGATATGTCTTATTTTTACTGCGCGGGTGCGACGTACTATACCCATAGCAACCAAATGTACTATACCCATAGCAACCAATGTACTAAACCCATAGCAACCATTGTACTGTACCCATAGCAACCAATATACTAAACCCATAGCAACCAATGTACTATACCCATAGCAACCAGTGTACAATACCCATAGCAATGGCAGCTTCTTGGTACTTATGGACATCTGTTAGTGTATCGTATGGACTGCTTTTATGTGGCTTGCTATAGTTAAAACTACGACTCCCTTGGTGATGCCCGGACGGTTCTATTTTAAACAACGCTGCGGTGTCACCTCTGGAGTTGTAGAGTTTTAACCATGGCACTTGAAGCAGTCCATGTTTGTATACTATCTACATCTACAATTCAATATGTCACAGCCAGTCCTTGAAGGATTAACTTGTACAAAATAAATTTGATTGTTCTGATGCCATAGGCTTTCAAGGCTTGTCTAATGATTACTTATACAAAAATAAAAAAAATTAAGTCATTTCTTTATGTAAAAAAATAACTTTTTATCAGCATTCAACTATGCCTATAAAAGCATAGTTTCGCAAATACTTTGTGAATTTGCACTAATCAATAGCTTTTAAGTGCAACTTTTGATTTTTTTCATTCAAATGACCACTGTATCAAAAATACTGGCACTATTGTAGCAAATTAGGTGTCAAAATACATGTAACATAACCAGGCATCTGTCCGTTATTGCAGAATTGTGATTTAGATTTTTTTTTTTAGAATAATGGTCACTTGAAAAAGTGAGACGTTTCTATCTGTGAGGTATTTGTTTGAATAATTAAATATTTATTAACAAGTACTATCAACTAGCCTCATCTTCTCAGCCGGGTCTTCCTTGTTTTGGCTGATGTGAATCGTGCAATAATCTAAGATACAGTGCTTCTAAAGTGTGACAACATCTGCCTTTCCATAGATCTCTGCAATTATAACCTTAACATTATTTCTTTTTAATAAAAGTCTAAATTATGTTTGCTTCATGTATGTATCAATTGAAGATCACATTACCGTGTGTTTGTTGCATCTAATCAATAAGATCACCTAAGCTGTTTCTTCATCATTTTGATCAAGATCTTTATGGAAAGCCACTGCTTTGACTTGATCAGATGGCCTGCCAAGGCGTGGTCTTTAAACGAATTTTGTATATTTTTCCCATTCCTAGCAAAACTTATTCATCATTTGACTAATTCAGAACACTGATTCTTGCATGTCTGGCATAAGTCTAGAATATTTTGCTGGACATCCAATGTTCTGACTGGAAAGGTCTTCCATGTTTTCCTTTTTTCCTTGGTATCTGCCAATTAGACAGAAAAGGCAATTATTTGCATAGCTGATGACTGTTGGTCGCACACTTGTTGCTGTATTTGTTTTTATACCCTCTTTATGAACCTTTATGTTGTAGGGATGGCAACAATTCTCAGGACATTTTGTGTGTATGATTTTCCTGAGCACTATTTTAAGATCAACCCCCTCTTTCCTCACCAGCTCTGTTTATTCCCATTTTGACATTTATTCCCAGATAGACACCATTTTGCTGTCAATTACGATGCCATTTTCGGTCAGATGTGCCTATAAAATATGTAGTGACAAAAATCTTGTCCTATTTTATAGACTTTTGACAAGGATAATTTTATTTTGAGGACAAAACCATGACAAAAAACAAACACTTTTCTTGTCAGAAGTGCTCTTTTACCCTGCACACAAATATTTTCTTGCAATTTGATTGGCTTACAAGTTTGTTCATAGGATCCTCATTTCCAACCTTCAGCTGTAAGCATTTGTACAAGAAAGAATCTTAGTATTATGCAGAATGCAGGTGACTGAGCCAGCCAAAGTATATAGACTTTTCTGAGATTAAAGCATTTGATCTTCATGAGATAAAGATGTGTTATTTATATGCTACCTATAACTTATAAATAATAACTCATTGAAATGGCTCATGTCTTCTTAATTGTTTATGTCTGAAATAATTTGCTCTTTTTATTGAAATAAAAGATTTATAATTGTATAAATTACTTACAGGAACTTGAGAGGTATAGCAGACAAGTGGAGCGCAGGTCTAGAGATCGTGTTATTGGAAGTGGTATGGGTGACATGTAATGAAGTGCTCTGCAAACAACTAATGTGGAAGTGATAAGACCATATTATAATGAGGGGTACAGCTCATGCCATCCATCTAAATTGTTTCTGTTGTGTCAGGGAAGGGAGTATTCAGACTTTTATTGCAAATATGTACAACTAGCGGGGTTACCCGCACCACACGCAGGTCCTGATTATAGTTTGACCCTTCTGGAAAACTCCCATGGCTTTCCTCTTTTGACCCAGTGGGACCCCTTTTGAAACCCATGGGGTCCCATGGGAAAGCACCATGGTGGCTCATATGAAAACCCTGGTGACTTCATGTGGACACCATGTCACCATACTTTTGAAACTGAGGCACTGGTATAGAGCTATATATTAAAAAGTCTGGCGAACGATCTGCACACTTGAATTTTATAAGTGATTGCTTTACATAAAAATAAAGGTTGCATTTAGAGACTGTTACACAGGCAGATCGAGTGATAAGGTACGAGGTTACAAGACATAAGATGATCACGTGCCTCTGGGCAAGACAAAACAATAATATTTCCTTCTGTTTAAAACCAAGTCCGTAATACACTACAACTAATTCATCACGCTTCATCTTACCGACTGGCATCACAACATGATGTGTGAAGTTCAAGCCATGATAGGGTAATCTTTTTAGACACCAATACAAACTTGCAAGTCTATGTTTAAAAAGCATTATTAAGGTACTTTTATAGGGGGACACACAGACAATTATAATGAGACCGGAATTCAATAGATATATCGCTCAATCTGTCTGTGTAACAGTCTCTGAATGCAACCTTTATTTTTATGTAAAGCAATCAGTATTCAGGAAACCTCTTTCGATTGTCGTTTCATTTGCCCTTCCTTCCCTCAAGGACCACTGCTATCCTATGCTCATAAAAGCCACCGGCTCTTTTCAGAGCCACCACTTTTCAAAAAAGAGATATTGATTGTGTCTCTTTTTGTAAACAAAGATTTAACATATTTCAATAGATATATCACTATTTTCTTGTTGGAGCCTCTAGCCCGTCCACTTAACTTTTTCAAAAAAAATGTTGATTGCCTGACTCGTTTCCCCCCCCCCCCATTTCATTCAGTCTACTAAAAAGCTTTCTTTTTATATTGCACTTCAAACAATTGATGTTTTTATCTTTTAGGTACAATTGCAATATCGAATATATTACTAAGTTGAAGTTTAGGATTTGTTATAACAGATCATGTGTAAGAAGTGGAAGTCTATTTTACATATTTTCAAGTTTAAATACATCCCATTTAAAATCGCCTTTTTAAGTTCAACTCATGAATCCTTATTTATTTATGCCAATTTTGCTACTTTGGTATGAATATAGGGTCCAGGGTCCAACACTTTTATTTTCCTTTGTATTTGTGCGTTAGTGATATTCAGTTGGGAAGAAAGGAATTTTAGGGAGTGTCAGTTTCAGTGAAGATGAAGTGAGCACTGAACACTGAGTGAGAAGATGAAGTGTGTTTTCAACAGAGCCACGCTATTTTTATTACTATGTTTGGTTATTGTGCCTGCTTTTAAATACTAACCAGAGACATATTATCAGGCTGTCTAGGCAGTTATTTAGTTGGAGGAACGAATTTAACGCGGCTGAGAAATGCACCATTTTCGGAAACACCGTGAGTTCAAACCATTATTGCGTTTTGAAGTTTAATAATAGATTTTACTGTCACCAAATTTTCTTGGAGACCTGAATTGTATTTGGAACTGTTGATTTGAGCTCGTTAGCTTCTTGAGAGTTTGAAATATCAACACGGTGGGCGCTACCTTTTATTTCTATATATACAGACTGTTACATCGCCACAAAAACAGTCAAACCAGAATTTGCAGAAGTACATTGAATTTGAAGTTGTGGCAGTGATAATACATGTATAGTATAACATATTGGTTGAAGGCTAGATAGAAGCCACACGGCGTGAAAAACATAAGGCAATGCACTGACTGGATTCATCCAATAGTTTTTTTCTTTGTGGTGAAGGTATAGTTTACTTTTATAGTTTACTTTTACAAACTGAACCATAAATGAATCATAAATGAATCAAGCCCGGAAGTTTAAGTGAGTTAGAATTGTGACCTAGAAGTTGAGTTAATGATTTCATGGATAAGTGAAGTGATCGTAAATAAATGGGAAATATTGAAGAAAAATAAATAAGAAGAGTTCATTTCAGTTTATTGCTTTCAGTTTATTGCTTTCGGTTTATTTATAGCTATCGTCTTTCGTGACGCAGTTCACCAATGCTTTGACAACATTTACTTTTGACCTTCCATGCAGCTATTTTTTTTAATATGTCGCTTCAGGGCGCTGTTAGATATGATGACGTCTTGAAACCTGAAATCTTAAAGGGTACACCTCACTGATGATGTTGTATGACATCATCAGTGAGGTGTAAAGCTCTAATAACATTGCTTAACTTCAACTTTCGGTTTCGACGGGAAAGGCAATGTCAAAATAAGTAAATAGTATTGAAACAGACGGATTGCGCGACCCATGTCACGTGACCTATTGTGGGTATTAAATGTAAACAAACACGGCGTCCTCCATTCTACTGTACGGTACATGATGATAATCGCATTTCTTTATTCGCTGAAGGCTTTTTTTCTCGAAACCTGTGAAAAAAATTCCAATGTTTGTACAAATGACCTTCAAGTGGCTAAAGGACCAGGTCCCAGAACACTTCAAAAGTAGAAGTTATCTATTTAAAATTTCGCAAGGCTAGGTAAAAATGCTCACTTTTCCAAATCTGAGATTGATTTCATACCAACAAACCCGGCCAATGTGAAGCAACTAGTTCATTTTACTCCGAGATTTGAGACAAAAAAAATGCTGAGATTGCTCTGAGATTGATTTTGAACCAACAATCATGGCCATTGTGAAGCATCTAGATCATCCTGAGCGTGATTTGGAGATGAAAAAATTCAAACCACTCAGAAAGCTCTGAGAGTGATTTTGTGAAGCAACTAGTTCATTCACTCCGAGATTGGAGACAAAAAAATTTAAAATGCTCAGATTACTCTGAGATTGATTTCGAACCAACAAACACGGCCATTGTGAAGCATCCAGACCACTCAATAAAACTCCTTAGATTTCTCCGAGATTGATTTTGAACCAACAAATTTGGGGTTTGTGAAGCATTTCTTCATTCCCAGCGTGATCACAGATGAAAAATTTCAAACCACTCAGAAAGCTCTGAGAGTAATTTTTTTCTAACAAACTTGGGTTTGCTGAAGCTACTAGTTGAATCTCAGCGAAATTGGAGCTGAACAAATTTTAAACTGCTGAGATTCCTCTGAGAATGATTTTTTACCAAAAAAAAATGGCGATTTTGAAACAACTAGTTTATTTTCGGCGTCATTGGAGGATAAAAACATTAAAACTGCTCAGATTGCTCTGAGATTGATTTTGTACCAACAAACACGGGCATTGTGAAGTATCTAGTTCAACCTGAGCGTGATTAGAGACGAACAAAAATTAAAACTGTTCATATTCTCTGATATTGATTTTCTTCCAAAATATTCAATGTTCTGACGCTACTAATTGAATCTCGGCGAAATTGGAGGTGAACAATTTAAAACTGCTGAGATTGTTCTGTGATTGATTTTGAACCAACAAACATGGGCAATTATGAAGCATCTAGTTCAACCTGAGCGTGATTGGAGACGAAAAAAACAAAACTGCTCAAAATTGTCTGAGAGTGATTTTGTACCAACAAACTGGGTGTGCTGAATGAAGTTAATTCTCTGCTAGATATGGAGACGACCAAAAATAAAACTCCTCAAATTTGTCCGTGAGTGATTTTGAACCAATAAACACGGCATTGTGAAGCATCTAGTCCAACCTGAGCATGATTGGAGACGAAAACAAATAAAACTGCTCAATATGGTCTGAGAGTGATTTTGTACCAACAAATTGGGTGTGCTGAAACTACAAGTGCAATCTCTGCGAGATTCGGAGACGAAAATAAATAAAACAGCTCAGATTGCTCTGAGATTGATTTTGGACCTAAAAACATGGGCATTGTGAAGCATTTAGTTCAACCTGAGCGTGATTGGAGACGAAAAAACTAAAACTGCTTAAAATTGTCTGAGAGAGATTTTGGACCAACAAACTGGGTGTGCTGAAGTTACAAGTTCATTCTCTGCGAGATATGGAGACGACCAAAAATAAAACTGCTCAGATTTCTCAGAGATTTATTTTGAACCAACAAATATGGGGTTTGTGAGGCATTACTTCATTGTCAACGTGATTCACTAGGATAAAAAAATCAAACTGCTCAGATTGCTCTGAGATTTATTTTGAACCAACAAACATGGGCATTGTGAAGCATCTAGTTCAACCTTGATTTGTAGACGGAAAAAACTAAAACTGCTTAAAATGGTCTGAGAGTGATTTTGTACCACAAACTGGGTGTGCTACAAGTTCATTCTCTAGGAGATTTGGAGACGAAAAAAATAAAACTGCTCAGATTTGCTCTGAGATTGATTTTGGACCAACAAACATGGGAATTATGAAGCATCTATAGTTCAACCTGAGCGAAATTGGAGACGAAAAAAAAATAAAGCTGCTCAGAATGGTCTGAGAGTGATTTTGTACCAACAAACTGGGTGTGCTGAAGCTACAAGTTCATTCTTTGCGAGATATGGAGACGACTAAAAAAAAAACTGCTCAGATTTGTCCGAGATTGATTTTGAAGCAATAAACATGGGCATTGTGAAGCATCCAGTTCAAACCTGAGCGTGATTAGAGACAAAAAAAAATTAAACTGCTCATATTTCTCTGAGATTGATTTTCTTCCCAAAAACTCAATGTTTTGACGCTACTAGTTGAATCTTGGCGAAATTAGAGGTGAACAAATTTAAAACTGCTGAGATTGTTCTGTGATTGATTTTGAACCAATAAACACGGGCATTGTGAAGCATCTAGTTCAACCTGAGCGTGATTGGAGACGAAAAAAATAAAACTGCTCAAAATGGTCTGAGAGTGATTTTGTACCAACAAATTGGGTGTGCTTAAACTACAAGTTCATTCTCTGCGAGATTCGGAGACAAAAATAATTAAAACTGCTCAGATTGCTCTGAGATTGATTTTGGACCAATAAACATGGGCATTGTGAAGCATCAAGTTCAGCCTGAGCGTGATTGAAGACGAAAAAAATAAAACTGCTCAAAATTGTCTGAGAGTGATTTTGTACCAACAAACTGGGTGTGCTGACTGAAGCTACAAGTTAATTCTCTGTTAGATATGGAGACGACCAAAAATAAAACTCCTCAAATTTGTCCGTGAGTGATTTTGAACCAAAAAACACAGGCATTGTGAAGCATCTAGTTCAACCTGAGCTTGATTGGAGACAAAAAAAATAAAACTGCTCAGAATGGTCTGAGAGTGATTTTGTACCAACAAATTGGGTGTGCTGAAACTACAAGTTCATTCTTTGCGAGATATGGAGACGACTAAAAAAAACTGCTCAGATTTGACCGAGATTGATTTTGAAGCAATAAACATGGGCATTGTGAAGCATCCAGTTCAACCTGAGCGTGATTAGAGACAAAAAAAAATTAAACTGCTCATATTTCTCTGAGATTGATTTTCTTCCCAAAAACTCAATGTTTTGACGGTACTAGTTGAATCTTGGCGAAATTAGAGGTGAACAAATTTAAAACTCCTCAGATTGTTCTGTGATTGATTTTGAACAAATAAACATGGGCATTGTGAAGCATCTAGTTCAACCTGAGCGTGATTGGAGACGAAAAAAATAAAGCTGCTCAAAATGGTCTGAGAGCGATTTTGTACCAACAAACTGGGTATGCTGTGCTACAAGTTCATTCTCTGCGAGATATGGAGACAACCAAAAATAAAACTGCTCAGATTGCTCTGAGATTGATTTTGGACCAATAAACATGGGCATTGTGAAGCATCTAGTTCAACCTGAGCGTGATTGGAGACGAAAAAAATAAAACTGCTCAAAATTGTTTCAGAGTGATTTTGGACCAATAAACATGGGCATTGTGAAGCATCTAGTTCACCTGGGCGTGATTGGAGACGAAAAAACTAAAACTGCTTAAAATTGTCTGAGAGAGATTTTGTACCAACAAACTGGGTGTGCTGAAGATACACGATCATTCTCTGCGAGATATGGAGACGACCAAAAATAAAACTGCTCAGATTTCTCCGAGATTTATTTTGAACCAAAAAACACAGGCATTGTGAAGCATCAAGTTCAGCCTGAGCGTAATTGAAGACGAAAAAAATAAAACTGCTCAAAATTGTCTGAGAGTGACTTTGTACCAACAAACTGGGTGTGCTGACTGAAGCTACAAGTTAATTCTCTGTTAGATATGGAGACGACCAAAAATAAAACTCCTCAAATTTGTCCGTGAGTGATTTTGAACCAAAAAACACAGGCATTGTGAAGCATCTAGTTCAACCTGAGCTTGATTGGAGACAAAAAAAATAAAACTGCTCAGAATGGTCTGAGAGTGATTTTGTACCAACAAATTGGGTGTGCTGAAACTGCAAGTTCATTCTTTGCGAGATATGGAGACGACTAAAAAAAAACTGCTCAGATTTGACCGAGATTGATTTTGAAGCAATAAACACGGCATTGTGGAAGCATCTAGTTCAACCTGAGCGTGATTGAGGACGAAAAAACTAAAACTGCTCAGAATGGTCGGAGAGTGATTTTGTACCAACAAACTGGGTGTGCTGAATGAAGCTACAAGTTAATTCTCTGCTAGATATGGAGACGACAAAAAATAAAACTCCTCAGATTTCTCCGAGATTGAACCAATAAACATGAGCATTGTGAAGCATGTAGTCCAACCTGAGCATGATTGGAGACGAAAAAAAAAATAAAGCTGCTCAGAATGGTCTGAGAGTGATTTTGTACCAACAAACTGGGTGTGCTGAAGCTACAAGTTCATTCTTTGCGAGATATGGAGACGACTAAAAAAAAAACTGCTCAGATTTGTCCGAGATTGATTTTGAAGCAATAAACATGGGCATTGTGAAGCATCCAGTTCAACCTGAGCGTGATTACAGACAAAAAAAAATTAAACTGCTCATATTTCTCTGAGATTGATTTTCTTCCCAAAAACTCAATGTTTTGACGCTACTAGTTGAATCTTGGCGAAATTAGAGGTGAACAAATTTAAAACTCCTCAGATTGTTCTGTGATTGATTTTGAACAAATAAACATGGGCATTGTGAAGCATCTAGTTCAACCTGAGCGTGATTGGAGACGAAAAAAATAAAACTGCTCAAAATTGTTTCAGAGTGATTTTGGACCAATAAACATGGGCATTGTGAAGCATCTAGTTCAACCTGGGCGTGATTGGAGACGAAAAAACTTAAACTGCTTAAAATTGTCTGAGAGAGATTTTGTACCAACAAACTGGGTGTGCTGAAGATACACGATCATTCTCTGCGAGATATGGAGACGACCAAAAATAAAACTGCTCAGATTTCTCCGAGATTTATTTTGAACCAAAAAACACAGGCATTGTGAAGCATCTAGTTCAACCTGAGCTTGATTGGAGACAAAAAAAATAAAACTGCTCAGAATGGTCTGAGAGTGATTTTGTAACAACAAATTGGGTGTGCTGAAACTACAAGTTCATTCTTTGCAAGATATGGAGACGACTAAAAAAAAACTGTTCAGATTTGTCCGAGATTGATTTTGAAGCAATAAACATGGGCATTGTGAAGCATCTAGTCCAACCTGATTGTGATTGGAGACGAAAAAAAATAAAGCTGCTCAAAATGGTCTGAGAGCGATTTTGTACCAACAAACTGGGTGTGCTTGAAGCTACAAGTTAATTCTCTGCTAGATATGGAGACGACCAAAAATAAAACTCCTCAGATTTCTCAGAGATTTATTTTGAACCAACAAATATGGGGATTTTGAGGCATTACTTCGTTGTCAAAGTGATTCACTAAGATAAAAAAATCAAACTGCTCAGATTGCTCTGAGATTGATTTTTGACCAACAAACATGGGCATTGTGAAGCATTTAGTTCAAACCTGAGCGAAATTGGAGACGAAAAAAAAATAAAGCTGCTCAGAATGGTCTGAGAGTGATTTTGTACCAACAAACTGGGTGTGCTGTAACTACAAGTTCATTCTTTCCGAGATATGGAGACGACTAAAAAAAACTGCTCAGATTTGTCCGAGATTGATTTTGAAGCAATAAACATGGGCATTGTGAAGCATCCAGTTCAACCTGAGCGTGATTAGAGACAAAAAAAAACAAAACTGCTCAAAATTGTCTGAGAGTGATTTTGTACCAACAAACTGGGTGTGCTGAATGAAGCTACAAGTTAATTCTCTGCCTAGATATGGAGACGCCCAAAAATAAAACTCCTCAAATTTGTCCGTGAGTGATTTTGAACCAATAAACATGGGCATTGTGAAGCATCCAGTTCAACCTGAGCGTGATTAGAGACAAAAAAAAATTAAACTGCTCATATTTCTCTGAGATTGATTTTCTTCCCAAAAACTCAATGTTTTGACGCTACTAGTTGAATCTTGGCGAAATTAGAGGTGAACAAATTTAAAACTGCTGAGATTGTTCTGTGATTGATTTTGAACCAATAAACACGGGCATTGTGAAGCATCTAGTTCAACCTGAGCGTGATTGGAGACGAAAAAAATAAAACTGCTCAAAATGGTCTGAGAGTGATTTTGTACCAACAAATTGGGTGTGCTTAAACTACAAATTCATTCTCTGCGAGATTCGGTAACGAAAATAATTAAAACTGCTCAGATTGCTCTGATATTGATTTTGGACCAATAAACATGGGCATTGTGAAGCATCAAGTTCAGCCTGAGCGTGATTGAAGACGAAAAAAACAAAACTGCTCAAAATTGTCTGAGAGTGATTTTTGTACCAACAAACTGGGTGTGCTGAATGAAGCTACAAGTTAATTCTCTGCTAGATATGGAGACGACCAAAAATAAAACTCCTCAAATTTGTCCGTGAGTGATTTTGAACCAATAAACACGGCATTGTGAAGCATCAAGTCCAACCTGAGCATGATTGGAGACGAACAAAAAATAAAACTGCTCAATATGGTCTGAGAGTGATTTTGTACCAACAAATTGGGTGTGCTGAAACTACAAGTGCATTCTCTGCGAGATTCGGAGACGAAAAAAAATAAAACTGCTCAGATTGCTCTGAGATTTATTTTGAACCAACAAACATGGGCATTGTGAAGCATCTAGTTCAACCTTGATTGTAGACGGAAAAAACTAAAACTGCTTAAAATGGTCTGAGAGTGATTTTGTACCACAAACTGGGTGTGCTACAAGTTCATTCTCTAGGAGATTTGGAGACGAAAAAAATAAAACTGCTCAGATTTGCTCTGAGATTGATTTTGGACCAACAAACATGGGAATTATGAAGCATCTATAGTTCAACCTGAGCGAAATTGGAGACGAAAAAAAAATAAAGCTGCTCAGAATGGTCTGAGAGTGATTTTGTACCAACAAACTGGGTGTGCTGAAGCTACAAGTTCATTCTTTGCGAGATATGGAGACGACTAAAAAAAAAACTGCTCAGATTTGTCCGAGATTGATTTTGAAGCAATAAACATGGGCATTGTGAAGCATCCAGTTCAAACCTGAGCGTGATTAGAGACAAAAAAAAATTAAACTGCTCATATTTCTCTGAGATTGATTTTCTTCCCAAAAACTCAATGTTTTGACGCTACTAGTTGAATCTTGGCGAAATTAGAGGTGAACAAATTTAAAACTGCTGAGATTGTTCTGTGATTGATTTTGAACCAATAAATACGGGCATTGTGAAGCATCTAGTTCAACCTGAGCGTGATTGGAGACGAAAAAAATAAAACTGCTCAAAATGGTCTGAGAGTGATTTTGTACCAACAAATTGGGTGTGCTTAAACTACAAGTTCATTCTCTGCGAGATTCGGAGACAAAAATAATTAAAACTGCTCAGATTGCTCTGAGATTGATTTTGGACCAATAAACATGGGCATTGTGAAGCATCAAGTTCAGCCTGAGCGTGATTGAAGACGAAAAAAATAAAACTGCTCAAAATTGTCTGAGAGTGATTTTGTACCAACAAACTGGGTGTGCTGACTGAAGCTACAAGTTAATTCTCTGTTAGATATGGAGACGACCAAAAATAAAACTCCTCAAATTTGTCCGTGAGTGATTTTGAACCAAAAAACACAGGCATTGTGAAGCATCTAGTTCAACCTGAGCTTGATTGGAGACAAAAAAAATAAAACTGCTCAGAATGGTCTGAGAGTGATTTTGTACCAACAAATTGGGTGTGCTGAAACTACAAGTTCATTCTTTGCGAGATATGGAGACGACTAAAAAAAACTGCTCAGATTTGACCGAGATTGATTTTGAAGCAATAAACATGGGCATTGTGAAGCATCCAGTTCAACCTGAGCGTGATTAGAGACAAAAAAAAATTAAACTGCTCATATTTCTCTGAGATTGATTTTCTTCCCAAAAACTCAATGTTTTGACGGTACTAGTTGAATCTTGGCGAAATTAGAGGTGAACAAATTTAAAACTCCTCAGATTGTTCTGTGATTGATTTTGAACAAATAAACATGGGCATTGTGAAGCATCTAGTTCAACCTGAGCGTGATTGGAGACGAAAAAAATAAAGCTGCTCAAAATGGTCTGAGAGCGATTTTGTACCAACAAACTGGGTATGCTGTGCTACAAGTTCATTCTCTGCGAGATATGGAGACAACCAAAAATAAAACTGCTCAGATTGCTCTGAGATTGATTTTGGACCAATAAACATGGGCATTGTGAAGCATCTAGTTCACCTGGGCGTGATTGGAGACGAAAAAACTAAAACTGCTTAAAATTGTCTGAGAGAGATTTTGTACCAACAAACTGGGTGTGCTGAAGATACACGATCATTCTCTGCGAGATATGGAGACGACCAAAAATAAAACTGCTCAGATTTCTCCGAGATTTATTTTGAACCAAAAAACACAGGCATTGTGAAGCATCAAGTTCAGCCTGAGCGTAATTGAAGACGAAAAAAATAAAACTGCTCAAAATTGTCTGAGAGTGACTTTGTACCAACAAACTGGGTGTGCTGACTGAAGCTACAAGTTAATTCTCTGTTAGATATGGAGACGACAAAAAATAAAACTCCTCAGATTTCTCCGAGATTGAACCAATAAACATGAGCATTGTGAAGCATGTAGTCCAACCTGAGCATGATTGGAGACGAAAAAAAAAAATAAAGCTGCTCAGAATGGTCTGAGAGTGATTTTGTAACAACAAATTGGGTGTGCTGAAACTACAAGTTCATTCTTTGCAAGATATGGAGACGACTAAAAAAAAAACTGCTCAGATTTGTCCGAGATTGATTTTGAAGCAATAAACATGGGCATTGTGAAGCATCCAGTTCAACCTGAGCGTGATTGGAGACGAACAAAATAAAGCTGCTCAGAATGGTCTGAGAGTGATTTTGTACCAACAAACTGGGTGTGCTGAAGCTACAAGTTCATTCTTTGCGAGATATGGAGACGACTAAAAAAAAAACTGCTCAGATTTGTCCGAGATTGATTTTGAAGCAATAAACATGGGCATTGTGAAGCATCCAGTTCAACCTGAGCGTGATTGGAGACGAAAAAAATAAAGCTGCTTAGAATGGTCTGAGAGTGATTTTGTACCAACAAATTGGGTGTGCTGTGCTACAAGTTCATTCTCTGCAAGATATGGAGACGACCAAAAATAAAAATCCTCAGATTTGTCCGTGATTGATTTTGAACCAAAAAACACGGCATTGTGAAGCATCTAGTCCAACCTGAGCATGATTGGAGACGAAAATAAATAAAACTGCTCAGATTGCTCTGAGATTGATTTTGGACCTATAAACATGGGCATTGTGAAGCATCTAGTTCAACCTGAGCGTGATTGGAGACGAAAAAAATAAAACTGCTCAAAATTGTTTGAGAGTGATTTTGGACCAATAAACATGGGCATTGTGAAGCATTTAGTTCAACCTGAGCGTGATTGGAGACGAAAAAACTAAAACTGCTTAAAATTGTCTGAGAGAGATTTTGGACCAACAAACTGGGTGTGCTGAAGTTACAAGTTCATTCTCTGCGAGATATGGAGACGACCAAAAATAAAACTGCTCAGATTTCTCAGAGATTTATTTTGAACCAACAAATATGGGGATTGTGAGGCATTACTTCATTGTCAACGTGATTCACTAGGATAAAAAAATCAAACTGCTCAGATTGCTCTGAGATTTATTTTGAACCAACAAACATGGGCATTGTGAAGCATCTAGTTCAACCTGGGGCTTGATTGTAGACGGAAAAAACTAAAACTGCTCAGAATGGTCTGAGAGTGATTTTGTACCACAAACTGGGTGTGCTACAAGTTCATTCTCTAGGAGATTTGGAGACGAAAAAAATAAAACTGCTCAGATTTGCTCTGAGATTGATTTTGGACCAACAAACATGGGAATTATGAAGCATCTAGTTCAACCTGAGCGAAATTGGAGACGAAAAAAAATAAAGCTGCTCAGAATGGTCTGAGAGTGATTTTGTACCAACAAACTGGGTGTGCTGAAACTACAAGTTCATTCTTTGCGAGATATGGAGACAACTAAAAAAAAACTGCTCAGATTTGTCCGAGATTGATTTTGAAGCAATAAACATGGGCATTGTGAAGCATCCAGTTCAACCTGAGCGTGATTGGAGACGAAAAAAATAAAGCTGCTCAGAATGGTCTGAGAGTGATTTTGTACCAACAAATTGGGTGTGCTGTGCTACAAGTTCATTCTCTGCAAGATATGGAGACGACCAAAAATAAAAATCCTCAGATTTGTCCGTGATTGATTTTGAACCAAAAAACACGGCATTGTGAAGCATCTAGTCCAACCTGAGCATGATTGGAGACGAAAATAAATAAAACTGCTCAGATTGCTCTGAGATTGATTTTGGACCTATAAACATGGGCATTGTGAAACATCTAGTTCAACCTGAGCGTGATTGGAGACGAAAAAAATAAAACTGCTCAAAATTGTTTGAGAGTGATTTTGGACCAATAAACATGGGCATTGTGAAGCATTTAGTTCAACCTGAGCGTGATTGGAGACGAAAAAACTAAAACTGCTTAAAATTGTCTGAGAGAGATTTTGGACCAACAAACTGGGTGTGCTGAAGTTACAAGTTCATTCTCTGCGAGATATGGAGACGACCAAAAATAAAACTGCTCAGATTTCTCAGAGATTTATTTTGAACCAACAAATATGGGGATTGTGAGGCATTACTTCATTGTCAACGTGATTCACTAGGATAAAAAAATCAAACTGCTCAGATTGCTCTGAGATTTATTTTGAACCAACAAACATGGGCATTGTGAAGCATCTAGTTCAACCTGGGGCTTGATTGTAGACGGAAAAAACTAAAACTGCTCAGAATGGTCTGAGAGTGATTTTGTACCACAAACTGGGTGTGCTACAAGTTCATTCTCTAGGAGATTTGGAGACGAAAAAAATAAAACTGCTCAGATTTGCTCTGAGATTGATTTTGGACCAACAAACATGGGAATTATGAAGCATCTAGTTCAACCTGAGCGAAATTGGAGACGAAAAAAAATAAAGCTGCTCAGAATGGTCTGAGAGTGATTTTGTACCAACAAACTGGGTGTGCTGAAACTACAAGTTCATTCTTTGCGAGATATGGAGACAACTAAAAAAAAACTGCTCAGATTTGTCCGAGATTGATTTTGAAGCAATAAACATGGGCATTGTGAAGCATCCAGTTCATTAGATGATGATTAGAGACAAAAAAAAATTAAACTGCTCATATTTCTCTGAGATTGATTTTCTTCCCCAAAACTCAATGTTTTGACGCTACTAGTTGAATCTTGGCGAAATTAGCGGTGAACAAATTTAAAACTGCTGAGATTGTTCTGTGATTGATTTTGAACCAATAAACACGGGTATGTGAAGCATCTACCTAGTTCAACCTGAGCTTGATTGGAGACGAAAAAAATTGAACTGCTCAAAATAGTCTGAGAGTGATTTTGTACCAACAAATTGGGTGTGCTGAAACTAGAAGTTCATTCTCTGCGAGATTTGGAGACGAAAATAAATAAAACTGCTCAAATTGCTCCGAGATTGATTTTGGACCAATAAACATGGGCATTATGAAGCATCTAGTTCAACCTGAGCGTTATTAGAGACAAAAAAAAAATTAAAACTGGTTATATTTCTCTGAGATTGATTTTCTTCCAAAAAACTCAATGTTCTGACGCTATTAGTTGAATCTCGACGAAATTGGAGTTGAACAAATTTAAAACTGCTGAGATTGCTCTGAGACTGATTTTGTACCAAGAAATATGGCGATTTTGAAACAACTAGCTTATTTTCGGCGATATTATATAACCTGCTCAGATTGCTCTGAGATTGATTTTGACCCAACAAACATGGGCATTGGTGAAGCATCTAGAGTGATAAAACTGGGCGTGCTGAAGCTACAAGCTCATTTACTGCAAGATGAAACTCCTCAGATTTCTCCGAGATTGATTTTGAACCAACAAATATGGGTTTGTGAAACATTACTTCATTCTCAGCGTAATCAAACCGTGATCAAATTTCAAACCACTCAGAAAGCTCTGAGAGTGATTTTGTACTAACAAAATCAGATGTGCTGAAGCTACTAGTTGAATCTCGGCGAAATTGGAGGCGAACAAATTTAAAACTGCTGAGATTGCTCTGAGATTGATTTTGAACCAATAAACATGGGCATTGTGAAACATCTAGTTCAACCTGAGCGTGATTCGTGACAATAAAAATTAAAACTGCTAAGATTGCTACTAGTTCATTCACTGCGACATGTGAGATGAAATAACTGCTCAGATTACTCTGAGAGTGATTTTGTACTAACAAACTCGAGTGTTCTGACGCTAGTTCAATCTCTGCGAGATGAGATTGGTTCACTTACACAATTATGTTGTGGAAATCCTCTAGATGTCCCTGGCATCCTCCCTATTCCCACAGCACACCCAAGCCCAACATTTTCTTGAAATGTCAGGCCCGTCCACTCCTGGATGTTGTCAATCGTTGTCTATGTCTTTCCTCGTTTACTTTATCCCAAGGGACTGTGAGAGTCCTGTTCCCTCTTCTTTACTTGTTTGCAAGCAGCTCATCGAACGGCCGAATTGTTGAATTCTACTGCTACTTCGTCATTGGTGATGTGGTCTGTAATGATAGATTTGTAGGACCTTCCAGAAACACAGCATGGATTCTTCGTTCGAAGTCTGCTTGTCTCACAAGCATATATAAATATTAATGTTACAAGGTAGCCCAATATGTCTTGGTATTTTTAATTGAACCGTTTGTGGTTTATTAAGCACTTACGGTGAAAAGCGGTTGGCTTTTTGTTTGGATTGAGAATTGTGGGCTCGTTTAACAAGTTTTAAAGATACAATTATTGTTGGTACAATAATCAATTTATAATAAATTTATATTAATAACAATATATACTTGGAATTGCCATAGTATACTATTATCGTGATAAATAGCTTAGCTTGATGTCTTAGTTAATGTGGCGTCTGTTGCCCCTGTAAATCCGGCTTTCAGAAAAAATGCCGGAAGTCTAAGACTCGTTAAATCTTCAGGACTCGCTGGCAGATTCTGTTTGTTTTTTTTTAATTCAAAAATGGTCATTTTTTCGTTCCAATTGTTTTTTTTCCACCATTGATATAGTTGTGTTGTGTATTTATTTTGGGTTTGTAGCCAAATGTAATGTTTCCTACCGGTTGCGGAATTTGGAAAAAGGTATCATGGGTTATTGTTTTCTGTTGGATTTTCTGTGGATATATTGTGTCTGGAATTTTGTAGGTCACAGTTATTAAAGGGTTTGTGCCATGTAAAATTGACCTGAAGGGAGAACTTCAAAAGTCTGAGACATGTAGGAGAAAAATTGAAGGAATAATTAAAACAAATGTAATTAGTGGCAGCAAACTGGAGATTAGTTGGTTCTCATGGAAGGTTAAAATTATGTAGTAGCTTGGGTGAAACTGTTTGCCACAAAAGGTATGACATTTAAAAATAGTACCACAAGCGTTCATGGACCTCAATCGAACAGGTTTTTCACAATTTTGTTGCGAGAGTGGTGTCCTGCTTGAAACTGTCTACTGCTACAATACCGGTAGGTTAGCCATTGATTAATTATTTAAATGTTTAAAACACACAGTATTTGTTTTTGTCTTTGAAACGACACAAAAATGCAACAAAACAGGGTGTTTTGTGTTGAAAGTGGAATTTTAATTCATTTTAGTGCCAAAGCAAGCGTGAAAACAATGAAAAAATGTTTGTTTCCTACCAACAAGAACTAACATAAACGTTTGCTGTCCCATTTTTAGTCTTATCTCAGAGGTCTTGGGCACAAAGTAGTATTTATTATTGATAAATGTCCATTAACACGTTCATAATTAATGAACGTCCTAACACAATAAGCTTCTCAATGGGCAATGGCGAGGTCTTAACGGAGTCAATAACATTCCGAATGAGTGAACACTACTTACTAAGTTAGTTTTGAAGTGAATTAGTGTAGCTAAAGAAATACATAAACATTAAAAAAAAACTTTATTTTTTGCTGTTGCTTCAGGTTGAATACTGTGACAGCAATTATGGTGTCGTCCAAATGGTACTGCACAAATGTATTGAGTTGCATGTGAAGGAGCTTCACAAACTTGGAAAGCTCATTCATTAATAAGAAAGGTTGGTGCACTTTTTACTTTTGACTGCGTCCACCCCCAGGCTAGAAGTAAAGTTTTGAGGAAATATTACTGATATATTATAAACTGAATTATCCGTTGTTACTACCATACTTACTCTAAGTGACCATTAATAACACTGCTAATTTTATGTTATTCCATCCAACTAAAAAAAAAGGCTTATGAAGCAGCCAGCAGACTCATGTGGATTAGGAAAACCATTAACAAAATAAGTACACAAGATATATCAAACCGTGTCCATGTTATTATAGGTGTCTGAGCAAGGACCTTAACAGCATTGTTTTGGTGTGTTTTAAATACTTGAGGGAACTAAAAAGGAAACCATTTACATTGATTTTGAAAATTTAACCCTTATGTCACAATTTGCAATCAAGTGAATACTGAATGAGTCTTACAAAACTACTAATTCAGTTTAAGCAAAATTTGAGACAAAAATTGTGTACAAATGCTGAAGAACAACTACCAAAGGTTAATGTTGTGTATTTTAGGAATCTTCACATTTCTGATTCAGTTTCAATGGTTGAGAATCCCTTGGTTTACCGGGGTCCACAACATATGTGTGTGAGAATGTCTATCATTTCAAATCCATATGCAGCCATACTTTCTAATTTTAAATTAATCCCACAAACACGTTTTCGTGATTTCGAAACAAATAGGGTATGCTTCTGTGTCAGAAAACACAAATCTATTTTGTTAATGTTTTAACAGAGTACACATCCTATAAATGCACAAATAAAAAGATATCATTGTATATGTGGCAAAAAAAAAGAAGAAAAAAAGAAGAAAACAAGTCAGACTATAGGCAATAATAAACGTTTTAACTTAGCACTATCATTGTTGAACCATACAAAAATAATCAATGTAACACAGTACTTACAGATGATGTAGTTCTTTACCAATAGTGAGTGTTTTAATAACTCGTTTTATAGTTGCAACAACCAGCATTACACTGCTACAATTAACATTATTAATCACATTAACTATTTACTGAAGGTAGTAAATAAAGATCATCATTTGTGCATAGAGGCTCCTTTGTTATGCGCTATAAAAATGTCTCGTACTATTATTATTATTATTCCATAAATTAGGGTGCAAACTCGTGACATTTGGAGGATAAAAGAACAAGGATGGAAATTATTTCTCAGTCCCAAAACTGATAATACAAATCCTTATTAAATAACAATCACAGTATGTTGTTGCATTCGAGTAAAGGGACACCATTTTGGTGTCCGCCATTAGAGAATTTACACAAAATACTCAAAATAATAAGGATACTAAAAAGAATTAAAAAAAGAAGAAAAAAACAACAACAAAACTACGACAAGTTTAACATAGCATGAGCTATGTATGCGAGCAATTGCAATAAAATTTAGTTTGTCAATTTACTTTCAGTTTCTTAAAAGAATCCATTTGTTTGTATCTTTGTAAATGTGATAAGGGGGGACACCACATTTTCGGGTTTTGTTTACGTGAAAGAACAATTGACTTGTATCGATTACAACATATTCATCAAGTTACTAAAACAGTCAAACTTATTACAATACAAAATCGTATGTGTATAGTAAGTTGAAACAATTTAATGTTTACTTGCAGGTTTTTGATACACATCAAAACAATTAACAAATTTATAAAACAACCCTTCAGAATACTTGAACTTGGCATACATGTCCCACCTGTTTCAAGAATCCTGAGCAAATAAGGCAACCAGTCCAATTTCAGCATCCATTCCAGTTCCATCGGCGTCTCTATGCTTCCATGGTTTATTCAGTGGCTCCAAGTTCTTGATAATCACCTCTCGTTTGAACTTTTGGCCAATATGCTTCTGCAAATACATCAGGTTGTCACACATTACAAATTAAAAATATAGGATTCGTTCAGTGAAGAAGTGCAGTTCATTGGTCTAGTGCATCAGACACAAAATCCTGCTCATGACACTTGTGATTGTTTTAAAAATTGGTTTGTCTCATTTGGTTGAAGGAAGGAAGGAAGGAAGGAAGGAAGGAAGGAAGGAAGGAAGGAAGGAAGGAAGGAAGCACACACGCATCCAGTCCTTTGTGACATACGCTGTGTGGACATTCCTTTGTCATCGTGCAGTACAAGAAATCTTTAAAACCATTGCAATTTCTATAAGAGAGTGTTTTGAGAGCTGGTTTTCCGACACCTGATCCCTTTAATATAATACTCGGTTTTGAGCTATTCAATGCTGTACAGAAAATGCTTCCCTTCTGAGTAAAACAAGAATTTCTAATTTGTGAAAACACTGTATGGACGTGTGCAAGTCCACACAGTGTTTTAAATTCCTACACCAGGTTATCAGGTACAGACTTTGTACGTAGTACTTAAACACACACACACACAGGTTTAAAAGGCAGGTAAGTGCACAGTGGCTCATTTCCCTTTGTACCTAGCCAAGGGCTGAAAGGAGATTGTCATGTAAGAGTTTTGTACATAATAATTTGTGGCAAAAGAATTGATAGATTTCAAATACAATATTTTTGTTTTGGTTGGATGGCACACAACAAAGAATAATCTTATTCTGCAATTAGTGACAAATAATTAGTGCCATTTCTCCGAGATTTATTTTGAACCAAAAAACACAGGCATTGTGAAGCATCTAGTTCAACCTGAGCTTGATTGGAGACAAAAAAAATAAAACTGCTCAGAATGGTCTGAGAGTGATTTTGTAACAACAAATTGGGTGTGCTGAAACTACAAGTTCATTCTTTGCAAGATATGGAGACGACTAAAAAAAAACTGTTCAGATTTGTCCGAGATTGATTTTGAAGCAATAAACATGGGCATTGTGAAGCATCTAGTCCAACCTGATTGTGATTGGAGACGAAAAAAAATAAAGCTGCTCAAAATGGTCTGAGAGCGATTTTGTACCAACAAACTGGGTGTGCTTGAAGCTACAAGTTAATTCTCTGCTAGATATGGAGACGACCAAAAATAAAACTCCTCAGATTTCTCAGAGATTTATTTTGAACCAACAAATATGGGGATTTTGAGGCATTACTTCGTTGTCAAAGTGATTCACTAAGATAAAAAAATCAAACTGCTCAGATTGCTCTGAGATTGATTTTTGACCAACAAACATGGGCATTGTGAAGCATTTAGTTCAAACCTGAGCGAAATTGGAGACGAAAAAAAAATAAAGCTGCTCAGAATGGTCTGAGAGTGATTTTGTACCAACAAACTGGGTGTGCTGTAACTACAAGTTCATTCTTTCCGAGATATGGAGACGACTAAAAAAAACTGCTCAGATTTGTCCGAGATTGATTTTGAAGCAATAAACATGGGCATTGTGAAGCATCCAGTTCAACCTGAGCGTGATTAGAGACAAAAAAAAACAAAACTGCTCAAAATTGTCTGAGAGTGATTTTGTACCAACAAACTGGGTGTGCTGAATGAAGCTACAAGTTAATTCTCTGCTAGATATGGAGACGCCCAAAAATAAAACTCCTCAAATTTGTCCGTGAGTGATTTTGAACCAATAAACATGGGTATTGTGAAGCATCCAGTTCAACCTGAGCGTGATTAGAGACAAAAAAAAATTAAACTGCTCATATTTCTCTGAGATTGATTTTCTTCCCAAAAACTCAATGTTTTGACGCTACTAGTTGAATCTTGGCGAAATTAGAGGTGAACAAATTTAAAACTGCTGAGATTGTTCTGTGATTGATTTTGAACCAATAAACACGGGCATTGTGAAGCATCTAGTTCAACCTGAGCGTGATTGGAGACGAAAAAAATAAAACTGCTCAAAATGGTCTGAGAGTGATTTTGTACCAACGAATTGGGTGTGCTTAAACTACAAATTCATTCTCTGCGAGATTCGGTAACGAAAATAATTAAAACTGCTCAGATTGCTCTGATATTGATTTTGGACCAATAAACATGGGCATTGTGAAGCATCAAGTTCAGCCTGAGCGTGATTGAAGACGAAAAAAACAAAACTGCTCAAAATTGTCTGAGAGTGATTTTTGTACCAACAAACTGGGTGTGCTGAATGAAGCTACAAGTTAATTCTCTGCTAGATATGGAGACGACCAAAAATAAAACTCCTCAAATTTGTCCGTGAGTGATTTTGAACCAATAAACACGGCATTGTGAAGCATCAAGTCCAACCTGAGCATGATTGGAGACGAACAAAAAATAAAACTGCTCAATATGGTCTGAGAGTGATTTTGTACCAACAAATTGGGTGTGCTGAAACTACAAGTGCATTCTCTGCGAGATTCGGAGACGAAAAAAAATAAAACTGCTCAGATTGCTCTGAGATTTATTTTGAACCAACAAACATGGGCATTGTGAAGCATCTAGTTCAACCTTGATTGTAGACGGAAAAAACTAAAACTGCTTAAAATGGTCTGAGAGTGATTTTGTACCACAAACTGGGTGTGCTACAAGTTCATTCTCTAGGAGATTTGGAGACGAAAAAAATAAAACTGCTCAGATTTGCTCTGAGATTGATTTTGGACCAACAAACATGGGAATTATGAAGCATCTATAGTTCAACCTGAGCGAAATTGGAGACGAAAAAAAAATAAAGCTGATCCGAATGGTCTGAGAGTGATTTTGTACCAACAAACTGGGTGTGCTGAAGCTACAAGTTCATTCTTTGCGAGATATGGAGACGACTAAAAAAAAAACTGCTCAGATTTGTCCGAGATTGATTTTGAAGCAATAAACATGGGCATTGTGAAGCATCCAGTTCAAACCTGAGCGTGATTAGAGACAAAAAAAAATTAAACTGCTCATATTTCTCTGAGATTGATTTTCTTCCCAAAAACTCAATGTTTTGACGCTACTAGTTGAATCTTGGCGAAATTAGAGGTGAACAAATTTAAAACTGCTGAGATTGTTCTGTGATTGATTTTGAACCAATAAACACGGGCATTGTGAAGCATCTAGTTCAACCTGAGCGTGATTGGAGACGAAAAAAATAAAACTGCTCAAAATGGTCTGAGAGTGATTTTGTAAAAACAAATTGGGTGTGCTTAAACTACAAGTTCATTCTCTGCGAGATTCGGAGACAAAAATAATTAAAACTGCTCAGATTGCTCTGAGATTGATTTTGGACCAATAAACATGGGCATTGTGAAGCATCAAGTTCAGCCTGAGCGTGATTGAAGACGAAACAAATAAAACTGCTCAAAATTGTCTGAGAGTGTCTTTGTACCAACAAACTGGGTGTGTTGACTGAAGCTACAAGTTAATTCTCTGTTAGATATGGAGACGACCAAAAATAAAACTCCTCAAATTTGTCCGTGAGTGATTTTGAACCAAAAAACACAGGCATTGTGAAGCATCTAGTTCAACCTGAGCTTGATTGGAGACAAAAAAAATAAAACTGCTCAGAATGGTCTGAGAGTGATTTTGTACCAACAAATTGGGTGTGCTGAAACTACAAGTTCATTCTTTGCGAGATATGGTGACGACTAAAAAAAAACTGCTCAGATTTGACCGAGATTGATTTTGAAGCAATAAACACGGCATTGTGGAAGCATCTAGTTCAACCTGAGCGTGATTGAGGACGAAAAAACTAAAACTGCTCAGAATGGTCGGAGAGTGATTTTGTACCAACTAACTGGGTGTGCTGAATGAAGCTACAAGTTAATTCTCTGCTAGATATGGAGACGACAAAAAATAAAACTCCTCAGATTTCTCCGAGATTGAACCAATAAACATGAGCATTGTGAAGCATCTAGTCCAACCTGAGCATGATTGGAGACGAAAAAAAAAAATAAAGCTGCTCAGAATGGTCTGAGAGTGATTTTGTACCAACAAACTGGGTGTGCTGAAGCTACAAGTTCATTCTTTGCGAGATATGGAGACGACTAAAAAAAAACTGCTCAGATTTGTCCGAGATTGATTTTGAAGCAATAAACATGGGCATTGTGAAGCATCCAGTTCAACCTGGGCGTGATTGGAGACAAAAAAAATAAAACTGCTCAAAATGGTCTGACAGTGATTTTGTACCAACAAATTGGGTGTGCTTAAACTACAAGTTCATTCTCTGCGAGATTCGGAGACGAAAATAATTAAAACTGCTCAGATTGCTCTGAGATTGATTTTGGACCAATAAACATGGGCATTGTGAAGCATCTAGTTCAACCTGAGCATGATTGGAGACGAAAAAAAAAATAAAGCTGCTCAGAATGGTCTGAGAGTGATTTTGTACCAACAAACTGGGTGTGCTGAAGCTACAAGTTCATTCTTTGCGAGATATGGAGACGACTAAAAAAAAAACTGCTCAGATTTGTCCGAGATTGATTTTGAAGCAATAAACATGGGCATTGTGAAGCATCCAGTTCAACCTGAGCGTGATTGGAGACGAAAAAAAAAATAAAGCTGCTCAGAATGGTCTGAGAGTGATTTTGTACCAACAAACTGGGTGTGCTGAAGCTACAAGTTCATTCTTTGCGAGATATGGAGACGACTAAAAAAAAAACTGCTCAGATTTGTCCGAGATTGATTTTGAAGCAATAAACATGGGCATTGTGAAGCATCCAGTTCAACCTGAGCGTGATTGGAGACGAACAAAATAAAGCTGCTCAGAATGGTCTGAGAGTGATTTTGTACCAACAAACTGGGTGTGCTGAAGCTACAAGTTCATTCTTTGCGAGATATGGAGACGACTAAAAAAAAAACTGCTCAGATTTGTCCGAGATTGATTTTGAAGCAATAAACATGGGCATTGTGAAGCATCCAGTTCAACCTGAGCGTGATTGGAGACGAAAAAAATAAAGCTGCTTAGAATGGTCTGAGAGTGATTTTGTACCAACAAATTGGGTGTGCTGTGCTACAAGTTCATTCTCTGCAAGATATGGAGACGACCAAAAATAAAAATCCTCAGATTTGTCCGTGATTGATTTTGAACCAAAAAACACGGCATTGTGAAGCATCTAGTCCAACCTGAGCATGATTGGAGACGAAAATAAATAAAACTGCTCAGATTGCTCTGAGATTGATTTTGGACCTATAAACATGGGCATTGTGAAGCATCTAGTTCAACCTGAGCGTGATTGGAGACGAAAAAAATAAAACTGCTCAAAATTGTTTGAGAGTGATTTTGGACCAATAAACATGGGCATTGTGAAGCATTTAGTTCAACCTGAGCGTGATTGGAGACGAAAAAACTAAAACTGCTTAAAATTGTCTGAGAGAGATTTTGGACCAACAAACTGGGTGTGCTGAAGTTACAAGTTCATTCTCTGCGAGATATGGAGACGACCAAAAATAAAACTGCTCAGATTTCTCAGAGATTTATTTTGAACCAACAAATATGGGGATTGTGAGGCATTACTTCATTGTCAACGTGATTCACTAGGATAAAAAAATCAAACTGCTCAGATTGCTCTGAGATTTATTTTGAACCAACAAACATGGGCATTGTGAAGCATCTAGTTCAACCTGGGGCTTGATTGTAGACGGAAAAAACTAAAACTGCTCAGAATGGTCTGAGAGTGATTTTGTACCACAAACTGGGTGTGCTACAAGTTCATTCTCTAGGAGATTTGGAGACGAAAAAAATAAAACTGCTCAGATTTGCTCTGAGATTGATTTTGGACCAACAAACATGGGAATTATGAAGCATCTAGTTCAACCTGAGCGAAATTGGAGACGAAAAAAAATAAAGCTGCTCAGAATGGTCTGAGAGTGATTTTGTACCAACAAACTGGGTGTGCTGAAACTACAAGTTCATTCTTTGCGAGATATGGAGACAACTAAAAAAAAACTGCTCAGATTTGTCCGAGATTGATTTTGAAGCAATAAACATGGGCATTGTGAAGCATCCAGTTCAACCTGAGCGTGATTGGAGACGAAAAAAATAAAGCTGCTCAGAATGGTCTGAGAGTGATTTTGTACCAACAAATTGGGTGTGCTGTGCTACAAGTTCATTCTCTGCAAGATATGGAGACGACCAAAAATAAAAATCCTCAGATTTGTCCGTGATTGATTTTGAACCAAAAAACACGGCATTGTGAAGCATCTAGTCCAACCTGAGCATGATTGGAGACGAAAATAAATAAAACTGCTCAGATTGCTCTGAGATTGATTTTGGACCTATAAACATGGGCATTGTGAAGCATCTAGTTCAACCTGAGCGTGATTGGAGACGAAAAAAATAAAACTGCTCAAAATTGTTTGAGAGTGATTTTGGACCAATAAACATGGGCATTGTGAAGCATTTAGTTCAACCTGAGCGTGATTGGAGACGAAAAAACTAAAACTGCTTAAAATTGTCTGAGAGAGATTTTGGACCAACAAACTGGGTGTGCTGAAGTTACAAGTTCATTCTCTGCGAGATATGGAGACGACCAAAAATAAAACTGCTCAGATTTCTCAGAGATTTATTTTGAACCAACAAATATGGGGATTGTGAGGCATTACTTCATTGTCAACGTGATTCACTAGGATAAAAAAATCAAACTGCTCAGATTGCTCTGAGATTTATTTTGAACCAACAAACATGGGCATTGTGAAGCATCTAGTTCAACCTGGGGCTTGATTGTAGACGGAAAAAACTAAAACTGCTCAGAATGGTCTGAGAGTGATTTTGTACCACAAACTGGGTGTGCTACAAGTTCATTCTCTAGGAGATTTGGAGACGAAAAAAATAAAACTGCTCAGATTTGCTCTGAGATTGATTTTGGACCAACAAACATGGGAATTATGAAGCATCTAGTTCAACCTGAGCGAAATTGGAGACGAAAAAAAATAAAGCTGCTCAGAATGGTCTGAGAGTGATTTTGTACCAACAAACTGGGTGTGCTGAAACTACAAGTTCATTCTTTGCGAGATATGGAGACAACTAAAAAAAAACTGCTCAGATTTGTCCGAGATTGATTTTGAAGCAATAAACATGGGCATTGTGAAGCATCCAGTTCATTAGATGATGATTAGAGACAAAAAAAAATTAAACTGCTCATATTTCTCTGAGATTGATTTTCTTCCCCAAAACTCAATGTTTTGACGCTACTAGTTGAATCTTGGCGAAATTAGCGGTGAACAAATTTAAAACTGCTGAGATTGTTCTGTGATTGATTTTGAACCAATAAACACGGGTATGTGAAGCATCTACCTAGTTCAACCTGAGCTTGATTGGAGACGAAAAAAATTGAACTGCTCAAAATAGTCTGAGAGTGATTTTGTACCAACAAATTGGGTGTGCTGAAACTAGAAGTTCATTCTCTGCGAGATTTGGAGACGAAAATAAATAAAACTGCTCAAATTGCTCCGAGATTGATTTTGGACCAATAAACATGGGCATTATGAAGCATCTAGTTCAACCTGAGCGTTATTAGAGACAAAAAAAAAATTAAAACTGGTTATATTTCTCTGAGATTGATTTTCTTCCAAAAAACTCAATGTTCTGACGCTATTAGTTGAATCTCGACGAAATTGGAGTTGAACAAATTTAAAACTGCTGAGATTGCTCTGAGACTGATTTTGTACCAAGAAATATGGCGATTTTGAAACAACTAGCTTATTTTCGGCGATATTATATAACCTGCTCAGATTGCTCTGAGATTGATTTTGACCCAACAAACATGGGCATTGGTGAAGCATCTAGAGTGATAAAACTGGGCGTGCTGAAGCTACAAGCTCATTTACTGCAAGATGAAACTCCTCAGATTTCTCCGAGATTGATTTTGAACCAACAAATATGGGTTTGTGAAACATTACTTCATTCTCAGCGTAATCAAACCGTGATCAAATTTCAAACCACTCAGAAAGCTCTGAGAGTGATTTTGTACTAACAAAATCAGATGTGCTGAAGCTACTAGTTGAATCTCGGCGAAATTGGAGGCGAACAAATTTAAAACTGCTGAGATTGCTCTGAGATTGATTTTGAACCAATAAACATGGGCATTGTGAAACATCTAGTTCAACCTGAGCGTGATTCGTGACAATAAAAATTAAAACTGCTAAGATTGCTACTAGTTCATTCACTGCGACATGTGAGATGAAATAACTGCTCAGATTACTCTGAGAGTGATTTTGTACTAACAAACTCGAGTGTTCTGACGCTAGTTCAATCTCTGCGAGATGAGATTGGTTCACTTACACAATTATGTTGTGGAAATCCTCTAGATGTCCCTGGCATCCTCCCTATTCCCACAGCACACCCAAGCCCAACATTTTCTTGAAATGTCAGGCCCGTCCACTCCTGGATGTTGTCAATCGTTGTCTATGTCTTTCCTCGTTTACTTTATCCCAAGGGACTGTGAGAGTCCTGTTCCCTCTTCTTTACTTGTTTGCAAGCAGCTCATCGAACGGCCGAATTGTTGAATTCTACTGCTACTTCGTCATTGGTGATGTGGTCTGTAATGATAGATTTGTAGGACCTTCCAGAAACACAGCATGGATTCTTCGTTCGAAGTCTGCTTGTCTCACAAAGCATATATAAATATTAATGTTACAAGGTAGCCCAATATGTCTTGGTATTTTTAATTGAACCGTTTGTGGTTTATTAAGCACTTACGGTGAAAAGCGGTTGGCTTTTTGTTTGGATTGAGAATTGTGGGCTCGTTTAACAAGTTTTAAAGATACAATTATTGTTGGTACAATAATCAATTTATAATAAATTTATATTAATAACAATATATACTTGGAATTGCCATAGTATACTATTATCGTGATAAATAGCTTAGCTTGATGTCTTAGTTAATGTGGCGTCTGTTGCCCCTGTAAATCCGGCTTTCAGAAAAAATGCCGGAAGTCTAAGACTCGTTAAATCTTCAGGACTCGCTGGCAGATTCTGTTTGTTTTTTTTTAATTCAAAAATGGTCATTTTTTCGTTCCAATTGTTTTTTTTCCACCATTGATATAGTTGTGTTGTGTATTTATTTTGGGTTTGTAGCCAAATGTAATGTTTCCTACCGGTTGCGGAATTTGGAAAAAGGTATCATGGGTTATTGTTTTCTGTTGGATTTTCTGTGGATATATTGTGTCTGGAATTTTGTAGGTCACAGTTATTAAAGGGTTTGTGCCATGTAAAATTGACCTGAAGGGAGAACTTCAAAAGTCTGAGACATGTAGGAGAAAAATTGAAGGAATAATTAAAACAAATGTAATTAGTGGCAGCAAACTGGAGATTAGTTGGTTCTCATGGAAGGTTAAAATTATGTAGTAGCTTGGGTGAAACTGTTTGCCACAAAAGGTATGACATTTAAAAATAGTACCACAAGTGTTCATGGACCTCAATCGAACAGGTTTTTCACAATTTTGTTGCGAGAGTGGTGTCCTGCTTGAAACTGTCTACTGCTACAATACCGGTAGGTTAGCCATTGATTAATTATTTAAATGTTTAAAACACACAGTATTTGTTTTTGTCTTTGAAACGACACAAAAATGCAACAAAACAGGGTGTTTTGTGTTGAAAGTGGAATTTTAATTCATTTTAGTGCCAAAGCAAGCGTGAAAACAATGAAAAAATGTTTGTTTCCTACCAACAAGAACTAACATAAACGTTTGCTGTCCCATTTTTAGTCTTATCTCAGAGGTCTTGGGCACAAAGTAGTATTTATTATTGATAAATGTCCATTAACACGTTCATAATTAATGAACGTCCTAACACAATAAGCTTCTCAATGGGCAATGGCGAGGTCTTAACGGAGTCAATAACATTCCGAATGAGTGAACACTACTTACTAAGTTAGTTTTGAAGTGAATTAGTGTAGCTAAAGAAATACATAAACATTAAAAAAAAACTTTATTTTTTGCTGTTGCTTCAGGTTGAATACTGTGACAGCAATTATGGTGTCGTCCAAATGGTACTGCACAAATGTATTGAGTTGCATGTGAAGGAGCTTCACAAACTTGGAAAGCTCATTCATTAATAAGAAAGGTTGGTGCACTTTTTACTTTTGACTGCGTCCACCCCCAGGCTAGAAGTAAAGTTTTGAGGAAATATTACTGATATATTATAAACTGAATTATCCGTTGTTACTACCATACTTACTCTAAGTGACCATTAATAACACTGCTAATTTTATGTTATTCCATCCAACTAAAAAAAAAGGCTTATGAAGCAGCCAGCAGACTCATGTGGATTAGGAAAACCATTAACAAAATAAGTACACAAGATATATCAAACCGTGTCCATGTTATTATAGGTGTCTGAGCAAGGACCTTAACAGCATTGTTTTGGTGTGTTTTAAATACTTGAGGGAACTAAAAAGGAAACCATTTACATTGATTTTGAAAATTTAACCCTTATGTCACAATTTGCAATCAAGTGAATACTGAATGAGTCTTACAAAACTACTAATTCAGTTTAAGCAAAATTTGAGACAAAAATTGTGTACAAATGCTGAAGAACAACTACCAAAGGTTAATGTTGTGTATTTTAGGAATCTTCACATTTCTGATTCAGTTTCAATGGTTGAGAATCCCTTGGTTTACCGGGGTCCACAACATATGTGTGTGAGAATGTCTATCATTTCAAATCCATATGCAGCCATACTTTCTAATTTTAAATTAATCCCACAAACACGTTTTCGTGATTTCGAAACAAATAGGGTATGCTTCTGTGTCAGAAAACACAAATCTATTTTGTTAATGTTTTAACAGAGTACACATCCTATAAATGCACAAATAAAAAGATATCATTGTATATGTGGCAAAAAAAAAAGAAGAAAAAAAGAAGAAAACAAGTCAGACTATAGGCAATAATAAACGTTTTAACTTAGCACTATCATTGTTGAACCATACAAAAATAATCAATGTAACACAGTACTTACAGATGATGTAGTTCTTTACCAATAGTGAGTGTTTTAATAACTCGTTTTATAGTTGCAACAACCAGCATTACACTGCTACAATTAACATTATTAATCACATTAACTATTTACTGAAGGTAGTAAATAAAGATCATCATTTGTGCATAGAGGCTCCTTTGTTATGCGCTATAAAAATGTCTCGTACTATTATTATTATTATTCCATAAATTAGGGTGCAAACTCGTGACATTTGGAGGATAAAAGAACAAGGATGGAAATTATTTCTCAGTCCCAAAACTGATAATACAAATCCTTATTAAATAACAATCACAGTATGTTGTTGCATTCGAGTAAAGGGACACCATTTTGGTGTCCGCCATTAGAGAATTTACACAAAATACTCAAAATAATAAGGATACTAAAAAGAATTAAAAAAAGAAGAAAAAAACAACAACAAAACTACGACAAGTTTAACATAGCATGAGCTATGTATGCGAGCAATTGCAATAAAATTTAGTTTGTCAATTTACTTTCAGTTTCTTAAAAGAATCCATTTGTTTGTATCTTTGTAAATGTGATAAGGGGGGACACCACATTTTCGGGTTTTGTTTACGTGAAAGAACAATTGACTTGTATCGATTACAACATATTCATCAAGTTACTAAAACAGTCAAACTTATTACAATACAAAATCGTATGTGTATAGTAAGTTGAAACAATTTAATGTTTACTTGCAGGTTTTTGATACACATCAAAACAATTAACAAATTTATAAAACAACCCTTCAGAATACTTGAACTTGGCATACATGTCCCACCTGTTTCAAGAATCCTGAGCAAATAAGGCAACCAGTCCAATTTCAGCATCCATTCCAGTTCCATCGGCGTCTCTATGCTTCCATGGTTTATTCAGTGGCTCCAAGTTCTTGATAATCACCTCTCGTTTGAACTTTTGGCCAATATGCTTCTGCAAATACATCAGGTTGTCACACATTACAAATTAAAAATATAGGATTCGTTCAGTGAAGAAGTGCAGTTCATTGGTCTAGTGCATCAGACACAAAATCCTGCTCATGACACTTGTGATTGTTTTAAAAATTGGTTTGTCTCATTTGGTTGAAGGAAGGAAGGAAGGAAGGAAGGAAGGAAGGAAGGAAGGAAGGAAGGAAGGAAGGAAGCACACACGCATCCAGTCCTTTGTGACATACGCTGTGTGGACATTCCTTTGTCATCGTGCAGTACAAGAAATCTTTAAAACCATTGCAATTTCTATAAGAGAGTGTTTTGAGAGCTGGTTTTCCGACACCTGATCCCTTTAATATAATACTCGGTTTTGAGCTATTCAATGCTGTACAGAAAATGCTTCCCTTCTGAGTAAAACAAGAATTTCTAATTTGTGAAAACACTGTATGGACGTGTGCAAGTCCACACAGTGTTTTAAATTCCTACACCAGGTTATCAGGTACAGACTTTGTACGTAGTACTTAAACACACACACACACAGGTTTAAAAGGCAGGTAAGTGCACAGTGGCTCATTTCCCTTTGTACCTAGCCAAGGGCTGAAAGGAGATTGTCATGTAAGAGTTTTGTACATAATAATTTGTGGCAAAAGAATTGATAGATTTCAAATACAATATTTTTGTTTTGGTTGGATGGCACACAACAAAGAATAATCTTATTCTGCAATTAGTGACAAATAATTAGTGCCATAACACAAAATGTCGCTTGTACCTACCTACTACCTACCGAAACTAAAGATGAAATACACTGTAATAATTCAACGATAAGGTATCTTGGAAACACGGAATTCAATGACAACAACTGACTAAACCAGCTAAGCACAACATGAAACTTTCCAGCATCAAAACTGTCCAGTATTCTCCAGAATAGCTGACTATACTGTTCAAAATGCCGAAACCTAGCTAAACCTAGCTATATCTCAACCCTAGTTGTTCTCAGAATCCCATGTTTTTTCCTAGAACATCTTGCATTATGTCATGGTTATTCTCTACGAGACTAATTCATTAAATTATTCTCTCCGAGACAAATTCTGTAAAAGTGCTCCTTCGCATGTATTTCTCGGGAGATATCATTATGCATTCTCTGTTGCATTTTATGACAATACTGATAACATTAATTGCAAAGGGGTTTGAAACATGTTCTTCTGCTGAAACTTGGTTTTAGCATCTGTTCTCAATGATAATGATGCGTAAATTCGTATATCTAGAAAAAAACAACTGCTTATGTTTCTTTTGCTAGACTGGCAAGATCAGGTGTTGCAATCCAAGCCTAATTTGAAACCAAATGGGTCCTTCGGCACATGTTATACTCCGATTGACTTGTGCTGTGAATTATCAGGGCCACATAACAAAATGATCTAACATAGACTACATGTACCCAGTTCCTTTCCTTAAACTCTTCAATCAGAGTTGGCTAAAAAGTTTATGTCTGCCAAGTTAACAAGAACAGTGAATTTCGGGCATTCAGCCAATGTAATTGATGAATTATGATACCAACAAGTTGAAAAATAGTCAAAAGGGGTTCAAACAGCCATTTTGAAAACCAAAATGGCTGCCACTTACTTTTCAACTGAGAAATATTGTAAACAAATTTAACCACTGACATAATTAGTTTGGGCATAACACTAAACCGCCAAAACTATTGATACAGGATACCCACAAGTTGACTTAAGGTAAAAAGTTTAAAACAGCGGCCACTTTGAAAAACAAGATGGCTTTGCCACTTATTCCTTGTAACTACTGATTTTTTAATATACATTTCTTTCCATTGGAATCATCCATCAGAGTGCAAAGACACAATAATCTAATATGACTAGCGGGATGCCCCGATGCTTGCGTATGAAGTGTTGCAGTGAATATAGTGTGGGGTAAGGGTGCAATTTACAGGGGGCCCTCAGGGGTCATCATTTTATAAAATAGGTTTGTTAATGGTTGTTTAAAACGGTATGCAATGTTATGTCTTAGTGACATTTTGAGGGTGTGGCATGCGAAAGGTTTTGGGTTTGGGTCGGACCAGCTCACCTACGCCCCGCCCAAATTTCCAGTGTCCCCCCAGGTGCTGCCCACCCTTAAAAAAAATAAAAGACATATATACAGATAAGAAACAAAGAAACAGGGGGCGGCAAACACAAACACAAATAAAGAAACACTAAAACAAAGAAAACAAAGAAAAATCTAGAACAGTAATGTGATTAATATCAACGTCACAACATTTTTATTAAAATGGATCAGTAACTGTGTTATTATTACCAAAAGCCGACTTTTGGTGTGACTCTGTCGGTCATGGCATGTATTTGCACGCAGTTTGCCATCAGCTCAGATGACGAATTACCCACAAATAGGTCACGTGATGACATGTAAACATTGGTTGCGCAATCGGTCTATTCTTAGTTCTATGTGTGGTCACTTTGGTCACAGAGACATAATGGTTAATAGGAACAGCACTTGCTATCGTTCAATGGTTTGTGCAATAGTCGCAATAGTCGAGTGATGAACAGCACCAAGACTACCTTGTCCTCCTCTATGTTGCTTCATAATATCACAATCATGGATCCCATCATACACTTTCATTGGCTGGTTTCTTTTAAAGCAGTAAGAGTGAATACCACAGATTTTTTCTTAGAATACTTCATTTTCTCATTTATAAATACTGTTGATGGTATAGCACAAGGGTAAGCAGGGCTCAAAGTTTACCATGGACTGCAGGCCTGAGGCCAGTGGTTTTCATGTCGGGCCAGTAAACTCATAACCAAACAAGTGAAGTGGTCTTGTGTAATAAAACCTCACTGTGTAATATCTTGAACAAAAGACATAGATGCTCAAATGTTGATTTTGAGTCTGATCAATGACCACTGGTCATCGAGTCCACGTGAATCTTAGAGTCCACAATCTTTCACTTGTGTTGAGTGTTGAAGGATACTTGCATATAATTTGGAAGAATGCTCCATGCACATAATAATGACAAATTGAATAAATCTCCTTATAGTGCTTGTTCAAATTAAAAAATTATATATCATATTATTTGTAATCTTTACCAATACACCAATGTGTGTTGAGCACTGTATATTTAGTACTTTCCCCCTGAGTCCTGTGAAAAAAAAAATTCATAGGCATTTTCCTAGGGTGGGATTCGACCCCAAATTTGTGAATGAAGTTACAGTCATACATGCAGGATACCAACTTTATCACACCTTATTGTTTTCAACAATTTATGAATTTATTTACTAAAAAATATCACATGGGATTCTTTTTTCCCCCCCGTCCCCCTGGAAGGATTCTTTTGGTGGAATTGCCCGAATCTTTTTTCTTTGAGGTTACCGTTGGCACAAAGAGACCCTGACTTGACAATGCCAAGAGAACAAAGATTCTCTTTATTGGATCGTCCATTTTGTTTCTTGACCAAGAAAATGTCAAATTTGCACACTGTAAATTGCAAATATTGGCCGTTACCTATATGGCATAGGAGTGGTACTAAACACAGAACCATGGTTCGCTTTCTGGCTCACTGTGACTTATACAATGAATGAATAATGGGAGCCTCTTGATGCCTCACAATCCTCTTCTTGGAACAAAAAGACAAATGTTCTGTAATAGGGTATTACACAAACACCACCTCTCAATGGCCAGAAAACACCAAGTTAGGCTATTCAAGACCTTTTTTATCTTTGTGTGGGTGAAACAAAGCGTTAGACAATGTGTGTGTGGTCTGTGCATGTCCATAGTGGAATGACTGGCCGACCTTTGCTCCAGTGGTCCGAAATTACATAAAGGCATCTTAAGACAGCTTCCATTTCGAGGCAGGGGAAACATTTGCATGTTAACAGGTCATCTGGAGCTAACTGGTTAAAGCCATGTTCATGGAATCCAAGCTTTCCAAAAATGGTTGAATAAGTACAAGACTTCCACAGTCTGTATTTTGCCAAAGTTTTAAAAGATGACACAAAATATGAGTAAAACATTTCAATGCCAGGCAAACACATGTAGCACTGAGGTATAACTATTTTAAATAATAACACTGTTATAGGCCTATAATAACGCTGATATGTATATTTTGGCTTTACCCTTGCGTACAAGTAATAATCAGTGCTTTTCAAGGCAACTCAGGTTGGGTTCAGACCAACCTGAATTACAGCTTAAACGCGTGTTTGCAAATATCTTAAAATATATGCATCAACAATAAGTATCAAATCCAAAAGGAGAGCATTTACTCTCATGCAATCAGAATGCACTGTAACAGGGCTTGCAGTATTTGACAATTCTTTACCACAACCCTTGCTGAGCCCATCAGGGATTTTTTTGGGAAAATGCAAGTGGTATTGGAAACAGGTAATGATAGTTTAAACCTCAGTAATAATTTTGAAACTCACCCCTATGATTCCACTGACGAGTTTCTTGAAGTGATCCCTTCTACTTTTATCACTGGTTGCTTTTCTATTATCAGAATTGAATACAAAACGCCGGTCAAATGACTCAAGTGACTCCCTTGTGACTCCTGGTATCTGCAGCATCGCCTTTTGTAGTGTGTCAAATTTTGGTCGCTGAAATAATATAACAAATTAATAATAATAAAATAGAATACAACAAAACTAATGTTTACAAATTTTGTTTTGTTAAAAATCAAAGGGTAATGCTGGAGTTCATATGGGGTTACCTGTACAACCTTCATCTGCATCTTTTTCTAAGCTTATTGAATTTGAATCCTTATGTTGTTTGTTAATATTTTGGTATATGCAATATTTCTTAGTACAAAAATTAACTCGTTTGACCTTGTTTCTTATGCAAACCTGAACTTCAAATGAAAAATATATAAAGAAGCTTTGTTTATGATTTTGTCAGTCATAATGATAGCTAACTTCAGAAAATTGCTGTTTTCCGACCAACTTTTTTAAACATCCCAAATGCAGAATGTATCTTATGAACAAGAAAAACCTGTCCGTAAATGTGACCATTTCGAAAATACAGCTGTAATGAAAGTTAACATTGACATATACATAGGCTGTTGAAAATCACATTAAATTTCCAATAAAAAGACATTCTGGAGTTTGTACAGTTTGGCACTATTCACATCAACAGCAGGCTGAAAGAGCTTGGAATTGGAGTGACCAGATCATGGTCTGATTATAACCAAGTCAAAATGGTGCTCATCTCAATAACCTTGTACCAATTTTCATCTTCTGTTTGTGAAATGCACAATCAATGATATGGGGTGGGCTGGGGTGGGCTGGGCTGGGGGGGGGGCAGACAACGTGCAGTGTTGGGTCATTGAGTCGATGTCTTAACTAGGCCTGATTGAAAGATATAGGAAACAGGAGCTGTTAAGACATACCAGTAAGCTGTACTTAAATTATTATTCTTAAGAGGATCAGTTTGCAGCTTTACTATGTCTCTAGGCATATTGATCATGTAATGCTGAATGTAAGACTTGTCTGATTGCAGGACATCTAACAGGTACATGTAGCATGATGTGAAGGTTGAGGGATTTTTCCAACAGGCTGCCTGCATACTCACTGTAATAGCCACTCCCTCAAAAGAGCTAATGAAGTGGTCATGCTCCTTGTTTGGTGGACTTGGACTAGAACCTGAGTTGGCTTAGGTGTCTGGTTCTGAGTCTGAGAGAATCTGACCAGAGGCATGTAGCATTCCACTTTTGAATTATTGCACATTTATTAAACGTAATGATGTCATCAATGACGTAATCATTTCAAAAAAGTTGCGGTTTCATCTACTCACTAAGATCTTTGTACATGGTAAGTTTCAAGTTCATACAAGCTTTACTTTTGTTCGTATAAATGGCTGTAATAAAGACTATACCAGCATAGTGGTAATGGTGTTGCGCGCGCCTTGAACAGAACTGTATGTACATGTACAGTATCATACACAGCCTTTTGTGTACAAGGCCATGCGGGCTTGTGCAATCATAGAGCGTGGGTCCTTTCTCTTGTGGTGCACTGTACATGTACATGAACTACACACACATCGTAATATCCAATACATATACACGGGCTGTTTTTACGCGCTATGAAAGGAGGTCAACACAAACGCGCGCTTTTACGACCAGAAGACAATGTCAAACTGGTATCATGTCTGTGCAAACGTTTGAGCAGACTAAACTAACATTTAAATTTCGACGATATGAGTAGCAGTTCTTGAATTATGAATTTTTGAAATTTTCAACTTCCGGTTTTGACCGGAAGTAAAGGTCAAATGAGGACAAGTTGTCCACCACATTTGTAGATCATTACAAGAGGTGGAAGAATCTTGTACGTAGCATTTGTGGCTCTGAAGATATGAATTTTCAAATTATTTAATGTCTATTTAAGGTTATGACGTCATCATTCCCAAAAAGTTGCGGTTTCATCTACTCATTAAGGTTGATGTTTATGATAAGTTTCAAGTTCATACAAGCCTCACTTTTGTTCAAAATTGTGGGAGAAGGTTCAGGGAGAAAGAAGAAGACGCAAAAAAAAACCCAGAACAATAACAATAGGTTTTCTGCTCAAAGCTGAACACCTAATTTCCCCCCTCCACTGAAGTGTGGATGGGGTCTACGAGCAAATACTTAGCTGTAGAGCGAATTACTACATTTGCATATTTCCTTGACTGGCAGGCATAATCGCTAAGAGTTTGCCAATAGCGCCCTCCAGAGGCCATCCCATAGAGCCCCTCCAGAGGCCATCCCATAGAGCCCCGCGCATGCGTGCCCCATGAACATCCTCTTTTCTGGGGCGCCATATCAGGATATAGGCACTCAGAGCCATCGAGGATAGTGGGGAAGGAGAGCGGGATGCTCTGCTGGTAAGTATTCGCTCGTAGACCCCATCCACACTTCTGTGGAGGGGGAGTCATACATTACCTGTAGAGCGAATTACTACATTTGCATAGAATCACATCGGAGGATGGTGGAGGGTCTACGAGATGCAGCAATTAATACAGGGGCACGCCAAAGGGAACCCCCAGGGGCCTAGAGCGGCACCCATAGGCACCGCGGCATGGCCTTAATCAAGTGCGACGCGAACCCCACCTAGGGCACCGTGCTCAACAATTTGACAGAAAAACCCGCTTAAGGTTAATTAGTATGTCATAATAATGTACACACATCAACACATAAGCCACTTGCAAAAGTCAGGCAAAAAAGGGAGACTCACCTATTGACAGGAAGATTCCGGCTGGGGTGGGTTGTGCCGTTGGGTAGAAGTCCAGCCAGCCGATGTTAGGACTGCTCTTCCGGCACTGCCTGCTGACTGGAGCACATCCCGCAGGTAACAGTCAGTAAAGGTATTGGGCGTCTTCCAGAAGGCAGCTTCGGTGATGTCACCTAAAGATATGCCGCGAAAAAACACACTTATGACGTGGCCGCGACATGAACCTTGTGGGCTCGAATAGGCGCATTTGGCAAAACCTTTGCTTCCGAGCGGATGGCCGAGAGCAGCCAACAGCTAATCGTATCTCGCGACGCCGGCCTGTGAGGCGGGTTGAAGTAATAAACAGGTAAGAACAGCTCCGTACGGCTAACATACCAATTAAGGGCCCAGACCGGGCACTCTGAGAAAGACGACCGTGACTTAATGTCTGGGACGAAGATGTCCGGAGGAACAAAGGACTCAGACTGGTTCTTCACTAGGAACTCGGTTCAGGGAATGAGGCGAACCTTGTCAGGCTCCCACCTGACATGGCCTGCCTCGATCGACAAGGCATGGAACTCACTACATCGACGTGATGTAGCGACTGCCAGCAGGAACGCCACCTTGATGGACAGGTGGAGCAGAGTTGAGCTGCCCATCAGCTCAAAGGGAGGCCTCACAAGCGTGGAGAGCACGCTATAGAGGTCCCAAGCCAGAACCAGCCGACGCGTAGGGAGTCGGAGACAAACATGCCCTTCAGGAGTTGGTAGTTCTTTAACAGTGCCGATCGAGAGCTCGCTCTTGAATAGGGACACTAAAAAATCGGCTACGTCTCCTAGAGAGGAATCGGGGGAACGAACAGACCGCCGTCTGCACCATCTAAAAAAGTGGCAGAGTCGGCTGTCATATACCCGCCTTGTGGAGGCCCTTGAGCTACGGGCTGCGATCAACGCATCTCGCTCAGAAAGGCCTGCCGAGCGGACGGATTGCGTGACAACACCCAGCACGTCAGGCTGAGATCCTGAGGTGCTGGATGAAGAAGACTTGACTCAGGCTGGAGGCAGGACCACCGGGTGGTGGACCAGCAGCCTGGTCAGGTGCGTAAACCACGGCTGACGAGGCCAAAACGGGGGATGATGAGGACTTTGCAGTACTCCTCCTCCAGTTTTGTGACGAGCATCCGTCCACCATGCGTTGGGGTTGTGACCCCTCGCACAATAGGTGGGGAGCTGGTGGTTGGTTCGTGAGGCGAACAAGTCTACGTGGGGCCGATCGATTGGACAGAAAAGTGACTGAAAGATCTTTGGGCGGATGGTCCACACCGTGGGGCGGATCCATCTCCTGGACAGGGCGTCTGCCTCCAATTGTCCTCGCCTGGAAAGTGCACCGCTGAGAGGTCAACCTTTTTGCGCATGCACCAGTGGAGGAGCTCCCACGTGTATGCGCAAAGCTGGGGGGAACGGGTACCCCCCCTGGTGGTTGATGTAGGAGACCACTGTGGTGTTGTCGCATAGGATCTGTACCGCCTGTCCTGTTACCAGGGACTGAAACCGTTCCAGGGCGTTGGCCACGGCCAACAACTCGAGGACGTTGATATGGGACGACCGATGCTCGGGGCCCCAACAGCCCGCCGCCTGGCTGGGGTAGAGGGTGGACCCCCAACCAGAAAGTGACGCATCCGTTGTGACCGTGAGGGATGGGCGGGGCCTGCGAAAGGCCTTGCCCCCCCCCCATCAAGTTGGCTTGGACCAGCCACCACCGCAGATGAGGAGTCAACCAGGCCGTGACCGGGACTAGATGGTTGATGTTGACGGCCGGGAAGGTAGAACATGAGCAGGTGCAACTGGATTGGTCGCATTTGCATCCTGCAATAGTTGACTAGGTCCACCAGACTGGCCATCAGGCCCAACAGCCTGAGCCAGGCACGTGCCGGGGCTGTCTCGGCCCGTATAAAAAGGGAAGCGCACTGCCAGACATTCTGCAGGCATTCCTTGATGCTCGGGGCCCCAACAGCCCATTGCCTGGTGGGGGTAGAGGGTGGCCCCCCAACCGCAGCCCTTGATAAGAGATCGAGGGCTGCGCCAAGGAAGGTTGTGGACTAAGTCGGCAGCAGGTACGACTTCTCGAGATCGATCATAAATCCGAGGTCGGTCGCCAGGCGCCAGGTGTACTGGAGCGCCCTTGCCGCTGAGTGTCATGACTGGCCCACCACGAGCTAGTCGTCGAGGTACATGAAGATCGAGACCCCTTGCTTCTGGAGCGCAGCCCCGACCCCTCGTGTCACCCGGGCAAACACCCGAGGAGAGGTCGAGAGGCTGAAGGGGAGCACTGTGAATTCGTAGCGAGTCCCGCTGTATTGGAAACGCAAAAACTCCCAGTGCTCCTGCCTGATTGGGACATGCAAGTATGCGTCCTTCAGATTGAGGCTGGCCGCCCATGCTCTGGGTTAGAGGGACTTTAAAATAGTCTTAAGTGTCTCCACAAGGAGCGTCTGGGGCGGATACATTTGTTCAATGGTATGAGGTTTAATATCGGGCGCCACACGCCGGCGTCCTTCTTGGAGACCAAGAAGAACGTCGGCGTGAATCCCGACTGCACCCGCTGAGTGGGAATAACCTGCACTGCGCCCTTCTCAAGAAGGGAGGAGATCCGAGGGTGGGAAGCCGCCAGCAGTCTGCGGAGTCATTTGCGCCAACCCCCGGAATAGCGGGGGTGGGGAATGGTGAATGTCGCCTTCTTAGGCTGAAAAGGGGTCTTCAGAGTTAAAGGGTTCTTGAGATTTTCAGTAGTTTTCAATCCCCTGGCTTCAGCTCTCATCAGCTCCTCAAAATGACCCGCAAAGAGATCCATGCCGGCGAGTGACAGATCCTCAAAGCGCTTGCGCGCTGCAGGGGAGGGCAGGAAGGAACAATGCATCTAGCACTTTCCCGCGCCGGCCGAGGTCATCAGAGTGGAGATGCGTGCAAACTGGTAGAGGACCACACACAACCCCTGATCAAGGCAGTGGAAGGCGGCCTGCAGCATGTCGGCTGGGACCACTCCGTCATCCTCCGACGGGGGGGGGGGGGGGGGGGGGGGGGGGGGGGGGGGGGGGGGGGTGGGGGGCTTTGCGCACGAGGCCTCATGGCCCACCGAGCTGCATGGGCTCGTCACACCAGATGGCCCCGAGCTCAGGGGTACGACTCTTGCCGGAGTTACCCCTTTGCTTGGCTGTCCCACCGAAGATGGCCGGGGGGGGGGGGGGGGGGGGGGGGGGGACCGAACCTGGTACTCCCCTGCCCGACCGGAGGGACTGTCAGTACACGCAGCTGACTGTGGCAGCGAGTGCTGGCTAGGGGAAGAATTGGGCAACGGCGCAGCATTTCACGCATCAATCTCCAAGGGCACCGGCTGTCCCGAGGGAGTACAAATTCCCTCGGATACGACAGCGGGGGCTCTCGCCAAATGTTTCGTATTCTAACTCAATAATACACTGAATAAATCCACAACACTCTACAATTCTTAGTTAACTTGTTCTTTTATTTTAGCGAAACTCTCTTGAGAAGAAGGTAAGCAAGGTGTAAAAAAGACAGAGCCTGGTACAAACACGTCTTACCGCTACAACCGCTAAGAGAAAAGAGGACATTCATGGGGCACGCATGCGCGGGGCTCTATGGGATGGCCTCTGGAGGGTGCTTTTGGCAAACTCTGAGCGATTATACCTGCTGGTCAAGGAAATATGCAAATGTAGTAATACGCTCTATAGTTAATGTATGAGTGAAGTAGACACAACATTTTAAAAAGAAAGAAGGTATCTGTTCACATTCCACTTAAACTGGAATAGATTGCAAGATGGTGGAAAACAAGATACAGGTAGGTACTTCCAAAGTGCTGTAGTACGAGAGAAAAATCCATTTGAATATCCCGCGGTGTTAGCCTTTGGAACAGATACAGTGGAGGGATGAAAAGATGTGGCAAAGCGGGGTGGTGCTGCTGTACAGAAGGGACGAGCGAGAGACCTTCTGCGCACATACCATGGCAGTACCTGTAGAGAGCATCTAACAGAAAGAGGTTCAAGAGATGATGCCAGATCTTGTCCTACCAGATTAATAGCTTGCTGCTGAATTTCGTCAAGGAAGGATAAGTGACATGCTGGAGCACTGGCCCAGATGTGATAGCAATATTCCATAATTGGGTGGATAAGGACAACATATGAGTTTTGTTTTCATTAATGGAGATAAACGAGTCCTTACCCCAGTCAACAATATTTGTAAGGTCCTGGTTGAGAGTATTACTAGCTTGAGAACGAGAAGAAGATGAAGAACCTCAGTCATCAGTATAGGCAGCAACCTCGAAAAGAATGCAATCAGGTAGGAAATTTATGCACTAGAGAAATAGAGTAGGCCCCAGGACAAAACCCTGAGGAACCCCCGCATTAATAATGAGTGCTATAGGAGTGACCCTTGTGGATGACGATGATAAGGTTATCAGCGAAAAAGTCTGTGCGAAGTAGTTTACCCGAGATACCATAAGATTCTAGTTTGTGGATAAGTCCCCTGTGCCAAACTTTACCAAAAGCCTTCGAGATGTCAAGGGCCACAACCCTGGCTTCCCTGTGGCTGTCCAAAGCCCTGTTTATATGCTCAATGATTACAGCTAGAACATCACACATAGATCGTGAATTACGGAAGCCAAACTGAGTGTCAGACAGAAGACTATGAGACTCCAAGAATCTAAGGAGATGCCTGCCTGATGAAGGATTCAAAGACTTTTGAGATGATAATTGGCAGAATCAGATTTTTCCTTAGATCTCTTACACACAGGTACAACAGACACCATCTTCCAGCTAGAAGGATACACAGAGTTTGACAGGCATTTGTTGTACAATTTTGACAGAACAAGGGACAGTTCCGGGGAGCACATTTTTAGTACCATTGCAGAAATTTGGTAAAGGCCAGAGCCTTAAATGTATCAAGACCTTGAATGAACTTAGCCATCTTCCAGGGTGTGATGGACACAGAAGTTGTTATGCAACTGGTGTGAGACTGGCAGTCAGGGAGTGGATGACCTAGATTGCAGAGGATAGAGTTTGCAGCAAATTGATTGGTAAAAAAGTTTGCTTTATCAATGGGAGAGAAAAGTACCTCAGGGCCATGAAAAAGAGTGGGTTTTATTGACTGATTCAATGGCGCATCTTGGCCGAGGGGATAAGAACACCAGACTCAAGCTCTGGTGTTTCTGATCAACAGAGTCCTAGGTCCAGGGTGTTTTGAAATGCACATAAAAGAACCCAGTGCACTTATCGCAAAGAGAAGGGGTTTGCCCCAGTGTTCCTGGTTTGATTGGCTGCAGATTACGCCAAAGCACCTTGTAAACTGGTAAATAGTGCCATGTAAAGGAACAGGTTTCATACTTGAAAACTTGCAGGAAAAAATACTGAGCGCTTTGACACACCCATTTGATGTGATAAAGTGCTATATAAAAACTGCGTATTATTATTAGTAGTAGTACAATTTAGGACGATGTTGGGGATCCTCCAAAAATCCCTGCTTCCAAGACGTTGAGACGTAATGGAGTTTTGCATTCTTCAAAACTTGTCTGCACTTACTTGAACTCACTTGAACCATTCCTGTGACACAGATGGAAGTAGTGGTTTAATGGGATATCACCAAAAAGAGCGTAAACCATCCCAGTCAGCTTTACATTATTGCACAGCAATCCCATGTGTAGGATGGACAGTGCATGACGGTGAGCACTTTACCTGAAACTCAATGATCTGAACTTCCCAGTGGTGCTAGAATTTTGTTGAGCAATCTTCAGGGTTTGAACACAAAAACAGGTCCGAAGATGTCAGTTCTCAGTGATTCGATAAGGGATTCTGGTAGAAAAAACACACAAATGAGCTGAGGTTGTGAGTCACTGCAAAGTTGTATGCACAAACACCAGGGACACTGTGCAGCAAGAGTGAACCAACCATTCTCTGTGATGAGCCTTAAAATCACAAGGGCCCTCCTCATGCTAAAGTCATGGTACTTGGTGTTTTCAATGCTCACCACAAGGAATGGATGACCCATTCTCGTAATATTGACATTCCTGGCATTGCAACATTTTTCTTTTCAATACTTTTTCTTACTCAGATGGCTTCATCCTCTACTCATACTCCGGATCGTGCTTCCGATGGTCGGTACCTGCTGGACCTCTTCTTATGTTCTAAACCAGATCCCAGGTCTTGCCTCCAATTGGTAGCTCAGATCACTCAGTCTTTGTTTTCATTTCACATTTTTTTCTTCTAAAACATTTAAGCATTTTCACTGTACTGTTTTTCAGTTTGAAAAGGCCAACTGGGATGGTTTTCAATGTTTTCTTGCTGATGTGCCTTGCCCTGGTCATCGGTCCAAAGTCTTGGTCCAGATTTGGCAGCCTGTGCTGCAACAAATGCTCATCAAATCCATTTTTTTTTTAGAAGTATCATCTCTCAGGAACTTTGGATAGAGGGGGAAACGTCTTTTCCATAAAGCTCAAAAATCGCTGAAGAGAGTTTTAGAGGATGCTAAGCAGCAATATGCAAACTCTGCTGCTGGTTTAATTTCACGGTGCGGCTTGGTTACAGTGACTTCTGGTGGATTGCCAGCAGTGTACTTAACTGCAACAAGTCCTCCATTCCTCCTCTCTTTCATGGACCCGAAGTTCTTATTTCTCCCAAAGGCAAACCGTTTCACTAACAACTTTGTATCCAACTCCCATGTATGCTCGTCCTGTTTAGCATGTCCACCAATTAGTTTACACATCATGCATGTACAAAAGGTCACATGAGTGGTGAACGGTGTGCCACAGAGCAGAAGATGTGTGGGAAAAAATTGGAAGAAAGTAGTGACCAAAACAAACAGTGTTATATAGAAAATTACATCCATTAAACATAAAAACTGTATTTGGATAGACTATTTGATACATTTTAATATGCCATTATCAGCAATTAAAACAAGCATTGTGAATTATTAAAAAAAAAATTTTTAAGGCAAAATAAAAATCGTTTTTCAGAAACCACAATACTTCTGATAATCAAATAAAAAAAGAAAGAAAAAGATCTTTAGTTTACTCAAGAGAAAAAAAGTGTCAGAATCACTTGAACCATAAAGCACAAAACTACAGTGCTTTTGGAAAAAAAGTAAATGGAAATTAGTATATTACAAAACGAAGTCCATAACTAGTCTCTACATAACTAACTCTGACTTCGAAAATGTCACGGAAATGATGCAAAAGTGCATGAAATTGAAGGAAAAAATCATAAAACAAATTAATTGTGTTATTTTATAGAGAAATTATGATTGATACACATTTTACATACTAGATTAAACTAAATAATATGCAGTGTACAAATGGTGTTGAACACTGCATGTTGAACACCGTATGGAGCAACATTGTACATGTATAACATATGTGTTTGTCTAGATCAATAGATGTACTATGTATGTGCTGTTCTCTATCTCAGTACATGAAGCAGTGACATTACATAATTGGTCTGAAGCCTCAAACAGTTTACAATATCTATTTGAAAGGTTTACGCATTAGTTGAACAGTTTAGGTAATCTATTTGAACGGTTTAGTAATCCGGTTGAGTGGTTTAGTAATAATCCGTTCCTCGTTTGAGTGTTTAAGTAATCCATCATTCCAACGGTTTATGTTATCTGTTTGAATGGTTTATGACTGTGGTTATGTACATACACATCATATGCGTGTGTGTGTTTGTGTTCTATTCAGAAAAAATTGACAATATCAGTTTCACCATACTCCTCATTATGAATTCCATTCAATTGTTCTGACTAATGACACTGTTTAACTCTGTCTTATATTGCCCTAAAGAGAACAGTATCAGGATAACTATGAAAATTGCATTTTACTTTTACCTCTCCCATAGATTTTGGGGTCCAAAACGAAAATGTATGAAGTGTATTTCCAAGATTTCTAAGACTATTTTTCCCAAAAAATTCTACTGATTGACAGAATTTTCGAAATGTTTGTAACAGTTTTCCATAAAAAACCCTTATAGAACAACATCATAAATTGCAAAAACACCTTTTTAAAATGACTTTCCCTACTATCATAATGATGGATTGATTGTGGATGATTAATACGCAATGACACCTGGTAACCCCAACTAAGTGAAACCGGGTAGCACAAGTGCTCAACGATGAGAGGCATCATCCACTTCCTGCGTTTCTATCCTATACAGTCACTGTAGTATCTAATCCTCTTATCACCCAAAAGAAGATTGCCCTTTCTATTCATTTCTTTCATACCTCCAAGGCTACAGGCCCTGATGAAATCACTGTAGTGGCTTTTAAAATGTGTTGCCCCAGAACTTCCACCTATTCTTGCCAAGCTATTCAATATGTGCTTGAGGGTCTCCGTGTTTCCTTTATCTTTGAAAGTGGCAACCGTTGTTCCTATCTTTATGGGTGCTGGTGAGCGTTCTGAATCTACTAATTATCGTGCCATTAGTCTGCTTCCAATAATAAGTAAGATTTTTGAATGCTTTGTCAACCAACAGCTCCTTGGGTACCTGGAATACAATAACCTTCCGACTGACTGCCAGTATGGGTTTTGCCATTCCCACTTGACCGGTGATCTGCTTTCCCTAATCACCGATCATTGTAATAGGGCCTTAGATCACAGGGGTGAGGCTTGTGTTGCAGCAATGGACATCTCAAATGCCTTCAACAAATATGGCATAATAGCCTGCTCCACAAGCTTCAGTCATATGGTGTGTCAGGCAGAATGTTCTCCATAAACTCTGCTTTCCTTTTCAACCCAAGTAAACAGTTGTCCTTCAATCTTCTCTTAACCGCTCTGTCAATTCTGGTGTTCCACAAGGCTCAGTCCATGGTCCTACTCTCGTTCTTGTGTACACTCTCGGTCCATGGTCCTACTCTCTTTATTGTGTACACTCTCGGTCCATGGTCCTACTCTCTTTATTGTGTACACTCTCGGTTCATGGTCCTACTCTCTTTCTTGTGTACACTCTCGGTTCATGGTCCTACTCTCTTTATTGTGTACACTCTCGGTCCATGGTCCTACTCTCTTTATTGTGTACACTCTCGGTTCATGGTCCTACTCTCTTTCTTGTGTACACTCTCGGTTCATGGTCCTACTCTCTTTATTGTGTACACTCTCGGTCCATGGTCCTACTCTCTTTCTTGTGTACACTCTCGGTTCATGGTCCTACTCTCTTTATTGTGTACACTCTCGGTTCATGGTCCTACTCTCTTTCTTGTGTACACTCTCGGTTCATGGTCCTACTCTCTTTCTTGTGTACACTCTCGGTCCATGGTCCTACTCTCTTTATTGTGTACACTCTCGGTCCATGGTCCTACTCTCTTTCTTGTGTACACTCTCGGTTCATGGTCCTACTCTCTTTCTTGTGAACACTCTCGGTTCATGGTCCTACTCTCTTTCTTGTGTACACTCTCGGTCCATGGTCCTACTCTCGTTCTTGTGTACACTCTCGGTCCATGGTCCTACTCTCTTTCTTGTGAACACTCTCGGTTCATGGTCCTACTCTCTTTCTTGTGTACACTAATGATTTGTCTGATAAAGTTTTGTTTCGCCTTCTCAGACTTGACATCTCCACTAATGCCAGATGGAAGAGGTATATCTCAGGCATTGCAAAGAGTGCTTCCATGCGAGTTGGTTGTCTTTATTGAGCTCGGAAGTTTTTACCTTCTGATGCTACTCTCTACCTGTATAAGACAACCATACGTCCCCTAATGGAGTAGTTTTGTCACATTTGGGCATTTAAAAAATTTATCGCCCAAACTATCGCAATCTTCAGTTTGTGTCAAAGCTAACCGAAAGAGCAGTTTTTAATCAGTTACATGATCATATGGCTGTCAACTCCCTTTATCAAGATCATCAGTCATCATATTGAAAAAACCATAGCACAGAAATAGCTCCTTTGAAGGTAAAAAATGATACTTTATTGAACATGAATTCCCAACAAGTGACTTTATTGGTTCTGTTTGATCCTAGCGTTGCGTTTGATACTGTTGATCACATCATGTTGCTTCAGCATCTTCAGTCAAAGATAGGGATCTCCAAAAAAACACTCAACTGGTTTGCATTCTATCTTTCCAAAATAATAATAATAATAGAACATTTATATAGTGCCTTAAGCAATGCCTCAAAACGTTTTACAATAAAACAATGAAAAAGCTAAATAAAACTAGAAGGGGAGAGGTTACCAGCACAATTCACCTTTGGCTAAGATCCTCAGCATCTGGCCATAGCAATAAAAACATTAAAAGACAGCGTCAGTAAATAAAAACATTTTTAAAAATGAGGCAGCTCAATAACAATAAACAACAAATTAAAATGCTTTAAATAAATGAGTTTTAAGACAACACTTTAAGAGGTAGCTTGGCGGACATTTAGTGGGAGGGAGTTCCATAGGGAGGGAACAGCAATTGACAATGCTCAGGTACCAAAGAATATAGAAGAGACCATATGGGGAACCTGCAACAGACACTGTGAAGATGAACGAAGTAGACGTGGGGGTGAATAAGTACAAATGAGATCGGAGATGTAGTCAGGAGCAAGACCATGTTGAGCCTTGAATGTAAGCAACATAAGTTTGAACACAATGCGGTCCATGACAGGAAGCCAGTGTAGACGATGGAGAATGGGAGTTATGTGCTCACTACGAGGAGAACGAGCCACCAGGTGAGCAGCTGTGTTTTGAATACATTGGAGTTTGTTAAGCTCAGAGTCTGGGAGACCGCACAAAAGGCACAAATCAAGTCTGGATGTATCAAAGGCATGGACCAATTTGTTAGTGGTGGGTTCATCCAAGAATTGCCGGATTAGACCAATGTTGCATATGGCTGCCATAGCAGCAAGGCAAGTTTTCTTCATGTGGTTTTTCATGTTGAGGTGACAATTCATAATGGCACCAAGATTCCGAACTTCTGGGGAAGGATCTATTTGTGAATGACCGACGGTAAGTGAGATGGGTAGAGGCCGGGGGACAAATCTAGATGAAAAATGAATTACTTTAGTCTGTCCATAGTTTAACATCAACTTGTTACTTAACGCCCAAATCCTCACATCAATGATGCAGTTTTCAATCCTCTTAATTGCATTTACACGATCTTTAGGTTTGATGAGCAGAGATCACATCTTGGAGGGGAGCACTGTATAACATGAAGGATGACGGTCCAACCACGGAACCCTGTGCGATCCCATAGCGAATGGAACAGGTGTCAGAAAGACATCCTTAATGGCAACCACTTGTGTACGATCACAAAGGTATGACACTGATCAAAAGATGGTGATCTATGGTATCAAATGCCGATGAGAAATCCAGGAGGACAAGAACAGCCTCCTGATGTTGATTAAGGGCTAGCAGTAAGTCATTCTGTACTCTGAGAAGAGCCATCTCTGTACTGTGATAAGCATGATACGCAGACTGCATCTTAGGATTGAGATGGTTTTCATGGAGATATTCCTGTATTTGTGCGAACACAACACGTTTGAGAACCTTGGCTATATACTTAAGATTGGAGATTGGACGGTAGTGTGATAGCAACTCAGGACATAAAGTGGTCTTTTTGAGCAGTGATGTGACCAGGGCGTGTTTCAGAGAGGATGCAAGTTCACCGGACATGAGACTAGCATTGACGATCTTTGTGATGGGTGGAAGTACAACATCAATGCAATCCTTGAAGACTGATGTGGGAAAAGGGTCAAGAGTGGAGGAAGTCACACAAGCAAATTTAACAACGTGAGAAATCTCCTGGACAGAAACCTCCCTAAATGTTTGCATTGTACTGTTGCATGTGTCAGTCATGAATGCTCACAGACATGGTTTTGGTTGGTGCCTTGTCGAGCTCTTCTCTCAGATGTTTAATCTTATTCCAAAAAAACTGAGCACATACAAGAACAACGTGGCAAAATGGCCACGCACTAACATGTGCAAGAGTCAGGATAAAGTCTATCAAAAAAATCACGAACACAGTTCACAAGAAGTCGTAAAAAGTAGCTCACAAAAATCTAGAAGTACTTACACACCAGAAAACTAAAATCCAGCTGCAAGCAGGCGGTCCAAAAGACATAAAAATATGAATAATTAAGAGAACGAAGTGAACACACATGCAGCCACAGAAGAGGGCGCTACAAAAGGAGCCAATGAGTAATGATAGAGGGAGTTTCATCGGATAAGTTTTGAAATTAATTGTGGGGTTCCCCAAAGCTCTTGTCTTTGGCCTCTCTTATTCACTATCAATGCTTCCAAACTGTTTGACATTGTCGACCAGCATCTATCCGACGACCACTGCTACGCAGATGACACTCAAGTTATATGTATCTTTTAAACCTGACACAATTGCTAGTCAGGATGCAGCTGTTGTAGCAATGGAAAATTGTGTTCGAGTATTCATACATGGATGCTTCAGGACAAACTCATGATCAATAATGAAAAAAATGAATTTCTTATAATTGGTACTAATCATCAGCTAACTAAACTTACCTGGTCTTGTGCTAATATTAAGGTTGGAGATTCTAGAATTGCACAAAGTACATCTGTTAAAAATCTAGGAGCCTGGTTTAACATAAACTTGTGTATGAATAATCATATTTCTAAGGCCTGTTCCATTTATTTTTTTCATTTTCATAATATTAATTGTATTAGTAAGTATCTGTTTACGGACCCTTTAGTCATCCTAATTCACACATTTATTAACAACCGTCTAGATTATTGTAACAGTCTTTTAAATGGCTTACCCAATTCCCATTTTGCCAAGTTACAAAGGGTTCATAACTCAGCTGCCAGACTTGTTCGTGTGACACACAGGTGTAACCATGTAACACCAGTTCTGTGTCAACTTCATTGGTTGCCTATAATATTTTGTATTGATTTTATAAATCTCATTTTTAATCTTTGAATATCCTATCACCAAAGTACCATAGTGATCAATCTCATCAGTGTTAGGAAACCATCCAGTTAAAATAAAAAGAAGTGCTTTATTATTCCCAAAGACCAAAATGTTTCAACTATTGGGAGGCAGATCGTTTTCATCACCTTTCCCCAAACTGTGGAAGCAACTGCCATCTCATATTCAACATTCTCAATCCATTGGTATTTTTAAAGGTAAAAACTCTTCTTTTTTTTTTATCTTGCTTTTATGTAAACGTGCCTGGTTTTTAAATTTTGTTGCTGCTTGCTCTTGCTTTAAAATATTGTTTATGTAATGCGCGGTATTGGTAATCTTTAACCAAAATCACATTTTGTCTTAATCACTTACCAAAATTTCATAATGTTGAAATGTTCTTTGAATTAGCCAAGCCATACATGCTTCATGTTGCCCATGAATTTGAAGGCCTTGCAGTAGACACGTAAACAACCAGTTAGCTGCACATGGGAGAAGAGTTCTCTCAACAATCTAAGTAAGCCAATTGAAACAAAACCAGCACATATTCATATCATTTTCATTTAGAGTTTATGATAGCATATATAGTTATTTAATGCTACATATACTTCTAGGTCCTGCTATGTTAGGGGTCATTAATAATAATCAGTGTTAAAAAATTTCAAATTCTATTTTAAATTGTCTTGACCCATTCACGCCAAATTTATATTTTTAATTCATAAATACCCAAGTAAGTTTGGGGAAATTTGGGCATTTGTATTGGTTGAAAGGTGGTCACATGTTTAAGACCGGTTTTAAATGGACGATAAAGACATAGCTAGAGCTGTGAAGGCGTGTTCTGCGCTCAATATAGCCATACACGTGTTGGCGCACTAGCTTACGCGGGTGCTAATTTACACGTAGTGCCATCAATACATAGCAGTACTCAATGTAAAGTCTAATAATGCGCGTGCATACGCGCAAACGTATTTTAATCAATCTCAGAGCGTTGACCCTTCGCAAAATGGAGCCTGAGGATGTGGCAAGAATTGAAAAATAACTAATTCAAAAAACAGAAAAGTTTCACGGATTTTTCAACATTATTACGCTTTTTAACAAAAAGGGCATTTATGAATGGGAATAAAAGAGTAGTGACTCAGTCTTAAACGGCCGTTTAAAACTTTGCAGGGTCGTGGCCGTGTGATAAAGGACCTCGCATTCGGCTCGCTCCTTTATCACACGGCCACGACCCTGCCGTTTTAAACGGCCGTTTAAGACCTCAGTCACCACTCTTTTATTCCCTTAATATTAACTGACCATTCAATGGATTCTACACTAAAGAATAAAATAATGCCTTAAAAAGTTTAATGAAGCAGATCAATATTTTAGATCAATGTTCTCGCTGCTTTGGAGTTTTCAATGCTTTTTCCTGGCTTCCACAGCATGTAACCGTTAAGAAAAAAACGAAGAGGAAACTGCCAAACACAAAAATGTAAAAAAATTGTTTTAATTATTTTAATTGAAACTGAATTTGTAAACATTCATTGTTTAAAAATGGCCCCTTAGAGCAAACAAAAACAGACAGACAACCCCATACCCAAAATCCCAACAAACAAACTCTCTCCAAATCTGTAAGGATTTTGTACTCTGGTAAATTACTAACCTTTTTAAACTACAATGCGCATGGAACACAAATCCAGTAAGAAAAACAAATCCTGCCCCTACCATGTGTAACAAGTATGATTAGAACATCCCCGCTCTAAACTTTTACTGCATTCGTTCCTGTAACCATACGTCACTATTTTCTGTTAAATATGCATTACATGTAAATTATACTCTTTTCAAACTCAAATCACCGTAGGCGGCGGGCTACCTAGTCCCACCATCATTCATTATTCTGGTTTGAAGACGAGCAGTCAAGTATGTTCTCTGTCTTCACATTTACAGGTAACGATTACAGGTAACGATTTCTCTCATATAATTCATATTTTATTTCATTACCTACAGACCTAAGTTATCTGTAAGTGCCATTAGTTTTCTTCTTGTTTCGGCATTTTACTAAATTTCCTTACATTTTGAGAAATAAAGTACTTTGGCAATTTAGAACTGTTTGCCTACAGTGACTTTATTGAACAACTTAATATCTGTATATAATTGTTCCTACTATTATCTATGTCTATCAAGATGGACGATTTGTATCATTTACTTATGAAAAATGCTCCTTTGATTCCATTTTGTGTAAATTTCCAAGATGGCGATGCTATTCTAATCTTGTTGACACTTCAGCATGGGAAAAGTGCAGGTCCAGATGGCATACCTCCTGAAGTCTTTAGGTACTGTGAGATTGACGACACTATCCTTAAAATCTGCAACTTAGCCCTGATCAACAATGAAGTTCCCAGACAATGGTCAATGTCAAACTTCATTCCAGTGGCCAAATCCGGTGGTCTAGACAAAACTGACAACTACCGTGGCATCAGCCTGACATGTAGTATCACTAAGATATTCAACCGTATGACATTTAATCAGCTTTGCAGTGCAATCGACCCCACCTCAGTCAATCAGAATGGATTCAGAGAGAAGAGGTCAACAGCAGCTCAGATTCTGGCATTGGGATGATTAATTGAGGTGAAGAGCAGTAACCTTAAAGCCGTCATGACCTTCCTTGACTTCAGGAAAGCCTTTGATACTATCCACCGAGGGAAGATGGTGAAGATCCTTAAGGCATATGGAGTTCCACCTAACTTGCTTCGAGCCATTCAGTCAATGTACTCAGGTACCCATGCCAAAGTGGTCACTCCTGATGGAAGCACAGACGAGTCCAACATTTTGGCAGCTGTCATGCAGGGGGATACCCTCACCCCATTCATTTTCATAATCGTCCTAGACTTTGCCCTTCAACAAGCTATCAGCGGTCACGAGGTGGAGCTTGGTTTTAAACTGACACCAAGATCAAGATCAAGCCGGCATCCCGCAGTTGCCCTGACTGTCCTCAATTTTGCTGATGACATCTGCCTCCTCTCTAATACAACTTCCCAGGATGATGGGTTTCTTTTTCAAAGCGATCTTTCAGTAGAGTTGCTTCTTCAATGTGCTGGGCAGTAGTAGTGAAACAGAACTTCATTCCAAGAAATCTTTGTGCAATCAAAATCATATAGTTACTGAGGTGTTGTTATTTGATTGACACAGATAGAACCTTTCACAGATTAAGACATCTTACCCATCATAAAGATTGAAAGCTTAACGTTAGGCAACGATGAACATTTTGTCTTCTTATTGAATATCGGGTTATCACCACAAGTCTGATCAAAACTAACTCTCAGTAAAGTAGGCCTACAAGTAAATAATTATCCTCTCCCCCTTCTCAAAGGCTAACACAGCCCTCTGGAAAAGAATTTTCTTAAATCAAGTTTTACTTATTCATATTTGGGTAGCTAGGCCCTATACCTACAGTTTAGATACACATTACACCCATGTCGATCTGCTACATTAGTGGAGCCACGCGCTCCTGAGCGCATGTCTTTAAGCGGGTTACAGGTCCTGCATTTTCTTTCCTTGAAAAAATAGTTGCTGCATCACATACGACATTGTTTAAATGATTACTGTTTGTGTGGGGATTTCCCACTGCATTTTGTTGCTGCTTAGTCTACTTGGGAACATCACTTGAGGCAAATGGGCTCAGTCTGTCATGATGTAACACTTTGTCCCCTTTTTTGCATCTTATTTTGTAGATGCAGTCACTCAGAACTGCAACACAGTGTCCTTTTCCCTTTCATATGCTTGTGACTGAGTAGTAAACAAGGTCACCAGGGTTGTACTTCTTTTCAGCGATAGGCGTATCATAGTAATGTTTTTTTTTCGTTCAGCACTGCGTCCTAGATGATCCCTTGCTAAGGAATGACAGTTTTCCATTTGCATCCTTATTTTAGCCATATGTTCTGCCCCATTTCCCTGGTGTTCCTCACCAGCAGGTTTCGAGTACAAAATTTCAATTGGTACATTCACCTCCCGTCCCATCATTAACATGTTAGGAGTAAATCCTGTAGCAGGGTGTACACAGTGCTGCGATATGCTGGAGTTAACAAAGGAATATGCTCCAAATTCCTCTGATTTTCATCCATATAACTTTAGGTCTTAGGCAATGATCTGTCACCAAACCGATGTTTCAGCGCTGCCATCATCAACTAATTCAACAACTCTCCTTTCCTGTTGAACGTAACCAATATGGGTCATGGTATGTCATTACGTTTTCTTGGCGCATCCATAATATCGTTGATTGCACTCTCACAACTTCTCTGTCTTTCCCCTTATTTCTGTGGGCCATACTGTACTGGTGGGTTGCTAAGTCAATCGCACACACACACAGATAACAAGAATGTGTGTTTAGTCAACCACCCCACCCCCTGAGTCTGTGTCCTTGAAATACATGTCTATATCTAATCTGTGTGATTACATGGCATCTGAGGTCAAGTGTTTAAGACATACCCGAGAGAAGACCTCACCTTTCTTGTATAGGGAAGGTCTATGGACTTGACTGATGCTGCTCTATAAAAGAACCGGTCTGCCAACTGATCCTTCTGTTTCTAAGACATACCACAGATAGAATAAGATGAAAGTTGAAGGGTTCTTCTAATCTCTGTGGTGGGGACTCTGTGTCTCATGTGTTTGTATGTTTTTACTGTACTGAAAGGGGGAGAGAGAGTTCCATGTTGTTGATGTTTATTCTGAGACGGCGCAACCATCACCAGTGGCATGATTTGGTGAGCCTGAGATTATGCAACCATCTCCTGTGGCTTATCTTGTGGAGCCTGATACAGCACAACCATCTCCTGTGGCTTATCTTGTGGAGCCTGAGACAGCACAACCATCTCCAGAGGCTTATCTTGTGGAGCCTGAGACAGGGCAACCATCTCCTGTGGCTTATCTTGTGGAGCCTGAGACAGGGCAACCATGTCCTGCGGCTTATCTTGTGGAGCCTGAGACAGCGCAACCATCTCCTGTGGCTTATCTTGTGGAGCCTGAGACAGGGCAACCATCTCCTGTGGCTTATCTTGTGGAGCCTGATACAGTGCAACCATCTCCTGTAGCTTATCTTGTGGAGCCTGACACAGGGCAACCATCTCCTGTGGCTTATCTTGTGGAGCCCAAGACAGCGCAACCATCTCCTGTGGCTTATTTATAAAAGCCTGTGATGTTGTAATCATCTCATTAAGCTTAGCTTGAACATGCATAAAATGAACCTTTTTTATCTGATTGTGCTGTTGTTTTAGGTTAAGGTTGTTACGTAGACTTTGAGGTCATGATTACTCCAACTATCCACCTACCAATACTGGTAACAGAAAACTGCTGTGATTAATAGTTGCTTAGCATCCCCACAGAGCGCTTTGGTGCGGGCAAGGTAAAATTTTAAGGAATTGACAGGGCACCATGTCAGGCTGGGTAAAAAAATGTCTGGAGGGGAGAAGTCAGCAGATTGGTTCTTTTTAAGGAATTTGATATGAAGGGTCAAGCATGGGTCCCACTGTAAGTGGCCTGAACTGATTGAAAAAAAGTGGAGCTCAATTCTACAGCACGTAGAGGCAGCTGCTTATAAAAAGGCTGTTTTTATGATCAGGCTCTGGTGTGACGTGGCATGTTGTGAGTGTTCAAGTGCACTAGACTCAAGCTCTGGTGTTTCTGATCAGCAGAGTGTAGGTTCAAGTCCCGGTCTTCACACATTGTGTCAAGACACCTAACTATTATTGTTTCAGCAAATGCAGAGAGATGAGGACCCTGCTGCTATAAATGGAGCTCTGACCAACTTGTGGAAAATTACACCCAGGGTACTAAACTTCTGGAGGTGGTCTCTCTACAAACATTCCCTTAACCAGTTGGCTGGCACCAGCTGGCGTGTATCCACGAAAAGGTTTTTCAAATGAGCAAACAGGCAACACTGAAACGCGCCATTGTGTAAAATCTGAATACTGGAACAAAGGTTGCCCGGACATTCCACTGCTGAGCATGCTCAGAGATGCACCTGCCGTCCAATCCTTTGATAGACCCACACAAAGAAAAAACATGATCTTGAATATTTCACTAACATTTGGTTGTTGTGCAGTGGTTTTTGTGTAATCCCCGATTCCAGACATTTGTCCTTTTGCTCCAATAACAGGATTATGAGACATCAAGAGGCTTCCACCATAGTGTATTCATTGTATTTCAGCTCAATGGAGGTAAGTCAGAGTGAACCGGGGATTGCCACAGCTTACGGCCAAGGTTTGGCAATTCACGGTGCATGAATTTGATATTTTCTGGGTTGCGAAAACAAAACTCATCACGACAAGGTTTCTTTGAAAAAAAAATGATTCCAGCAAATCTGAGAAAATAATCCTGTCAGGCTGGATGGTTAAAAATTGAAGAATTCCGGCGACAACTGGTTAACAGTCGAATGTGAGCATTATTGTCCACTACCCTACCAACACACTTCCCAAATAATGTTTGACCCCCTAGGCCTTTCAATTACAACAGTAATGATGACATCATCCTCAACAGTGCCCTCTCATGACCAGTTTAAACATGTACTATTTTGCTGAAAGCCTGTTGGAACTTCAAACAGTAACAAACTTAACACATACTTAATTTTTAATGCCAAGATAGGAAAGTAGTGATGATGTCTTCATGACATCATCAATTTTGAAACTGTGCCTAATCAAAGTTTATTTCACAAATTCATACCATGAGAACCACAGTTGTTATGGTTTAAGTCTTTGCCATGTCTGTGAAAGTTTGATGTATGAAAGTTCTTTATATTTGTAAGCGACCTGATTTGAGCTGGTTTTCTGTCCAAACCAAATATGTATCTTTTAATATTACCTGCTATTCACACAACCCGAACACCTTGTGTTTGTAATTCTACAGACACTACATAACGTGTCTTTTTTGTCTTTTCCCACCCACCAAGTTTGCAATTCTGGTTAAAATTCAAGGGGCTGTAGACAGATCAAAGAGTGATACTGGAGCAAATTGCCTCTTTTGTTCAAGTTCATGGGGATATTAGGTACAGTATAGTAAGGTAACCAAACTCGTCCTACACAGAACATCAACCTGAGATGTCTGTAGGGACTGGAGTGGTAAGGCAAACAAGTGAATATTCAAATCTGTGTAAGTTATTTTGAAGTAAACATCCTTGTATAAATATCTGTAATGGAAAAATGTCCATTTGTGAGCAAGCTCCAACAGTTGAGCCCCTAAAGATCCCAGAGTTTAGAGCCAGAAGGAATACTATAGAGTCATCAACCCTTGTATCCATGCAATTCCTGGGGTTTGAAAAAACGTAATGGGTATGAGTTGTGGCAGAAGTCGTGAGAGCTTGGTGTCGGTAGTCTGGTTGGTTAAATAAGTAAGGAGAACAAAACCTTGATTTTACTGTATAGAATGTCTATGATGAGCCAAAAGTTTGGTTCAATTTCTCACTGGAACTTTTCTTGTATGTAGAATGAAAGGTCAAACCTTCTGTTTAAAGTGTTAGGCTTCCCTCAGCGAAACTTCATTAAACGTCTTGTCAAAGAGAACAATGTCAATGTAATTCTTCAATGTAAGATCAATGCTAGAGGCACATTCTTATTCAAAAAACCCAAGACAGTAGTCAAGATTCTTTTAATTTTGTGGCCCCTGACCCAAACAACTGTTGTTTTTCACTGTGTTTCATTTTTGTATTGGCCCTCTTTATGTTTTTCTTGTGTTTTTTGTTTAATTCATTATTTATGTATGTATTAATTTTGGGCATTTTTACATTTACCATTAGGTCTCAGATAAATTTTCTTATATTTTTCAAAAAATCTTCAGTTTGTAATTAGTCAAGAAAATCTTGGCGATGCTGAAAAGTGTTTGAAAAGAATATTTCAATGGCCAAAGGGTGGCAACACTTAAAACAATCACTTATCATGGGTAAAAACAAGAATTCAAAATTGTAACGTGACTGATTCATGGATTACTATTTTGGAAAATCATCATTGTTTTTTTTTTAACCAGTTGCCGCCGGGAATCCTCCATTTTTTTCTCGTCCAGTCTGACAGGATTATTTTTTTGAAATTGCTGGAAACATTTTTCCTTGATTTGACAAAGCCAAGAGAACAAATATTCTCTTTGAAGCACATTTTTTTTTCTCTATGGAAAAAATGTTAAATTCACGCAGTGTGAATTGCAAAACCTCGGCCATGAGCTATGGAGCAAAGTCTGGATACTCGCTTGAAACGGATTTACCTCCAGCTGATATACAATGAAAATACAATGTTGGAAGCAGCTCGATGTCTCGTAAACCTCTTCTTAGAACAGAAGGACAAAGGTCTGGATTCAGGGATTACACAATAACCCCTGCATAATGGACAAAAGTCAATAACTATTCAACTGCTTTTGTCCTCTTTGTGTAGGTGAAACGAAGCGTTACACAATGCACTGTGCAAGCTCAGCAGTTAAATGTCCGAGTCACTTTTGTTCCGGACTTCAAATTTCACACAAAAATACAAAACAGATGTCACCCGTTTATTGCCACAGAAACAAATAATATTTTAATCAGTTGACGCTGGGATTCTTTTTTTTGGTCCCGTCCCCCTGGCAGGATTCTTTTGGCGGATTTGCTGGAATCTTTTTTCTTTGATGGTACCGCTGGCACAAATAAAGAGAACAAAGATTCTCTTTATTGGATTGCCCGTTTTGTTTCTCGACTGAGAAAATGTCAAATTCATGCAGTGTGATTGCAAAACATCATCCGTTATCTACGGCATAGGAGTGGTACTAAACACGGAAATATGGCTCGATTGCCGGCACACTCTGACTTACCTCCATTCAGACGTAATACAATGAATGAACAATGGTGGAAGTCACTTGATGTCACGTTATCCCCTTCTTGGAACAAAAGGACAAAGATCTATAACTGGGGATTACACGAAAAAACGCCTCTCAATGGCCTAAAAAGGTGAAAATTTTCAAGACCTTTTTGTCCCTGTGTGGGTGAATTGAAGCGTTAGACAGCGTGTGCGTGGTTTGTGCATGCTCCCAAGTTGAATGACTGGGCGACCTTTGGTCAGTAATTACATAATGGCATCTTTACCCCGCTTCTGTTTCTGTTTCCAGAAGCGTGTATTCACATAATCTGGTTTCAACTGGTTAAGAAATCATCCTTTCTTTTTTTTTTGTTAAGTAATTTTCACCAATTTGGCCACAGGACCCACTAACACCAGCGGGGTCTCACACCAAGTGCAGTGTTGATTCCTTGGTCAAATTGCCCAAAATCTCGACATACATTTTTTTTCAATAGAAAATTTTGCATTGTTTACAGTAGAGATTTGTCCAAGGTCTTGGTCTCGATGAAGAGGTCTCGGTCTCGGTATCAGACTTCATGGTCTCGACAACAACACCGCGGGGTTCAACCCCAAAAGTAGATACACCTGACGAGGCTACACCTGGATACACAAGACCCAAAATGTTGGTACATCTGATCCCCAAATTACTGGACATATGCTAGCTATGACAATCAATAGTCCAACAACTGGTCAACTTTACCTCCATGGTTAAAATATAGAGGAAGGACCTTGGTTATACGAATCTCTTATTACAGTAACATAAAATTACAATTTCAACATTTTTATGATAGAGTCAAAGGATACCAGCGGCAATTAAATACTCATTGGAATCATAGCCTCATGAAACTTGCAAACACTATGGCAACTGTACCAAATCATAACAAATAAAAAAAAACTGGGTTACGGCTGTCAATATAAGACTGGTGTGCCTGTTCCAATGACAAGCAATCGTATGTTTTCCTAAAGTTCTATAGCCAACAATATCTAATAGGTTTTTGGAGGGGGGAGGGAAACCCATCGCTTTTAACATTTAGCTTTACTGCAAACATAGACAACAAGATAGCTGATTACATATTGTTTTTAACCGAGCTACTTACCTGTAGAAACACTGGCCAGCATATGTTAAGTGTTTTGATACACGTCTGTGTGTCATTCCATAAAAATGCAGAGTAGATACTAAGCACCATACTTTTACACAGAGACTGTTGAAAATAATAAATAAATAAGGAATCAGGACAATGCCAATCATTGCATGAATATCGACTAATCAGACAATAACTCGAAAGCTTCGAATCTCAGTGGGCCTCATTGCCTCATGTGGCAAGCAATAAATCTTTAGCAACAAACTTCAACTAATCGTGCAGAAATTATTACAAAGACTCAACACAGAAGTGTTTGTTCAGGAAAACGATAACATGCATCCCATCATCAAAGATTTTAACAAATGGGTTTTAGCTACTCCACAAAAGTGAGGTGGTCCTGAAAACATATGGTGCATTTTCACAAGTTGTTAAGATACTATTCGTTTTATCAAACAAAACCCATTTCTTAGTTGCCTTTGAGAAAGACTCGGCTAGAGTTGAAACGTCAGGCCATTCAAAATTTGTGAATTTATACCACAGGCCATTTTGTTTGGTAATGTTTATTTTGATCATACAAACTAAATAAAATTCATTATCAGCTTGTGATATTCAAAAGCAAAGCATATACGTACTTAGCCAATATCTGGTGAATAACCGTCACTGTTTTTATAAGAGCCACATATGCAAGAAGGTAAGGTGCTGGGGTTTGCATCATTCAGTATCTTATTTATCATTGAACAGGTAAAAAGGCAATTCTGTTTAGTTATGGTAGTTTGGCCACTTGTAGTTTTGTTGAACCAGTTGAAACTGGACAAAGTGAATACAGGCAGATGTTTCCCCTGCCTGGAAATGAAAGCTGTGTAAAGATGCCATTATTTAATTTTGGACCATAGGAGCAAAGGTCACCCGGTCTCAGCAGGACTGGAGATGAAAAAAATCCAAACTGCTCAGAATGCTCCGAGAATAATTTTGTACTAACAAACATGGGTGTTCTGAAGCTACTGGTTCAGTCTCAGCGGGATTGGAGAAGGAAAAAATCCAAACTTCTCAGATTGCTCTGAAAATGATTTTGTACTAACAAACACAGGTGTTCTCAAGCAAGTGGTTCAGTCTCAGCGAGATTGGAGATGAAAAAAAATCTGTCTTTGAGCATTCTGAGCATGTCAAATTTTTATTTCTTTGTTCTCGCCGAGACTGAACTATTTGAAAGCTTTCTTTCACCCACACAAGGATAAAAAAGGTCTAATAAATACTGGCATTTTGTGGCTATTCAGAGGCAACTTTTTTGAAATCCCTGATTACAGACCTTTGTCTTTTTGTTTCAAGAGGAGGATTACAAGACATCGAGAGGCTTCCACTATTAAAGCTCTCTTATAAATATGGATGTTTATCAACAGCCAATCACAACATTGGTTAGCTTGGACTTTGTACCTGCTGTAAAGTACTGTATATACAAACAATGTATTGTATGATGTGCATATGGAAGGTTGCATGTATGGTGGAATACTAAATGTGTCGTGTTTTGTGTATGCGTGGTTGTAGTGACAAGTGAAAGGATTGCGGGCACAATCAAATCTTGCAAATACCAAGACTTGTCAAGCCATTTAACGAACTTGTAAATAGTCTCTCTATGAGATTTTACCAAAATACCTGTTATTTATTGTGACTAGGAACATTCTTTTAATTGCCAAGCGGACTACAAAAGGGTTTTCACTCGCATGTGGTAACCTGTATCTGCTTATTTTGATCCCTGAATTTTTGTTCATTGAACAGCAGTATGTTCCAACTTGCTGCCTCACGCCGATGTTGCTGCATTGAGTGTGCTCTATACAGGGAGGAGGGTAATAGATCTAAGTTTATAAACTTGTTTTATTGCTGCACGGATGTTTAAAATGAATTGATTAGGCAAATTGCATATGTCAGAGATGCTCCTGTGTTTACCCTGAAATTCTTAAACCACTTGCCGCTAAGAATCTTCAAGTTTTTTTTCCAAATTGATTTGGGAGTCCGCAAAGGGACAATATTTCAATTAAACCTACAGTCCTAAACTTCCACACTAGATTCTTGTACCACTCAAAGGGCACTCTATATCGCCTGCCCTTGCCGATGAAAGTCAGCCAACTTGTCCTTTTTTCCTAGTGTGAGTAACTAATATAAGAAAGGGCAAGCCCTAGTAGGGTTGGGGGGGGGGGGTTAACAGGTAAGTATTGTTTCGTCGCAGTCTCCCAAATCACCTTTGATTTGGTGGAGTCCACTTCAGGGACTCCCTTGCCAATTAAACCAACATAGCATAGACTAGCACCGTAAGACGGGGGCGGGATTAAGGGAGAACTGTCAAGAAACACGCTTTGAGAAACATAGACCTTGTCCCCTCATTCTCTCCAATATCTAATAATACAAAAGGATAAAGAACTCGCCAGAGACCACGCCAGAGAAAAACTGTTCATCTTGTGACCAAGAGAGTAACATCACATCTTATCACTGCAGCCACACGATTCTTCAAAACCAGGGTTGACGAGACCAAAAAGGGAAAGATGAGGATCAACCTGCAACTCTGTGCTTTGATCTTCGTCAGCAGTCTTGGAAGGAGGGAGATCGGTAGGAAGGTGTGTCATGGTCGAGCGGTCTAGTGCACTTGTGATTAAATCATGGGTGTGTGGGTTCGAATACGGTCATGACACTTTTAGCCTTGAGCAAGATGCTTTACTATAATTGCTTCTCCTCACCCAGGGGTATGTATGGGTATCTGTGAGGGTAGACAATGGTAGAGGTTGATATTGTGTTTGAAAAAGCCATTGAAGTGCCACAGCAGCTCTGGACAAATGTTTCAGAGCCCGAAGGACTGCAAACAGTTCCAGGAAGTTGATGTAAAGGAGTCTCTCTGCCTAGGACCATGTCCCTGCTGCAGAGTCCACACCAGTGTGTGCCCCCCAGCCTGTGTTGGAGGCATCTGTTACAAGGGAAAACCAGCCCAGCCATAATGTTGGTTTGCTGAGAACAACAAAACAGGTGGGGGCGAACTATTTTGGAGATCAGCACTGACTGATGTATATGATTGATGTAGGGTTGGTAGTGTTTTAGTAGGTGCAACTGTAGAGGTCACATCCGTATTCTGCACCATGGGAAGATGTTGACAATGCTTGTCATAAGGCCCAATAGGTGAAGCCAGGCAGGCAATGGCCAGGGCCGTGCTGGCAGTAGTGAACAGAGCGATGCATTCCCAACAGATTTTGAGCTCACTCTTCTATCAGGAAGACCAGCCTTTGTTGAAGGTCCAAGCTAACACCCAAGAAAATTGGGTGCATCTTTGGTATTAGTTGAGACTTGTCTTTGTTGATCAGGAACCCTAACTTGGAAAGGAAGTTGCAAGTGAGTTCCATTGCCAATCGCATTTCTTGTGTGGAATTCCCCACAATGAGCCAATCGTCTAGGTAAACAAAGATTTGGATGAGATATTGTCCAAGAATGCCCGCCACAACTTTCATAAACCAGGTAAACACCATCGGAGCAGTGAAAAGTTTGATTGGGAGCTTCCAAAACGCGCAAGTCCTCTGACTGTAACGAAAATGAAGGAGAGATGTTTTTTCGTCACATTGGCACATAGAGACACTGCCCAAAATTGTTTGGGTCAGATATATTTGTTTAGAAGCTGAAGGTCTAGAATCAGTCACCACTCTCCTTGTTTTTTCTGATGTGCCAGAAAAAGGTTGAAAAGAACCCTTGAGACTTGTCCTCCTTTGGCTCACCATGTATGGCCTGTTTCTTTAGGAGGGAGTGTACGTCCAATTCCAGAGCCTTGTCAGGTCAAAGCGGATACGTGCAACTCTTGGCATGTAGATATACGAGGGAGGACTCTCTAATTTAGCTAAAAGTCACAGGTTTGAGTACCCACCTGTTGTTGCACAAAAGGGCCAAAGTCTTTGCAAAATTTATGAGTCGGCCCACTAAGAACCCTGTATATGGGGCAGTGGGAAAGGGGCCATCATCGGTGCAAAGAGCCACCCCAGTAGCTCCCAGTTGAAGCTTTGGAGTGGTGGGTGAAGCCAGCTCTACCTCAGAAGTGCGAGCCGAAGGGTCATTGTTGTCCAGAAGAATTAGGGACATATGACAGGGCTTCAACGGTTTGCATGGACCCCTTACTGATTGGTTGCCCTCAGCTGGATGAGAACTGACCTTCATACTTTGTTTGTGGAGGATGATCTTGTCTGTTGCTTTAATCTGTTGTTTTAATTTGTTTGAATTTTCCTCAAAACAAATCGGCAATCATTTGAGGGAGGGATTGTAAGGTTGGACCTCAACCTGTCTAAAGGAATAAAAAAGTGTTTCAAGCACATTAGTCCTGTGGCAATGGTTGCCATTAAGAACACACGCATAACCTGGTCCGTACAGAGTTGTAGGCAATCATCAAGGCAATGAAAGGCTGCCGTGGTTGCCTCTGGTGACAGAAGAGAGTCTGCCTCGCAAGAACACACTAAGCATTCAGAAAGAAAGAACAACTGAAAGAAACATAACACACAAAGCCCTGCTCATGAAGTTGTTTCTATTTGGTTGGAAAAGGTGACTTTACAATGCTGGGAGTGGACTCGCTAGGTGTAAATCATGAATTTTTTTTCAATTCTTTTTTGTTACTCCAGTCTTTTTTGAATGGATTGCCTTAAACAAAAGGAAAAAATCTAAAATCTTTGTTCTACTGGAAAAGTGGAATCTCTGAGATTTACATGTTGTTCCACTGTGTAGGTCATGAACATTGTACATGACCTGTATCTCGGCAAGGTGATTTGTTCTGCTTAGGTTGTGTTGCGGTACTTGTGCAGTATTATGGACAAGGTAGTTCACTGTGATTTCATGTTGGTAATGGTAAGGAAGCCCATGGTGTTCCATGTTGGTAAGGGAGTGCTGTCTTGAGCCCTTTTCACATGACAAATGCGAACTAGGGTGTCAGAGGTCAATATTGCTTTTCAACTATTTCATGTGTCCATGCAGCTTGAGTGGAATCGCTATTGCATGTGTTGATTACTAGTCATTCACTTAGTGCAAAACAAAATGGTTATGAAACCATATTTTAGAACCTTCAGTTTACATTCATTCTGCCGTGTTTTCTGTGCCTTGACAGCATTCTTCGGTGGCAGAACATTGTCTGCCTTCTATATTATTGGTTTATGTCATCAATTGCTACATTTGTCATTTTATACATTTCTTCTTGAATGCATGGTATTTCTTACCAAATTATGGTCTTTGGTCTTTGCGTGGGGTGTTCATTCACACGGATGATCGTGGTAAATTTTCACAGTGCTGTGTTTTTTATCGCTGCAGGTCTCGATTGTGGTCAGAAAAGGACTAAGAACCTCAGCTTGTGCAGGGCATAGGTACAGTTCACACGATATGGATTTGACAATTTGTGTTCTTAGGACCATGAACTCCCTGCTTATTTCCCTCATGTGAAATGCCTGCAACAATGCTGTTCAGCCAAGCTGGACTATGGTTGCTGTTTATTGAAAAAGCGCCTCTATAAAAAATGTGTCTCGCCTCCAAAAACAGATGTGCTAGACAAATCTTTCAGATGCCATAACATTCCAAGTCTGCACCACTACTCAGACAATAACACTGACTACAAATTACCCAACATGTTGGGTTCTGCACAATGGTCTATACCAACAAATCATTAAATCTGTGCTCAAAATGATCTCTCTTCACTTCTGACAATCTGTGACTGCTCTTACTCCCTTTGAAGTGTTTCAATTTAGTATGGATTAGCTATGGTGTTTCATGTATGTATGGATGAGCTGGTCTATGGTGTTTCATATATGTATGGATGAGCTGGTCTATGGTGTTTCATGTATGTATGGATGAGCTGGTCTATGGTGTTTCATGTATGTATGGATAAGCTGGTCTATGGTGTTTCATGTATGTATGGATAAGCTGGTCTATGGTGTTTCATGTATGTATGGATAAGATGGTCTATGGTGTTTCATGTATGTATGGATGAGCTGGTCTATGGTGTTTCATGTATGTATGGATAAGCTGGTCTATGGTGTTTCATGTATGTATGGATAAGCTTGTCTATGGTGTTTCATGTATGTATGGATAAGCTGGTCTATGGTGTTTCATGTATGTATGGATGAGCTGGTCTATGGTGTTTCATGTATGTATGGATGAGCTGGTCTATGGTGTTTCATGTATGTATGGATGAGCTGGTCTATGGTGTTTCATGTTAGTATGGATGGCTGGTCTATGGTGTTTCATGTTTGTATGGATGGCTGGTCTATTGTGTTTCATGCTAGTATGGATGAGCTGGTATATGGTGTTTCATGTTAGTATGGATGAGCTGGTCTATGGTGTTTCATGTATGTATGGATGGCTGGTCTATGGTGTTTCATGTTTGTATGGATGGCTGGTCTATGGTGTTTCATGTATGTATGGATGGCTGGTCTATGGTGTTTCATGTATGTATGGATGGCTGGTCTATGGTGTTTCATGTATGTATGGATGGCTGGTCTATGGTGTTTCATGTTTGTTTGTATGGATGGCTGGTCTATGGTGTTTTATGTTTGTATGGAAGGCTGGTCTATGGTGTTTCATGTTAGTATAGATGGCTGGTCTATGGTGTTTCATGTTAGTATGGAGGGCTGGTCTATGGTGTTTTATGTTAGTATGGAAGGCTGGTCTATGGTGTTTCGTGTTAGTATGGATGAGCTGGTCTATGGTAAATCATGTTTGTATGGATAGCTGGTCTATGGTGTTTTATGTAAGTATGAATGGCTGGTCTATGGTGTTTCATGTTAGTATGGATGGCTGGTCTATGGTGTTTAGTGTTAGTATGGAAGGCTGGTCTATGTTGTTTTATGTTAGTATGGATGAGCTGGTCTATGGTGTTTCATGTTAGTATGGATGATCTAGTCTATGGTGTTTTATGTTTGTATGGATGGCTGGTCTATGGTGTTTCATGTTAGTATGGATGAGCTGGTCTATGGTGTTTCATGTATGTATGGATGGCTGGTCTATGGTGTTTCTTGTATGTATGGATGAGCTGGTCTATGGTGTTTCATGATAGTATGGATGAGCTAGTCTATGGTGATTCATGTATGTATGGATGGCTGGTCTATGGTGTTTCATGTTAGTATGGATGAGGTAGTCTATGGTGTTTCATGTATGTATGGATGGCTGGTATATTGTGTTTCATGTTAGTATGGATGAGCTGGTCTATGGTGTTTCATGTAAGTATGGATGAGCTAGTCTATGGTGTTTCATGTTAGTATGGATGAGCTGGTCTATGGTGTTTCATGTATGTATGGATGGCTGGTCTATTGTGTTTCATGTATGTATGGATGAGCTGGTCTATGGTGTTTCATGTTTGTATGGATGGCTGGTCTATGGTGTTTTATGTTAGTATAGATGGCTGGTCTATGGTGTTTCATGTTAGTATAGATGGCTGGTCTATGGTGTTTCATGTTAGTATGGAAGGCTGGTCTATGGTGTTTTATGTTAGTATGGAAGGCTGGTCTATGGTGTTTCGTGTTAGTATGGATGAGCTGGTCTATGGTAAATCATGTTTGTATGGACAGCTGGTCTATGGTGTTTTATGTAAGTATGAATGGCTGGTCTATGGTGTTTCATGTTAGTATGGATGGCTGGTCTATGGTGTTTAGTGTTAGTATGGAAGGCTGGTCTATGTTGTTTCATGTTAGTATGGATGAGCTGGTCTATGGTGTTTCATGTTAGTATGGATGATCTAGTCTATGGTGTTTTATGTTTGTATGGATGGCTGGTCTATGGTGTTTCATGTTAGTATGGATGAGCTGGTCTATGGTGTTTCATGTATGTATGGATGGCTGATCTATGGTGTTTCTTGTATGTATGGATGAGCTGGTCTATGGTGTTTCATGATAGTATGGATGAGCTAGTCTATGGTGTTTCATGTATGTATGGATGGCTGGTCTATGGTGTTTCATGTTAGTATGGATGAGCTAGTCTATGGTGTTTTATGTATGTATGGATGGCTGGTATATTGTGTTTCATGTTAGTATGGATGAGCTGGTCTATGGTGTTTCATGTAAGTATGGATGAGCTAGTCTATGGTGTTTCATGTTAGTATGGATGAGCTGGTCTATGGTGTTTCATGTATGTATGGATGGCTGGTCTATTGTGTTTCATGTATGTATGGATGAGCTGGTCTATGGTGTTTCATGTTTGTATGGATGGCTGGTCTATGGTGTTTCATGTTAGTATGGATGAGCTGGTCTATGGTGTTTCATGTATGTATGGATGGCTGGTCTATTGTGTTTCATGTATGTATGGATGAGCTGGTCTATGGTGTTTCATGATAGTATGGATGGCTGGTCTATGGTGTTTCATGTATGTATGGATGGCTGGTCTATGGTGTTTCATGTTAGTATGGATGGCTGGTCTATTGTGTTTCATGTTAGTGTGGATTAGCTGGTCTATAGTGTTTCATGTTAGTATGGATGAGGTCATCGGATTTAAAGGTACAGTAGTTTAAAATGTTAAAGTTGCTTGTTTTGAAAACCCTCCATAATAATTATGCAAAAAAATTTGGCAATTGTTTTTTCACAATCGTATAGTAAATCTTTTTGTCTGTGTAGGTGACCTAGCCCGAGGTCAACTTCCGGTTGAAACCGGAAGCTGAAGTTTCTAGGTTTAAAAAACAATAACTCAAAAACCACACGTTCGATTATCACGTATATTTACAGTGTTATTAAGGTTTACATAGGCAACATCGGTGCAAAGTATTAAAGTAGTCACAGGATCCATTCAGAAATTATGGCGCGAAAGCTGTTTTTTGCGACTTATTTTTGACAAATTTTAGAGTTTAAATTATTTAACTTGAAAACGCAAGCAGCTTTGCCAATAGTTTATTCACCATCATACAGTACGGTAACACCTTAAAAACTTTGTGTGTGTGTCATCTTCCGGTTGAAACGGGAAGTTGAAGTTCGTTACAAATATCACAAAAACTACAAGTCAGAACGTCACGTAATTTGATAGGTCTGAGAATGATCGTTACACATGACGTAATTGATTTGTTGATTGTAAATGCTTGGAAAGATTTTGCTGCTTCTTTTGGGAAAAAACGCGTTAAGGTCTTCTCCCGGAGTTACAATTTTTTTTGTAACTCAAGGCTATTTCTACATATTCATGTACAAACATACACAGTCGCAGTTGGCATTGCGCCAACTTCCCTCGTCTATTACCTGCAACACATAGCTTGTACAAACAACGGCCGTTTTATTACTTAAGCTGCTGATGCCACCAAACAGCAGTTGATACAATGTGATCTGTACATATGAAATTTGAACAATCACTGGATACACTAGCGGGATGCCACGCTCTGTATTATGTTGTTTTTAAAGATCGCTCTTACATGTAGAATGATTGTAACACATAAGGTAATGCATTTGTTGAAACTTTACATGTACTTAGACTATAACTTGTAGATGGAAAGAAAGTTGTGACGTCATGATGACATCATTAGGTTTCGAATTTCAAGATTTTAAGTATTAAATTTGTATATCTTTGAAAATCAATATCAAATCAGCCACAAGAGACTTTTGGTGGCTTTTCGTGGGATTGTTTTGCTACTGTAGGTCTTTTTTGTGCAACTTTTTTGAGGTTGTTTTCATCAATGTTATAACCCATCAAGGGTCTGCTTTTAAAAAATAGGACTGCCATCATAAAATTCAACAGCGCCCTCTAGCGGCAGGTTAAAACAGTTCAAAATAAACTTTTACTTAATGTCTGTGGTGAAGTTTAATGGTAATCATTTCAAAGTTTGTAAAAATAATGACCTTGATGCAGACAACATAAGTGTAAAGTAGCAGATTGATGACGTCATCATTTGTCACGTGGTATTACATTAAAGATGCACTTTGCAAAGTCTTTTATCAAACGAACTACATCTTTGGATGACTTGAAACTTGGTATGTTGTTAGACTTCAATGCAAAGAAGTGGAGTGACGTCATCATGACGTCATCTTTTGACGTTTTACATTTTTGTGAATTTGTGATCAATTGTTTTAAATATTTTGAGATTGAAACCCTTGCACCAGGCTTGAAGGTCACCAGTTCATAAAGTATGGTTTCAAAAGATCTATATTGTTACGAATTTTACCCTGATCATTCTGCTATAGTATCTATAGATCACTCTTTTGAGTCCCAATTGGCAATAGGTATAATAACAAAAATTTTCATGATCTGGATAGTATTCTTGAGGTTTTATCTTATAGTTTACTGCCAAAAGCCACAAAAATGCACATTTACAATATGACTTTGCCAGTTTAACATGAATTGCAGCATGGTGTTTTTGTCATTGATGTCATCATCAGCACAAATATCCCAAACACCTAATGTTTGTTGCAACAAACACTCAAGCTCTAGTTTTTTATTGTCATTATAGCCAGTTTGCCACACATGGTTCCTTACTAAGTTGTGTTACATTTGGCACCTTTGTGCATGCTGGTAGAACAACCTTGAAGCTGTGGCCATAGGTGAAAAAAACAGAAAAAAGAATATAACCAACCTCATGTTGCAACATTTTCTTGCCAAGTTCACTTAGTTGGTCAGCTTCTGAGGTTTTATGACATGCCTCTACAGAAGGTGAAGCATCAGATTCCATCATCATTATCTTGTCACCACTTTCAATACTGGTCTCCAGGCAGTCAGCTCTTTTTCTAAATATTGTAGCTGAAAAAGGTAATAAAATTGGCATTACTTGACAGCATATGGAATAGTTTGCTGTACAATTGAAAACTACAAATTCCACAATTTCATTCAAATGATTAATCAGTAATGTTTTCATCATTATCAATATTATTAAAGCCGTAAATCCACCATGGAGCGCGCCATCTTGGAATTTGAGAGGGTCAACTTGGCTTAGGATGGGGCCTCTCTGTTTATTTTTGGTGTGGTGACTTCCTGTCTTTCTTTGGTAAGATCACCGGACAACGACGGGGTTCCAGATCTGTCAAATGTTCACCCTAACTGCCGTGGTGTGAGATATCTGATTGGCTGTTTAAGACGAACCTCTTGCTTGGTCCAACTTTAGCAGGCTCCAGCTTGGATGCTGAACTCTGACCCGAAAGAAAGCTCCCGAACTGCTTTGATGGGAGATGTCTAATCGACTGTTTTAGGGGGACCTCTCGATTGGTCTTCTTCTTGCTCTTTAACCTTCCACCAATGCCCTTTTGATTGGTGAGCTTCTTTCCCCAGTCTTCATTGTCCCCCGCGATTTCTCCATTCTCTTGGTGATATCTTTTTTATTTCAGTTCACTAGAAAAAAATGTTAACACATCTTATGGCTAAAAAAATGGTGACAACGCAAGTGGATAAGTGTTTACTGTATTTATGTCCGGAAAAACAGGCTAAGTTGCGCCCACACATGATCGTTTTCTGAGCAACATGGTAGCATGGTGAGACATGATAGCACATGAACACGGTAATTACCCAAGGCTGACCTCTGACCTGCAACAAAGCTAACTGTGAAATAACAATGCAGTTAGTCATAACACATTGCGCTTCATCAAGCTGAGACCGACCTGCTGATTCAAGGTGGGGGGGGGGGGTTGATGAGTCATGCCACCAACGTTTAAATGGTCTGCTAATTTTTTTACACTTTATATAAACTAACCATGCTTAACATTTCATATGACTCATAAAACCTATAGGCCTACTGTTATGTTTTCAGTGCTGATATAAAGAAAGCATTTCAATGGTAGAAATGGTGTACTATTTTTGAAAAGAAGTCACCACCTCTGTAAAAATGGAGTGTACCCTAAATGACATTACAAATTATTCCACAATACCCCTTCCACCTGCCCACCCCCACCTCAACCTCGTCCCCATGGTTTACTATGTAAACCCTGGGGTGGAAACTCCTTACTTGGACCCTGATTGGACAACGACTTTACAATAGAAACGAATGTTAAACAGGCTATTAAATCTGGTACCAGGCAACGAGACTATGACGAAGATGTGACTTTTGAAAAGCAGCCAGACTATTCTAATTTGCATACGTATCCAAAAATTTTGGATATGCAAATGATCAAATACCAGGGTGAGAAAGCAGTCAACCTCGTACTGCTCGCCACACCCCGGGGACGAGGTTGACCCCCACCTGTCTTGATTGTTTGTTCTTTAGCCTGCTTTTGGCCTCTCACCTGTGACCCGCGGGATAAATCAGTGCCCCAAAGAGGGACAAACTCATCCACTTTTCAACAGAAACTACATATTAACTTTATTTTCTTATAAAATCAGAAAAACATGTACATGAACATTTTGAACTTTTCTTCATCCCGGCCAATTTTCAACATTCACATGGGCTCCTACTGTCCACTTTTTTTTCTGTCTCCTTTTGTAAATTCGGTATTAGAAATGTCTACTTTCTTTGTGTATGTACTGATTGATTAAGAAACACACATTTCTGTAAAAAAATTGTTATTGTCTTTTGCACTGATTGAAAGAATAACAGTATAAAGTAAATACAAGCGATATAAACCTCATGTGAGCATCATTATGGTATACATGGTAGGCTTCATTGTTGCAAATAATATATTGTTTCCAAGCAATAAAGAAACAAATCGACATAAAGAAAACAAGAAACAGACATACAAAGAAACAAGAAACACAGAAATACTGAAATAAAGAATCAATAAACAAACAAAACAAGACGGGGACACTAAGAAACACAGAAAGCAAGAAATCAAGAAAGCAAGAAACAAATGAAGCAAAACAAAAAACAACAGAAATACACAAATAGAAGGAACAAAGACACACAGAAATCAATAACTCAAACAAAGCAAGAAACAAAAAAATAAAGAAACAAAGACATAAAGAAAAACAAAGAAATAAAGACAAGGAATTGAGGAAACAGAGACATATAGACATAACAAAATCAAGAAACTAACTTAGAAATCAAGACAATCAACAAAAAAAGACACAGAAATAAAAAAATTAAAAAAATCCCCCACAAATACAGAAATAAACAGACATCAATGGAATGTAATAAAGAGACTAAAGAAATAAATTTAAAAAAATACAAAATTGCACAAACTTTTCAGAAATATAGACAGTACAAAATACATTACGTATCCCGCCGGCCATTCACACCCCAAATCTTGCCTTCACAAGGACATAACAACATTGCGTATCATTCTTACCAAACCCATTCTAAAAAATTATGACCCTTGAGTGCCCCCTGCAAATTACACCCTTAATTACCCCACAGTACATCAACTGCAACATTTCACACGCAAACGTCGCGCCAACCTATCAGGTGCCAGTATGCATGTGCATGCGCCAGCAACATCTCTTGCAAAAACCTATAAACAAAAATATGCACAAAGGAAATATTTGATTTGATAGTTCCCAGCGCAACATGCACAGTGCATATAGAATTTACACAACAATATGCTTGTTTAGGGGCCATTTATTCATCAGGTCACAGAGCATGTCTTTATATCACATGTTAACACAACCCAATGTGACTATTTTTTTACCAATCAGAATGTATAAACTCTGCGAGATATTTGTCAATACCATACATAAATGCATGAACAACATCATTTCTTTATGTATAAATGATTTAATATCTAACGTATAATGAATTAATTGTTTTCAAAGATTAATAAATGTTTAAGGGCTGTTCTAACCAGCAGCAGTGCCCCTTTTAAGGCTAGGGAGACACACACCACTTCTGCTTGTCACAAGTTTTATGGTGTTATAGCCTATGTAAGTACAGTAAACTATGCATGTAATGAATTTTCAATTGATATGAGGTAATGAAGCGAGGACCCAACATAAATAAGTTTTTACTGTTCGGGCATACCCTGGTTAAAGAAATGTCAGAAATAAATTATCAGATAAATAAAAACAAATAGAAATGTTTTTAGTTCAAAAAGATGATGTTTATGACTTTATGGAGGGTTAATAAACGTTAAAACAAAGAACATACATGTAGACCTTATAAAAAGAATCACTGGATGAGTGAAAATATTTAATATTCAGATTACGTAACTGAATATTGCAAAAGTGCCTGTACAGGGTGACCCCCCCCCCCTTTGTTCAAACATACCGAGGACTGTCCTCGGTATGTCATTTTCCCGGCTCCCTTTTGTTAAAGTCCTCGGTTTGAAAGCGCAGACATATACAAAATCCCCCACAAATACAGAAATAAACAGACATCAATAAATCCAGAAATAAAGAGACAAAGAAATAGAAATAAAAAAAATGCAAAAATGCACAAAATTTTCAGAAATAAAGACATGCATCATTGCAAAAGTACAAAGTACATTATGTATCCGGCCAGCCAGTCACACCCCAAATCTTGCCTTCACAAATACATAACAACATTGCATACCGTTCTGATCAAACCCATTCTAGAAAATGATGATCCTTGAGTGCAATAGGAGGTATCTTAACGAAAGTTGACATAGTTCATAAAGGGTACTCGGGAGCAGTAAGTTAAAACTGGCTATGTTACGAGGGAGTGTATGGTGAGAAAAGTTTGACGATATCGGTAGGCGGAGCCCTTTGCGGACACTTGATCCAGGTGGTACTTAGATCGTATGAAATGAAGTGCCAAGAGAAGTGTGAGCGGATTAGTTTTAAATCAATTTTTGGGTGAACAAAGAAAAATTGACTTGAGCAGGATTTTAACCTGTGACCACTGGCTATATGTACCGACACTCTACCAATTGAGCTATCCAGCCCTAATGTCGGCGGTCTCCCTTTTTTGTCAATATCTTTGTTCGGGGGTTGCCGAATAAAGATTAGTTTTTGCAACATGTCCAGTTTCCTGACGACAATGACGATGACAACAACAACAACATCCGTGGGCAAATGTCAGCAGACTCTATCTTCCGAGGTCAGAGGGCAGAAGGGGGTTACTGAGTGTTGAGTGTGGCAGAGAGTGTCAACATTATTGCGAAGGAGCCTGCATCGTCATGTCAGGAGCGCCGAGGAGAACTTGCTGAAAATTGCAGAAAAGTACATGAGGACAGATAAAGCTGGGCCGAAGGAGTACAAGAGGGAAAGTAAAGAGGAAAGACACCAAGATTGGAGTAACAAGCCACTCCATGGCCGGTTCTTGAGATGTACAGAAGAAGTGTGAGTTGCAAATCCTGGAATTGGTTAAAGAGCAGAGAGCTGAAGAAGGAAACTGAGGGCTTGATTACTGCGGCGCAAGACCAGTCTCTAAGGACAAATGTAATGAAGGCAAGGATAGAGCAAGCAAACGTCTCTCCTATGTGTAGAATGTGTAACAAGGCAGAAGAGACTGTATTTCATATTGTCAGCGAATGTAGTATGATGGCCCAGACGGAGTACAAAGGCAGACATGGCAAGTTGGCCAAGGTGATTCACTGGGATCTGTGTAAGAAGTATGGTGTCCAGGTGCATGCAGAGTGGTACGACCATGTTCCAGAGAAAGTTGTAGAGACTGACCAGGTCAAGATCCTCTGGGACTTCAACATTCAGACTGATCATGTAGAACAAAGAAGTCTGGATGTTGTAGTCTTAGATAATTCGAAAAAGATGCGTTATCCCTTCCACATAGCTGTACCGGGTGATATAATGGTAGCTTATAAGGTGATGGAAAAGATCCATAAGTATCAGGAATTGGCCAGAGAACTTCGTAAGATTTGGCAGGTGAAAGTGAAAGTAGTCCCTGTGGTGGTTTGAGCCCTTGCCATCATTCCAAAGGGACTGGAGAAGCATCTAGATCAAATAGGCACAACTGTAAGTGTAAATCTGCTGCAGAAGGCAACACTTTTGGGAACAGCTAGGATCCTGCGAAAGACCCTCAAGATCTAAGACTACGGAACGTAGCCCGATTCGAGGTGTTACCAGCACAAAGGAAAACGCAATCATTCTTTTGCATGCTGTGATATCGTGAAATAATAACAATAATAAACTTATAAAATCTTGACAAAAATAAAAGCTTTTCTGACTGCTAGATCGGAACTGCTAGATCGGAACAGCGAATTAAATAACTATATCTTACTTAACAGATCCAGGTAGTCCCTTGTAATCAAACGAAGAAACATCTCATCAAGTATCTCTTGAGATTCCTGGTTAGCTTCTCTGCTTTCTGAACACTCACCATATCTGTAAAATATCATAACTGCAAATTAGTAAGAAATATACAATACAAACCTTACAAATTCTCCAGCACATTAGACAAAAAGAACAATACATGGCACAATTAAAAAACAAAACGAAATAACATTGTACAAACCTGCAAAAAATATATCAACACACAAAAGGGTATATGTCCTTCATGCAACACCCATGGTTGACCCTTCTAGGACATGCACACTCAATTGCAACACTAAGCGAAAGCTGAAGTGGGTGAACTACTACATACCCTGCAATCAATTGTTCATTCATCATTTCCCACTGTGAACTCAGTCTGTGAAACATGAAGTTACACAAGCAATTCAGTATTGGTAGCAGTACACGATCTTGACAATCAGCAGGACTGTGCTGTACTAAAGACTTTAGAAATACACATACACTTCTGTTAAGGATAACATTTTTATTTTATGACGCACTAAAAAGAGCAGAAAGAGATTACTACTTCACCTAGCAGAATTCATTATTCCGGAATATAGTTGGAGAGATTACATCTTTTAAAAATGGTTAATCCATCTTGTTGAAAAGCTTTGTATTTGCAGGAACTTGACATATGATAGGTTATTTGCAGGACTTGTTAACTTCTTCCTCATAACAAAGGCAACAGCACCCTACACAATCATACTTGTTTGTACCAATTGAAGCTAAAAGGATGCATGTATAAATGTACAAGCTTGGTCTTCAAGGACTAACTTTAGGTTCATTGACTGATCATGGTAGAGAAAGGAAACATAAATATGGTTTAAATCTAAATATCATTTTGGTTTTACCCTTTTACCAATACATTGCAATATAATTTTTTATGATTAGCACTGTATACTCAGTGCTTTAGAAGTTCTGCAAAAAAAGAATCTACAAGCAACTCTGGTGAGATTCAAACCCATGCTCCCACTTTGTAGATCAAATCATCTTAACCACTACCACCAAGCATCAGAGGCCAGTTCAAACTACAATAATATTTTTGTTTTAACATGGCCACTTGAGCTTAACGAAAGGTGGCATTGATTAGAAGGCCAAATCATGTGTACAAAATACTCTGACTCTTGAATTTAATAGAACATCAAGACAGGTACTGCCAGAGGATTTGTTTACATTTTCATTGGTCCGATTACGATTTTATCAAAGCTGATGGGATTCCACTTATACTATACTTCTCAAAATATTTTCATTACTCAAAAACTCCATGTATTTTGCTTTTGGTTACATTATCAAGGCTATGAGCTTGATTATTTCCAATATTAAATTAATGTGTAATAATGCAGAGCACTTGCGGCTTCTATGGCCTCCAAAAGATTTTAAACATTGTATTTGATAAAGTAGAAAATTAAAACATTTCCAGTTCTGAATGGAATGTAAGTTTGACAAAGTAAAGCCATTCAATGACCAAAGCAAAATTGTATTTTTGTGTGTGTAGAAAACAAAAACAACTGCAATACTTCGGTTTCAGTTCTGTTTTGTAAGTTTGTAACACCCCCCTACCGATCCCCCACAAACACACCACAAACAACCTGGAAAACTGCACCGACACTGTGTCAAATGATTGTGTAGAACTTTCAACAATAACTTTAAATTTAAAAGGATATGAAGGATTGGCCTGAGTCTGTTGTTTGATGCATGGCTTATCATCATAAATGTCGAGTCCAAAAGCTGCTTGATGAAGTCATCAGATACAAATAACTCATATCCCATGTTGTCAAATGCACAAGCCAATACATGACAACTACAAATTGAAAAGAAAAGAATAACCCCACAACAAACCATTCTCCTGATTATTACTATAAAAAATAAAAACAAAGTGCAAACAGAATTCCCTCATGACACAATGTAGGGGCTATAAAGAACACATACCGTTATATGGACTGCAAACCAGAAAATTAGTGGTCCAATGTAGCATGTTTAGTAGAACATACATGTTAACCAACACTCTTGATTCATGCTAACTTTTGTACTTACATATGATACAGAATGAATGTCAAAGTGAGACTATTATTTTTTTCATACCTTTGGGCAAAGAGTTTTTGCCCTTACTTTAAACTACTTTTCACACATAATAGAACAGTCAAACTTTGCAAACTTTAAAGTAGTTTAGGTACACCAATTTAGTGGGGCCATGGATTTTCACATGCAATTCCTTGTGGTATGTTCCTTTTGTTAAAAAATAGCTTTTCGTTGTACCTCTTCTTACAAATGAAAAAGATCCTTAACATAAGGTGGGTGACATGAAAAGATAAAGCTGTCGATATGTTCGTGTGTACTCCACTACCGCTTAGAGAAAAGAAGAAGCTAACCTATGCCACGGGGCATTCTGGGGAGCCAACAGAGGGCGCTATTGTGTGTAAAGATCCTTAACGTTTCACCTGCCGGCTTGGGAAATATGCACTGGCAGTGGCTCTACAGGTAAGTAGAGTGGCGTAGACACACAGAATTTCACTTCATGGTCAATTTTTGCTTAGTGTGCAAGTCCTCTCAAACTTGAAATGAAGATATTGGATGCGTAAAATGTTCTCTTTTTGTGAAGCAAAGTGCTCTCTCTCTCAAGAAAATAAAGATTATCCAAGAGATCATTGATGGCTGGCAATCTGAAAATGTTCACAGTTCCTCTAAAGGAGTTGGCCATTCAATGCTGAGAAGCAATATTAATTTTCTAGTGTAACTTATCATAAACAACTGAGATGACTTGCAGATTGGCAGAGTAAATCAAGTTTTTCAAAGGAGGAGGGGGAAGTGTGATCCCCATTCTGACACTGCGTCAGACCTCTTATCAAGCAGTTTTCATTAATTCACTTAATTGACACATCAACATTGTTGACTCTAGGCCATAACCACTTTTTTGGTTGAATGAAACTATTAAAGATGCTTTTGACCCGAACAGTCAGATTTAAATCTTACATTGCTATTTTTAATAGATTTGAGAAAGTTATTAGCTTTCATTTAAGGTATCACATGAAAAGAATCCGCCAATGATAAGTGCATTGTGGTTAATTAAGAACTAAAAATGAATTGTAGTCGAGATTCAGAAATTATCTCATGTCCATGTGAGCCATTTGCATGTTTCTTGTTTTGAAACAGCATCATCTGTCAAAAATCTTTCAGAGAAAAAAAAATAAATAAAAACAATTCTCTCGGTCAAAAATCAGGCCATGAATGTTGAAGTAAAATCTTACAGCCACTATGTGCATTTTGGTTTAATATGCTATTACCAATAATTTTAGAATTCAATTATGCCGAAGTTTAAGTGATGAATTTACAACTGCTTACCAGTTTTCCTGTGCCGTGGAAAGAAAGCCTTGTATCTTTTCAGCTGGTGATCTGTTTGCTGGAAGTTCATAGTTATCAGATGATGGCTGAGTCAAACCTTGCAAATAGTGGAAAGCAATAGTCAAAACCAGTTGGATATTATTAATATTAATGCATCCAAATATTAATATGATTGTTGTATTATAGGCAGTTAGGCAGCATGGAATGGTAAACCCTTTAGTTTATTTTGAAATCAGTTAACTTACCCAAAACAGCATTTTTGTCATTCTCAGGAATATCAAAGACTTTCACATAATCAACAGGCACTGTAGCTCTTATTCCTGGAGCCCATATTGCATTCATGATTCTAAAGAGAGAGTTTAAATGACATTTTTAAAATTATGAATACAACCTTTAATAAAGAAAAAAACAACAACACCATAATACCAAACAAGGATATTTGCTAAAATATTGGCAAATGTTTTTGTACCTATTCAGTATTAGTATTAGTTCAGCATGTATTATTTTTGCACCTATACTTTTCTTTATCATCTGATTTCACTTGATTATTAACCAGTTGCTGTGGGGATTCTTTTTTTTGGTCCCGTCCCTGTGGCGGGATTCTTTTGGCAGAATTGCCCGAATCTTTTTTCTTTGAGGGTACCACTGGCACAAAGAGACCCTGAAACATCCGTTTTGTTTCTCGACCGAGAAAATGTCAAATTCACACAGCATGAATTGCAAAACATCGGACGTCACCTACAGTATAGAAGAGGCATTAAACACGAAACCATGGCTTGATTGCTGGCTCACTCTGACCTACCTCCATTCAGCCAAAATACAATAAATGAACATTGGTGGAAGCCTCTCAATGCCACTTAATCCCCTTCTTGGAACAAAAGAACAAAGGTCTATAATCAGGGATTAGACATAAACCGCCTCTCAATGGCCACAAAATACGAGTATATTCACGACCTTTTTTTTGTCCTTGTGCAAGTGAATCGAAGCATTAGACGGTGTGTGCGTGGTCCGCACATGCTCTGCAGTTGAATGACCGGGTGACCTTCTGTCTGGTGGTCCAAAATTACACAATGGCGTCTTAAGACGGCTTCCGTTTTCAGGCAGAAGAAACCTTTGCGTGTAAACAGGTCATCCAGCACCAAATGCTTAAAGATCTTAAACCCGTCCACAAGCAACATTAAAGAATAAATAAATAAAACATAAAAAATACAACTACTACCCCTTTCCAGGAGTGTTCAAGTAGCTGTTCTTACTCTGCTTCTGAAGAAGCTATCCCTCTTCAAAATATTCCTGTAACCAATTGACGCCGGGATTCTTTCGTTGTCCTGTCCCCCAGGCAGGATTCTTTTGGTGGAACTGCTGCAATACTTTTTCTTTCATGGTACTGCTGGAACAAAAAAACCCTGACTGGACAATGACAAGAGAAGAAAGATTCTCTTTGTTGGATCGTCCGTTTCGTTGCTTGACCGAGAAAACTTCAAACTCATGCAGCGTGAAATCCAAAACATCATCATAGGAGTGGCACTAAACACAGAACGTAATCCCTTTCTTGGAACAAAAGGACAAAGGTCTATAATCGAGGATTACACAAAATCGCCTCTGAATGGCAACAAAATGCGAGTAAAATCACAACCTTTTTTTGTCCTTGTTTGGGTGAAACAAAGTATTAGACGGAATGTGTATGGTCTGTGCACGCTTCAAAGTTGAATGACCAGGCGACCTTCGCTCCATTGGTCCGAAATTACATAAAGGCGTTGCAAGACCACTTCCATTTCCAGGCAGGGGAAACATTTGCGTGTATTTAAGCATCCGGTTTCAACTGGTTGAAAAGTCTTGTATCTAACATCCATATTTTAGGAAAGTCATAAAGTTTTATAAGGTGTTCGGCAATAGCCCAAACAACTATTGTTTTTGACTGGTTTTTAGGTGTTGGGGCAATAGCCTGAACAACTATTGTTATTGTTTTTTGTATTGTTTACTTTTTAGTTTTACTTCTCCTTTCTGAATGAATCTTGTCCGCAAACAATTGCATTGGGCCAACTTCCCTTGTGAGTCTACTCATGTAGCACAGGGTTTGTACGAACAACGGCCGTTTGATCTCTTAAGCTGCTGAGTGCAACAAACACTCGTTGCAAACTAGCGGGATGCCGTGCTTTGCACTAAGAGTAACAGTTTATCCTGCGCGTTGTTTTTAAAGATTGTCTTTGAATGATTATAACACATAATGAAATGTATTTGTTGAAACTGTACATGTAGTTTAACCATAACTTGTTGATAGTGAGAAATTTGTGACGTCATCAGGTGTCCAAGTGAGAAATTTGTGACGTCATCAGGTGTCCAATTACAAGATTTTTAAGCATTAATGTTTTAAATCTTTCAAAATCGAAATCAAATCAAGCACAAGAGACTTTAGGTTGCTTTTTGCTGGATCGCATTCTGGCAATCAAGCACAAGAGACTTTAGGTTGCTTTTTGCTGGATCGCATTCTGGCAACATAAGTCTTCATTTTTAGTCGCGTGCATTACCTCAAGTGATCTCTACTTCTGGTCGAAACTGGAAGCTCCCCGTGAATAAAAAAGTGATAACTTTTTAGAACTTGCTTTCAATGATGTTACAGTCCACCAATGGTCTGACTTACAAAAATAGGACTGACAATGTCATAACATTGAAGAGTGCCCTTCTAGCGGCAGGTTATAAACAGTTCAAAATGCACTTTTACTTGACGTCTGAGGCAAAGTTTATGTTAATCAGTTGAAAGTTAGTATACAATAGCGGGATGCCGCACTTCAGGCGGCACCCGCTAGGTGGGTGCGATGCTTGCGTATGAAATGTTGCAGTCAATATAATGTGGGGGTAAGGGTGTAATTTGCAGGGGGCACTCAGGGGTCGTCATTTTTATAAAATGGGTTTGTTAACGGTTGTTTCAAACGGTACGAAATGTTGTTATGTCTTAGTGACATTTTGAGCATGTGGCATGCGAAAGGTTTTGGGTTTGGGTCGGAGCAGCTCACCTTCGCCCCCACCCAAATTTCCAGTGTCCCCTAGGTGCCCCCCCTAAAAAAAATATATACATATATACATATAAAAAACAATGAAACAGGGGTGGGGGATGGCTAACACAAATCAAGAAACAACGAAACAAAGAAATAAAAAAAAAGTCTAGGTCTTTAGGAATACAAAAATAATGAAATCAACAACTTTAAAAAATTTGCAACTTCCATCAGTACCCTCATTTCCATGCAAAGAAACCACTGAAATGCTTATTCAGATAATGGATAATTTTATTCCACACAATTATATCAAAATAGCTGCATATTCATTTGGTGCACATGCACCACTGCCAAGTATACAAAGTACATTATGTATCCGGCCATTCATACCCCAAAATTATGCTTCATACCAATGACATGGCGTTGGAGGGGAGGGGAGGTGGAGGAAGAGGCGGAGGAAGAGGCGGAGGAGGGGGCGGGGGCACTGGCATAGCCAGCATTGTTTTCAATGGGGGCATGGCTTTTCAATAGGGGGGCCAAGCGGCCATGCTTTTTAATGAATTTCATTTCTTAAAATATTTGTGTATTTCAGCATTTCTTTTAAACCTGTGCTTCTTTATTTGTGGATTTGTTTATCTCTGTTTGTTTTTGTATTTATGCTGGATTGTTGATGTTTTGATTTCTTCTTTTTTTCATTTTTTTCCTTCTTGTTTCTTGATTTCTATGTTTGTTTATTTCTTGATTGATTTACGTCTATTTCTTTGTTTCTTTATTTCTTTGTCCTCATTTCATTTTTTCTTTATTTCTTGATGTCCAATTTTTATTATTTTTGTGTGTGTCTTGATTTCTGTGTGTCTTTGTTTCTCTATTTGTGTATTTTGTTTATTTTCGTTTATTCCTTGATTTCTATGTTTCTTTGCTTCTTTATTCTCAATGTCTTAATTCTTTACTTATGTTTTTATTTCCATTTGTTTCTTTATACTGTACGGCGCCATGAGCAATGACTGTTTGAATGGCGCCTTATACATTTTATGATTGATTGATTGATTGATTGAGGCACGCGTCATGGCGGGCTGGGCAATTTACATATTGATGGTATTTATGAAGACAATCATTTAATCAACATAAGTTGAAATCTCCTAGAATGAAAATGGCTGCTTCGGGTGATTCTGTCTCACAACAAAGAGCCTGTTTTGATGTATTTCTCGGGGCAAATAAAATGGCCGCAGAGATATTGCCAAAAGTTCAATGTCTTTAGTACACAACTGTGTTTTAACAGTTATATGAGATGGGTGGCAAAACTTTTCATTTATGAATGCGTATACACCATCACCTTTACTTTTTCCTGAATCATGTGTTATATCGCTTCTTGAAACTGTCAATATCAGATGATAAATCCGGGTCACTTTGTGTTAGCCATGTTTCTGTTAGACAAATGAGACTGGAGTTCCGATATTCACACTGTTGACAGAGCTGCGATGGTCAATCGTTCAACCTGGCTTGAAGTCTCTATGAGAGGGGTTAACGTCCAGGTTTGTACGCCATATTTTAGATGAGAGTGGACCAGTGGGTTATAGAATGACGTGCGGATGTGGAGGTAAATTTTTATTTAAATTTTTTATGGAAGTCACCCAACAAGGCACAAAGGCCACTCGAGGTGAGGGCTAAAAAAGAAAGAGAAAGGAAAAGAAAGCGCAGAGAATTATGATAACAGAAGCCTATTCACATTGCGCTTGAACTGAGACAAATTATAGCCAGCAGGGAAACAGGATGCAGGTAAGGAGTTCCAAAGTGAAGCAGTGCGTGGAAATAAATTTGTTCTGGAGAGGAGGGAAACATGTTTTTTTAGAGAGCATGCATGATTATTTGACCTTTGAAAACAAGAGGAAAAAGAGTGCAAGGAATTACCTACACACACGTATGGTATGAGTTTTTATATGCTTTTTCAGGCTATAAATTTCAATTTGCCTTTCACCGATGTGTGTTAAGCACTGTATACTCAGTGCTTTCTTTTTCAGGCTGTTTTAAGTTAATATTACTGGTTTTTTTTGTGGGGGGCTGGAGGTAGGTGATATGTTTATGGCACCTTTTTTTCTGGCTTAAGCTGCCTTGTGTACTTGGAACTATTTGCTGCTGCATTCATACCAGAATAAATAATGGATCCACAAGTTTTCCTGCATATGTACCATGCGGTTTGGTTTGAACCGGTTGTATTTTTCCCTAATAAGCCTACCTGTTCCACAAAAAGGCATTTTTTTCCTCAAGTCTTCTTTCAGTCTCATCCTTTCTTGATGTCTTTGACAAGCCTTTTTCAAGTTCTTTTGCCATGAAAACCTCAGGGATTATTGTTATATGTTTTTGGTAATGAAACAAAGGGACCTTCACTGTGACCCAAAGGCCTGGAGATACCCGCATAAAGATGATGAAGAATTGTCAGTTTTAGATGTGGGAGGAAAACCCCTGCAATTAGGTAGGGACTGAAAACCCAATCAATACGCAAGGCTCTGGTTCGGGATTCGAACTGGGGTCACAGAGGTGAAAAGGCAAGGAAGAAATCACTGAGCCAATCTGAATGCCATTGGAGCCAAACGGTTTTAGCCCCATGTTCTCTACACAAAGCCATATCATGAATAAATGGTCAAGTGCCCTGCCAAATGAAACTATGGAACCAGTTGGTTTTCTTTGAGTGTGGGCAATGTCAATAACAACTAGACATTGAATGTTGAATAACAGACCTACGGTGTACTGGTTTTCAATGAAAGTTATCAAGCAAAAAAACCACAAGGGAAACTGACTAGGTAAATCTTTAATTAAATTGAACCTGCGGGATTTGAACCTGCAACCACCGGTCTCCCTATTTTTAAACAAATATTGTGTTCAGGGTGTGCCAGTCCGAAGCCATTAAACCGGTTACTGCTGTGTAGCCAGGGATACACCCCATTATACGATACAACCAAAGAGCTAGCTCTATGGATATAACCTAGGCGGCAGCACGGGAATCAACCTTAAGGGTAAAGCAATATTTTTTTTTAAATATCAAGCAATATAAAAACAACAAGGAAAACTGACTGGGTAGACTTCAAACTTTACCCAGTTCGTTTCCCTTGTGGTTTATATCAAGGAATAATTTGAAATAATTTACCAGATATAATTTGGTAGAAGTAATTCGCAAAATGCAGTTTTTGCGCCTTAATTTCCAGTTGGATCCTGTGACTAATTTCATACTTTACATCAATATTACAAAATTACGTGACAATTGAACATGTGGTTTATGAGATATTGTTATTTAATACTCATAAACTTCAACCGTTTTTGACCAGAAGGTGACCTCAGGCAAGGTCACCTACCAAGATAAAAATGTCAAACTGTTAGTGTACTATACACTGATGAATAAATTATTGTAGTGAAACCTGGGGCTGCGGTAACACAGCTGAAGAGGGGGGTTGGTCACCAATTTATTTTGGGACGAGTGTGTATCATAAACAGGGTAAAATTAGACTCAAGTTAATGATTGGAGGTCTGATTCAAATGTTCATTCGATGATTTATTGGAGATCACAGTTAAATCAGTTCAATTGGAGAATAATTTCACAATAACATAAGATATCAGATAACAGTGGTTTAAAATTTTAAAATTATTCATTTTAAAACCCTTTGTCGAAAAAATGCAAAAAGATATGGGAATAATGTGGAGAAAGCTCTTTTTACGCTTCCCTGGATACAAGATCTATTTTTATCTTGACTCATTTGCATATGATCTGGTGACGTTTACTCACTTTGAGGCTGACCCCAGATCCTTAGTTTTTATAATATTAATTTAGATTGTACCTTCTTTGTCATGTAAACACATGTAACTTTTCTTTGGAAGTACGATGTAACTTCTTAGTACAATCTATTGCGTTATGCTCAGGAAACAGTATTTGTAGACCTCTACTATTTGGTAGGCGGACTGATAAGTGTTGATGTTGTACGATCGCACTGCGCGAGTGGGATAAAACTCTCTCTCTTTGGTTGAAGTTCAACGAGAGCAGTTCAGCAGCACTTTTTGTGCTCCATTTTTCTATTTTATGCTGCTTGGGCAACATGAAATTCCCCTAAATTGGCCGTAGGATAATTCCAGAGCCTGTGATGAAGTGGTAGACTAAATTCATGTGCATCGCACCAAGGGATTATTATTTTGATTATTAATTGGATTGGTGATACTTGAGCTTTTGAGGGTTTGCCAACGATGTACTGAAGATTGTCCTGCTACTGCTATTAACTGAATATCATCAGGACGTTTTAAATTTTGTTCAGGTGGTGCCCGAACACTTAATAATCCAAACACTGCAATTTAATTAATATCCACTACCTCAAGCAAATCTTCAGCCTTTCACAAGTGTAAGATATGCTTTATTTTTCATAATGGGCATATTGCACTGGTGCTAATATCCAGTACATGTAAATCCAAGTCGAACCATATTTACATAAATTACATCCACTTGCATTGGGCTTTTAGATGTATGCATGCCTGAAACACAATGCTGGCTAATGTGTATTCACAAAAATTTGTTTCACCCACACAAAGAAATAACATGGTCTTAAATATTTCGCTGATCTTTGGCTATTGTGCAGTGGTTTCTTGTGTAATCCCTGATTCCAAACCTTTGTCCTTTTGTTTCAAGAAGAGAAATTACAAGACATAGAGAGGCTTCCACCATTGTTTATTCTTTTTATACCGGCTCAATGGAGGTAAATTGGAGTGAACCCGGGATCCAGCCATGGTGTCAGGTTTAGTACCAATCCAATGCCACAGCTCTCGGCCAAGATTTTGCAATTCACGGTACACAAAGTTTACAGGCATACCTATTGACTTCCAAAATGGTGAGTGTGACACAAGAAAAATATATTGTAAGAAGACTTGAATCGACTCACAGATAGCAATGTTTTCTTCTTTTCATGAATGAAAGCAAGGCCCATAGAGTGTTGAGTATAGGATGCAAGTGAAAGGAATGTAAAGATCACGACAAGACCTGGTAGAATAATCAAGTATTTCACAGATGAGTATGGGCATGAAGAAAAGGTGTTGGGAAGGAGATTATTAGTAGTGGTTTTACACATGAAGATCCCGATAGGATGTTTATTGATGTCATTATGAGTGAGTGTGTTTAGCTGTTTGAAGAGAGGTGTAGAGGGCTCAAAATGATGAAAGTACAGACACGAACAGTAACTTGTCTCTTTTAAATACCTGATAAGGATTGAAGTTTGCTACTGTTAGTGAGTGCCCAGACAATGTTGCAGTAGTTTATTTAGTGAAGTAAACAAGATTTATAAAGGAAGATCAGGGAGGTTGAGGGCAGAAAGGAACAAAGCTTTGAAATGACATCGACATTGTGCGAAGTAATTTTAGAGATGGAAGAGAAGTGTTTTGTCCAAGAGAGACTTTCATCGATGATAACATATAGAAACTTGGAGGAGAATACTCTTTTGATGGAGATGTTGTCCATTTTGGTGGAAGGAGAATTGTGTCAAGTGAACGGCGCAACTTACTAAAGAAGACAACGTTGGTTTTTAGTATGGTTTAAAGAAAGTTTGTTTGCTTTAAATCAAGAAGAAACACAGATGAGTTCGGCACTGAGAGTGTCAATCAAAGAAATAATACAATGAAAAATGCTTGTGCCGACAGTAGTGACAGTTGAGTTGAGAAGAGTAAGGAAGTTCATTAACATAGAGGAAAAGAAGTGGACCAAGAATAGAACCTTGGGAATTACTGTGTTTGATGTAAAGATGGTTAGAATCACAGTTAGCGACAGAAGTGCGCTGGGTTCTGTCTGAAAGATAATCAACAATTCAATGGAGTGGAACACTCATGACATCACAATGGTCAAGTTTAGAAAGGAGGATGCCATAACTGATGGTTTCAAAACACACCAAACACACAAAATTTATTTGTGAGCGCATTGCATTAGACTAGATTACATTGTTTTTTTGACCAACCTCTAGTTTGAATATCTTTGACCACTTGATAATCTGCGTTAAGTCTAAATAAAAGAGGCTAATACCATAAAAAAGATGTACAATTTCAAGAATATTAATGTCTTCTGATTGATTTAGCACAAAGCTTCCAGCAGAATATTCTTAACTGTAATTACTTTCATCAGCAACATAAAATATTTTGGCAATTTGCTACAGTAAAAATTAAGTAATCAATACATACCTCAATAAAGTGAGAACATTATCCAGCATTGGCAAAACGTGAGAGAAACATGGATTTCTGTACATAATGCCTGCACTTGCAATGGATCTTACTTGAAAACCTCCAGCCACGGCTTCCTGAAACGAATAAATGAATCTTACATTGGATAACAAGCTAAAACTAGATATATGATGTTTGTAAACAAGCGCATGAGTTTGGGATTTTTTCGGTTTGATAAACAAGTTGCCACCGTGATTCTTTTTTGTTGTTTTTTGTTTTTTGTTGAATTTTTTTTCTTTGAGGGTACCGCTGGTACAAAGAAACCTTGACTTGACAATGCCAAGAGAACAAAGATTCTCTTTATTGGATCATCCGTTTTGTTTTGTGACAGAGAAAATGTCAAATTCATGCAGCGTGAATTGCAAAACATTGGTACTAAACCCGGAACCATGGCTCGATTGCCGACTCACTCTGACTTAACTCCTTTGAGCTGAATACAATGAATGAACAAAGGTGGAAGACTCTCAATGCCTTGTAATCCTCTTCTAGGAACAAAAACTATATTCAGGGATTACACAAAAACCGCCTCTCAAAGGCCACAAAATGTGAGTATTCAAGACCTTATTTTGTCCTTGTGTGGGTGAAATGAAGTGTTAGACGGCGTGTGTGTCATGTGTGGTCTGTGCAAACTTGGCGGTTGAATGACTGGGCGACCTTCGGTCCGGTGTTCCGAAATTACATAATGGCGTCTTAATACCGTTTCAGTTTCCAGGCAGGGGAAACATTTGCGTGTATTCACATCATCGGGTTTCAACTGGTTAAATAATTATGACTATATGTCTGTAGTAGTTAAATGCTGTTTTAATCATGTTTACCGAGTGAATTTATTTTTATGTCTAAATTAACTTTATAGTGGCAATAGTAACTTTTGGTTTGATGAAGACTAGGCCTTATTATAGAGGGATTGTATTACTAGTGAACTTACGTGCAGTGTCATGTCAAGTGCGATTCGATCAAGCAAAGCTGGTTACGCTGTATGTGCATGATGAGACAAGATGGTTACCGCTTTGATTTGTGATGATGTTTACATGATGCATACATGCTCCAACTTTCCGATAATAATATCAAGTGAAGAATTAACAGTATTGACTGTATGAATGTGCAAAAAATAACTTTTCTTTCTGGCACTGACGACTTTTCCACTGACTTGTCACCAACGAGGCTGCCATGTTATTGTCGTTTCTGCTGCGAGGCCTAGCAGCTATGTGTAATGGAGGTAGCTATTGTTTTTTGTTGTTTTTTAAGTTCGTCTTGTATCGGCCAAGCTGATCCACCACTATCATTGTTCCAAAAATGTCCATAACACAAACACTGTTAATGCCACAATTAAGAAACTTCGCAAAATTTGTTTTCAAAATATGTTCTACACACTAGAGATTTGTTGCCATCAAATGTCGGCCAGTGTGCAAAATAATTTTTTTTTAATTTTTAATGTCATGATAACGTAACAAAAAATAAAAAACACCAGAATGATGAGAGTGGTTAAAAGGGTTCACTAGTCAATGCACCTTACTAACCAGGATCTGTACAGGGCACTACCAAAGATAACTAACAAGATCAGGGTCAGGAGACTGAGATTGACGCGACACTGTCACAAACACCCTGAGCTTGCTGTCAGCAGCCTGGTGCTTTGGACTCCCTCCCATTGCAGACAATCCAGAGGAAGACCGAATACCACCTATGGGTTGACAGATGTTGGGGAAGACTTTATTTTTGAGTATCCCATTTGCAAAGGTGAAGTTGCCAACATAGAGAGACTGAACAATTTGTAAGTAGACAACGTTTGTCATGATACAGGCTTCCTGAAGGAAGAACTATCGGCTGCTATGGGGGATAGGGAACAGTGGAGAGCCATTATCCGGCAAATATTGCTGGTGCGCACAGCACAGTAGGGTTAGCCCTTTCCGGACCAGGCTGTTTGGGAGGAGACCCACCCCCCCTCCCCCCCGCACACAGATAATTGTATTTTTAACATTACCTTTTAATTCAGCGGGATTTATTTTTCAAATGCGGATTTTTCATGATTGGTGGGATTTTTTTTCAAAAACGCGGAAGAGTTGTATGCCTGATTCCCAAGTATCGACAGGGATTTGAAGGCTCTTTAGGGAGGCCTTGAAGCTATCTTTTAAGCAAAGCTTTGGTCGAACAACTCGACGCTTACCTTATACCAGTGCCAGTTCCCCATACAGAAGCTGCTTCGGGAGGCGCTGGTCACTCATACACAGAACGTGTCCAGCCCATCTTGCCTCTGCCTTCTCAAGAAGGGTGTGTATGCTGGGCATGCTAGCGCGAGAGAGGACCTCAGTGTCAGGAATTCTTTCCTGCCATCTGATTCTCATCAGCTTGCGAAGACAGGTTGTATGGAAATGGTTCAGCTGTCTAGCATATCTGCTGTATACAGTCCATAAGTCCATAAAGGAGCGCTGTAATGACTACTGCTTGGAAGACCATGAGCTTCGTGTTGAGGCCGATACCTCTTCACTCCCAGACGTTGGATTTGAGCCTTCCAAAGGCACTGCTGGCCTTGGCGATTCTGCAATTGACTTCCTTGACGATGTCTGCCTGGCGAGATAAGGTGCTGCCCAAGTATGTAAACTTGTCCACATAATTTAGCACTTGACCGTTAACTACGATGCTGGATTTCTTGTGGGCCATTCCAGTACAAGGCTTGTACATGACTTCAGTTTTTTTGGTGCTGATGGTGAGTCCGATGTTGTCGCATGCCACTGAGAACCTGTCAGTACTTGCTTGCATTTCCTGCTTGCTGGTGGTATTAAGTGCACAGCCATCGGCGAAGAGGAAGTCTTTGATGACAGTCTCTTTCAACTTCATTACAGTTTGCAGACGTCGCTGGTTGAATAGCTTTCCATCTGTCCTGTATTTGATGGATATTCCTTCCTTGGTGTCACAGAAGGCATCAGAAAGCATTGCAGAGAACATAATGCTAAAGAGTGTCGGTGCCAATACACAGCCCTCTTCACTTCGTTTGTCACTAGGAAGGCATCTGATGTTCAGAGATGCCAACATTGAATTCCGAAAAAAAATAGCACCGCTGAGCAGTTAATGGGTCGGGGGCAGCTTATGTACCGGTAACTGTAAGGGCAAAGGCTTCCTAAAGCCAATATTTCACTCAATTACTTTCTGTGAGGAATCTTTATTTAGCTCATTTTCAGGCACTGTTGTGATTAAAAAAATTACAAATTATTTGTGTATGATGCACAACAGTGCAACTAGACTTCTTTGAAAATGTTGTATGTAAATGATTTAATGGACATGTTCACTTGGAGCAAGACAACAGGGCATAGCAGCCAGGACTCAAATTTACACTGGACTGCTTCACTAAAATAACCTTACAACTTGACAAGTCTGGTGATGTTTTTCAATTGAATATATTCCTCTCTGTGCTCTCAGCCCACCACCACGCAAAGTGGTGTAAATAAAATTTTCAAAATTCAACTATTGACTTCGACTCTGAGTCAGTGTCAGTTCTGTTAAGTATAAAACTATTTAAGGCTGTATGAAATTGAACATCAACAAAAATGGTAAGACCATGGTATGACTACTGAATTTGCCGTGGCTCGTTGTCAATTCAGGCCGATGGCACCCTCAACTTCACTGGCGCTAGCTTCGACCTGCTTTGAATAAAATAGAGAATTTTTCACTACACTGACCGTGTATTTCCGACGCTTCTGTCGATCAAACTACTCCATGAATTCAGCCATGCTTATCCAAAAACAACCTCTGTATGGATGTCCATGTTCTTAACTTCATTTTCAGATATTGGGAAATACATTTTGACCAGAATTTCTATTCAAAATCGCCTTCCGATGTTTCAATCCAAGTACACAGAGCGGGCAAACATGTGCAGTTGTTTGTGTACACTGGGAGATACCACACACACCACCCCTATCAATAGCAGTCACATGGCAAGCTTACACAGCGCGTAATGTGTGGAGTTGGGTAATTCCATTATTGATACATGAAACAAACACGGACTAAAATGCAGGTTTGTGAATTATAAATGGAGATCAATGACAATGGGGAAAATGGGTACCATTATGCAGCATGATCTTCAGACAGTTTGAAGTCCCTGTGCGCGAACATTTTAATACGCGTGTACGTGTGAATTCAGCGCTCCTCTATCACTTTTACTTTATTTTACCACAACGGCAATTGACATTTAAAGGGTTTTTGTGTTAATTTTGAGTTTAATTTTCATAATTGTTATTACCAACTCATATTAATACATTTAAAATTATTACTAAAGTTATACTATTATTACTAGGGCGGCTTGTAATCGTATTTTATTGAAGTATTATCGTAAAGTCGTATTCACGGCTCAAAATTATAATTGCTATGCCCAAATTGTGTACGTTGGCAATCTCTGGATGTTTCTCCATCATCCTGTACACCAGCCATCATGTCATCATGACAGCCGAACTTTGCCATTATCCTCCAAAGGCCTTCCCTTGTAAGATCTACAAAGGTGGTGTAGAGGTCCCTGCTCTGCTCCTGGCACTTCTCCTGGAGTTGTCTTGCCGCGAAGATCATATCCACCGTATCTCTGCCAGCACGGAAGTGGCACTGACTCTCAGGAAGATATCCCTGTTCAAGGTGCTGGTTGAGGCAATTGACTTGAACTCTGGCAAGGATCTTGCCAGCTATGGACAGGATCGATATGCACCTGTGGTTGTCAAAGGATTTGCGGTTTCCTTTCCCTTTTATGAAGATGTACAATGGAGGCACCCTTGAAATCCTGGGGTATGACACCTTGCTCCCACATGGATTAGAAGATGTCTACCAGCTTTTTGGTAAGGACAGGGCCTCCTGACTTGTACACCTTGGCAGGTATTGCATCAATACCAGATGCCTTTCCACTGGACAGCCAACCGATGGCCTTTTGAGTCTCCTCAGGACTGGGTGGCATACCGAGTTCCTGGTTGACTGAACCTGTGGGAGGCATTGAATGGCCTCGTCGTTGATGGATGACGAAGGATTCAGAACAGTGTCAAAGTCTTCAGCCCATCTCTCCAGAATCTTAGCACAGTCTGTGATGAGTGTTGAACCGTCTGCACAGAAGAGAGGAGAGGAACTGGAGCGCTTAGGGCCGTAAAGAGCTTTCAGTGCATAATAGAAGCACTTGGAGTCTTTTCTGTCAGCATGGCCCTGGATTTGCTTGGCTTTGTTGTTAAGCCAGTCGTCATGCATCTTATTCAGCTTGGCCTGAGCTTCCCTGCGGACAGTGGTGAAGACTGCTTTCGTTGGTGCAGATGTTGGGTCGTTCATAGCTATTCTGTGGAGGCAGTTTTCTTGGCCAGGTAGTTATAGGTAGGCTTAAAACCTACAAGTAACTTCAACAAAAATTGGGAAATGTCTGTGCATACGTGAATCCTCTTCATGTTTGCAAGTGTTCCATTAGAGGCAAAAATGAGTTGGTGAAACAAAACTATGTTTATAGGTGTGAATGTTTTTGTTTTTTGTTTTTTTATTGCAAATGTGTACACACATTTCAGACTGAAGGAATAATGCCAGACTTGCTCCAGTGCCTCAGCTGATTCCAGCCTGGACACTGTGATGTGAACTGGACATAGGACTGTTGCCATGGACTATAAAGAATCATTCTTTTTCCTGACAATGATCAGTATGAAAACAAGAAAGAAAATGTTTGTTTTTCTCCGAGGGTAACAAAAAGAAAACAAATTCAAAATGCTGAGATTGCAAGAGTAAACAAGGCAGTTTCTGTTTTAAAATTCTTCTCAAATATGTTGAGAAAATATGCTATAAACTAATACGAGCAGCTCGCTCATTGACGTTTACACAACCGCAGCTATGGCCAGCGCAAACGCACGTCAAAGCACACAAACTGTGAATCATCCATGCTGATTGGTACATAAATGCGCGGCTGACGTGCTATTGTCACGTTGTGAGTAGCCATAGTCTGGTAGCCATAGTTGAGGTAATGTAGAACTAAGCCTAACATTCCACTGTGTAGCGTGCACAGGCATGTACTCACCATGCTATGCTTCCTTTCCCCCATACAAAGAGGGACAAAGGGTACTGGAATTCATGCCCAAAATCTCCCCTTTTCTGGGAGTTATTGTGTAATCCCTGATTACAGACCTGTGTTCTTTTGATGTACAAACGAGGATTACAAGAGATCGATAGGCTGCCACCATTGTTTTTCACTGTATTATGCACATGGGATATTCCAGCATACCATGGCCAACTATTGGCTGTGGCTATTGACAAAGAAGACATTCCATAATTTCTCGAAAGAGAACAAAAAATCTTAGTTCATTTCATGAGAATATTTATTATCTTTGTTTTGCTTAGGTCAGGGTTTCATTGTGACAATGATATAATCTCTCTCAAATTTTTCTTTTCTTTGGTAGTTCCAAAAAGTTCCAAAAAAATAATAACGTGCAGAGGCTTCAAAAATATTTTTAAACAGTGGGAAGTGTTAAGAGTTAGGAAAAAAAATCAACAAAAAGGTTTGCCTTAATTCTCCAAAGGTGAAGCAAGAACTTTGGGTCCATGAAATAGTGGAGAGATGGAAGACTAGTAAACCACCATGAAACGAGCTGCTCGGATTAATGTATAGATAAGCGGAGTACAATGTTACTTTAGTAATGGAGAGTTTACATACCTGAGGGTCGTCTGGCCATTTACTCCTTTTCATGACAGCCATCATTGTCGCTAAACATGTCAATATTGTTGCTCTATTAGCTCCTTCCTGGTCCTCTTGAACATGTGACCTAGCTATCTTGGCTAGTCCAATGTACTCAAGAAACATCATTTCATTACTCAGAACTCTATAGAAAAAAATATTAAGGAAAGCCTTATCTTTAAATAAAATATTAGAACTTAAAAGTATTAATAAATGTCATATTTGCATCTGGGATAAAGAATATTGTTTATGTTTTTACCCATACACCAATGTGTGTTACGCACTGTATACTTGGTACTTTCTCGAGTCCTGTGAAAAAATCCATAGGCATAATGCTCTGGTAGGATTCAAACCCACAACCTTTCTCATTCTAGAGCAGATGTCTTACCACTAGACCATTGCACTTGCCCAGTAGTAGGAGGCAGTTTCGAAACACAATATTTGTTATCCATGATGCAAATTTAACAGCTATTAACTATTTGATGTCATATTATGCATGATTTTTTTAACACTAAATAATGGTGGACGCTTATATACCTTTTGGAACAGTTTTGGACATGTTGGTTAATGTATAACTACGTTGTGGTTAAGTACTGTTACCAATCTGCGCCCCCCACCCCCCTCCCCAAAGAAAAGTAGGACCAAGCTGCTGTGTTGAAATAGAGTTTGCACATTGCTGCTTAGCATCCCTAAAACTCTCTTACAATGATTACGAGCTTCATGGAAAAGATGCTGATTATCCAATGTAATTGCCGCAACGTAGGTTGGAGTGTAGCAAGGTTGAGAATGAGCCTTGGTCTGGTAGGTATCTAAATCTCCATACCAAGGTTAATCCATTGGGATAACTTGTCTGCTGCCAAATTAGGACCTAGAACCAATAACCAGGGTACATCATCAAGAAATAATCCAGTCAGCCTTTACAAACTGAAAAACAGTGTGGTGAAAAGGCTGAAATGTAGTAGAGGAAAAGAATATTGAGTGATCCTAATTAACAATTGGCAAGACCTTGATAACACAGCTTTTCAGGTAAGAACAAAAGAAAGGTTCAGCCTGTACCTGCATCAGAGGCACGATCCAGAATATGAGTAAGAGATAATCTCAGTAAGATTTAAAGAAAGATATAAAAGTTACTTGTTGTATTACCAGGGATATCAATGAGAATGAGTCAGCCACTTATTGTGGTGAACACTGAAGTCACCAAATACCTTGAGCAGCAGGAAGCCAAGAAATAAACGGGTCAATGCACAGGATGATGATAAGGTAAACGATATATAAAAACAGGTTGTGGAATGTAGAAGCGAGAGCTGAAAGCACATGTATGCTTGATTGTCAAATTCCAATGTGCTTTCACAGGCTAAAGGCAGAGTTTTGTTAACCAGTTGGCGACAGATGATGTGAATAAATGCAAATGTTTTCCCTGCCTGGAAACGGAAACCGTGTAAAGATGCCATTATGTAATTTCCGACCATCGGAGCAAAAGTTGCCTGGTCATGAAACTGCGGAGCACGCACAGACCACACACATGCCCACTAATGCTTCATTTCACCCGCACAAGGACAAAAAAGCTCTTGAATATATTGGCAATTTCTGGCTGTGGAGAGGTGGATTTTGAGTAATTACCAATTACTGATCTTAATCCTTTTGTTCCAAGAAGAGGATTTCGAGACTTCAAGAGGCTTCCACCATTGTTCGTTGGCTCAATGGAGATAATTGAGACATGATTTCGTGTTTAGTATCACAAAATGTATTGCAATTCAAGGTGTGTGAATTTGACAGTTTCTCGGTCGAGAAACAAAATTGACGATCCAATAAAGAGAATATTTGTTCTCTCTGTATTGTCAAGTCAGGGTTTCTTGGTGCCAGTAGTACTCTCAAAGAAAAATGATTCTGACAATTCCGCCAAAATACCACCAGGGGGACAAGACCAACAAAAAAGAAATCTGAGGGGGTTGAGAAGGTCATAACCTCAATTTTATAATTTTTTTTTGTAATTTATGATGCTTCAAAATCCAGCAGCATATGGCCAAAAACAAAAAACAAAACAGCCAAAAACCAGCTCGAGACATTCGGTCCTATAGAGCACCTTTCAACAACAAAAATAAGTGTCGGGGTATATCCAACACCTTGGGGTTATTTCTAAAAATGAACCCCAGACTTCACCATGTATCATACATACAATAAATGCATGAATGTGCATGAAATACATACATTTGTTCCACATACTTCAAAAGTTCTGGTAATTGTTCAAAACACACTTCATATTATTATTACTGTCATGACTGTCAGTGTAATGTATTTTACTGTGGAACAGAACATGCATTCTCTTCACCTTCGTCGGAGAAATCCCCTCATCACTGTCAGAATTATTAAATATTTCCACTAGCACATCAGCTACAGAGAGCCTACCTTGGGCACCCGCCATTAGCAAAAAAAATCTGCAAAAACGGTCAAGAAGTTGCCCCAAAATTGGGAATTTTACCGTTGATCAAAATGTCTACAAGTCCACAACATCGTTGCCTGTATCTTACACATCAAAAGGGCGCCCTCAAGAGACAATTTTTGGAGAGGGGGGTTGTTTTCTATGCACAATTCAATATGAGAATATGTGCATATTCATTTCGTACGAATTCGTACGATCAATGGTTAAAGGGTTAACAGACCATGATATGAAGGATGGTCAAGGTTTCTTTATTAGTTTGTCAGGGTTCGACCATAGCGGTGATCCGCTGGCCAAATGCTAGCTGTAACGGAAGCGGACCAGCACAAACACCTTGCCAAATGGTCCGGCTAGCCAGTAAAAATATCCAAAAGAGTAAAACAGAACTTCAGTGAATTTTTATCTGAGAAAGTTTCCTTTATGGTTCGAGCACCCTACTACACTGGATTGATCGGCCCCTAATCAGAGCATTACCACTGAGTTTGGGATCTTATACTACCAGGTGGCCATGACAAGCAACATGTTTATAGACCTTATGCACATGACGTCATTTGAGTAGGGCGCCCTCGTCTAGAGGTCATAATGAGGTTGTTCATTGGCCAATCCTGTGCGCTGCGCGTACAAATCTCTGCGTTTCCATTGTTACATCATCGATTTACCTCTAAGATGGCGGCGTGATGACGTCAATGCATAAGGTCTATTTCCATAACCCTTTGAGAGGCAGAGTTCAGAAAATACAGGGAGGGCCTTGGACAAGTACAAAGTATCAATTAGGGTTTGTACTAACTGAGGGAGGAGAGACACCAAAAAAAAGACAGGAAGAAGAGAAAAAGGGAAAGGGAAAAACTGTCAAGCTTTCGCCCCATCCAGAAACAAGGTAGAACCTCTACACTGGTTCACTACAAAAGGTGGGGGGAATGACACCAGCGGAAAAAAAGTCCCCCCCCCCCCCCCATTCTGAGTAAATTTAATGGCGGACAGAATGCAGCATAATAACTGGCACATGGTCTCTGTACTGAAATGATAACCATAATCAGTGCATAATACATCTTCAAACAAATTTTGTCAAAAGTATACCTTTGTTCCTGTAAAGTTGGCTTTGACACTTTTTGGGGAATCATGAAATAAGGTTAACATCAATGTTGTATCTTTACTTATGCAGGTTAAATCATAAGTTATTCTCAAAACTAAATACTTTGTAAAGCCTCAGTAGTTTCAAATTGAAGCTGAACTGTAGAGTTAGAGGGGAGAAAGAGGTTTAAACATGAAGGAGTTCTTTGCAAATTATTAAAGTTAAACTGTTTAAACCAGGGCATAAATACTTTATGCCAGAATTAAAAACAAACAAACACACAAACAAACAAACACAAATGTTTACTCTTTAAGTGTATCTGCCATCCACATAACTGTAAATGGTTGCATGATTTCTTGTATGAGGGCACTCTGCTTATCAAGGTGTTTAAACTCATTGCTGAGAAGGATAAGTGCTTCATTCAATGTGCTTTTTTCCAACTGAGTGAGCTGATCTGCATCTTCATTTAACTGCTTGATCCGGGCATACAGATGATCAAAGAAATGCTGTATGGAATTGAAAAAGAAAATTATACTTGAATTAAATTTTATTCAACTGAACATACTCTGTATATCAATGCCAAGTTACTGGATATCATACATAGACAATTCTGATCAAACAACATATCCAACATACTGTAAATTAATATGAGATGACTGAATTACACAGCACAGCCCACAAAAACCAAGGAGACCAAAGACCATCTGATGAGAGACACTAACTGATGAATTCAATTTATGGATCAATGCAAAGATAGGTTACTTCATCAGATTAGATCAGGAAGATGCCAATTATTGCAATGAATGACCACAGCCTTTAAATAAATAAATGTAAGAAACTTACAAACAATGTTTTTTCTTCTAAAAATGGTCTGGCTATTTTCAAAGCTTCGGGGTTGACACTAAGTTGTTTTTGAAACTACTGTTATTACTTTGTATTGTAACTTTTTAATATTTCTTTTTGCCATGAGAGGAGTTTTAATGACAGGAACTTAATAAATCACAAGCATTTTAAGTTGAATGAAACTGACCGCTTTTAGTTTGCTATATTGCCAAAATCATGGAAAGTTTTCGTTTTTAAACCTGCACAAGAAAACGATGTTTATAAATGCACGCAAAACTTGGCATTGTCAAGTGATGGTTTCTTTATGCCAGCGATACCCTCAAAAGAAAAAGATTCTAGCAATTCCGCCAAAAGAATCCAGCCAGGAGGACGGGACAAAAAAAAAAAAAAAAAAAAACAACCCAAAGAATCCCGCTGGCAACTGGTTAAGTACAAATTATTGCATTGGAAACAATGGTATTGGAAGGATTGGTTTAAACATAAGCTATATTTGCATACATAAGAAGCAATTCCAATGTCATCACGATTTGATCCCACCCATTCCATTAATAAAAACTGACAAATCATTGTCCAATAAGCATCTGTGATGTTTGCACATGTTTTTCTTAAGACTGCTCAGCCTGGGATTTCCCTGTATGTAAGTGTAGCCCGCTCGTTCCCAACATTTACCTCAAGGTCTTGAATTGTGCATTCAAAAGAAGAAATATCAACTCTCCAGTAACTTTGTTTCTGTTTTTATTTGCCTAAAATTAACAGAAGTCAGTTCTCACACTTTGATGACAATGGAAGAAGAAAATGCGCAAACATACTTGTTCTCATTGTTTCATTTCCAATTTCATTTCGTGTCCAGATATGAGGGAACACAAACTTTGTTTCTTTTTTATTACATTTGCGATGTTTTAATTTTTTAAAAGAACTTTTATTTATTTTGGAGACAGTTTTCAGTCAGTGATTATTATTATATTTTTAAAAATGTTACATGGACATTTTCACCGCAAGTTTTGGGTAATGGAACCGATAAAATGGAACCGGGTATTGACATCGACATTCGGGTACCCGGATTCCTAATTACCCGGCACAGTCCTAATCCATCCTCTTTGGAAAGTACAAGTTCAGGCATCCTTGACTGGTGAACATGTTAGTCTGAAATTGACTTAAGTACAAAATATACTTTGTGGCGAAACTGAAAGTTTGCTTGATGATGAGTAATAAACATTCAACAACCGTTGGTAACACCAAAAATAATTTTCAACGTAGATTATCTTTCTAGTAACGTGGCATTAAAACACGAACGACAAAATTTTCAATGGCAAAAATCAATTTTTGAAAGTTTCAAATGATCCATAAACATGTTATTTTGTAGATGACTGGTGTTGAGATTTATAATTCAATGTTTCATCAGTCCTAACAATTATTTGTTCCCTTAGGTAAGGAAATACTTTATCAGTCATAAATTAGGGCTTTTATATCTGGCTGATTTTCTGATCATGTAACCTAATTGTGTTTTGATGATCTGTTCAGGAATGTGTCTTTTGGTTTGTTGTTGACTTGTTTGAGATTTATGACATCTTCAAACAATGTATTTCAGAACAGAGGAATATGATGCTAATCTCATCAAGTTGTTTGAAACAGCCAACAAGAGGGAATGCCGCATAAAAACTACGTAAATCAACTTTTGGGGTCATGTGATCAGACATCGGCATCCAACCTGATAAGAGCACATTCAAGGACATCCACAATGCTTAAAGCTGACATTTGACCTCTTAATTTTTTTTTCTCTTGGCAAATTAGACACTAACATTTATATTTATTATTGTGAAATGTTCTTTGAAAAAGTTTACCTAAGGTGAAAAAAGTATATTAAAAGACTTTCAACAGTTTGAAGGCAATATGTTCCTTTAACTTCAACAAAATCTGTTAAAAACATAACAATGTTATTTTAGGTATTATGAGAATAAAACTGATGATCAGTTTATATTGTTTTACAATTTGTACAGTTTGAAAGGTTTAAAAAGCCAAGTGAGAAAAGCAAAAGCATAATTTGTAATCTCATAAGCAATGGGAAAAAGAAAGGGGAAAAGAAAAGCATAGCCTTTTTTGTTGGGGTTGAAAAACAAATAAAAAACAATATAATTTTGTTTTTAAAATTAAAACAATAATAAACATACCACCATGAACATTGAGTTGTCTCTGCATATCTTTAACAGGGCAGAACAAGCATGTCTCCGGACATTCTGTACAGGTCGAGTCCTCGTCTTCTGAGAATACAGGTAAGATCCACACTATTATCCTATATAGGCCTCAGGCTTAATCACATTCATAAAAATAACACACATTTACCTTCAGTGTTAAACATATCTTTACAATTTTGTTTCATACATGGAAATTTCGGGTTTGCAAATCTGTCATTAGATTTTTCTAGATCAGCATGGAAGGTATTTTCATGGAAGGTATATGTCAATTCCATTTTTGTATACATGCAACACATTTTCCAAAATGAAAATCTAAAAATTGTCACCACCCTGACACTAGAAATGCCCAGATATCTTTCATTCACTTACTATTTCTATTCTCTAATCTAAAATGCTCTTTGCCTCAAAACATTTATCGCAGTTGATTAGTTGATTTCAGTTTAGTTTCAGGTTAATGTAATTTTACGTAATTTTAAGAAAATTGTCAGTAATCCTGCTGTTTTAAGATAAGTTGATCCTGGGAAATGTTTAAACAGTAAATGCTCTCTGGTGAATCTAGGACATTGCAGAAGTGTTTTACAAGTTAATTGTACCCATCTTTAAATCAGAAATTTGATTTATTTGCCATTAACTTCATTTTTTGTCTTCAATTGATTGAAAAAAGGAGGGCATGCCACGGCTGCACCCACCCCTAAATCTGCCACTGGTGAATGTAATTTCCACTGATCCCAAACATAATATCTTAACACTTTGGGATTTCAGAGATATAACAGGAACAGACAGCTTCTGTTGTTTTGTAAAATAACCAGGTCATCACATTTTGAATGTCTTGGACCAGAAAAAAACTTTGAGTAGCGTGTTATCCAATCCAGAAACTGCAGATGGACCGGGTGCGCTGTTTCTAAGGGCACAATGCATTACAATGTATTATTAATCAAAACTAATAACAGACGTGTCTACATGTACATCCACAACTGGCATTTGGCAAATCTTCAAAGGCTGAAATTTGCTGTGTGATTTTTTTCTCTCTTGATGGACCTGATCCCCCCACCCCACCTCTTGCTGATTGTCCACAATGATGATGATTAACAAAATGACCACTAGACAACATTAAAGTGCAACAATGATACCAGATCACATCAAGACACGAAGTGTTACACTGTGCTGCCTTGTGGAAGACTTTTTTTATTTGATTTGGTAGTTTAATTTGGCTGGTATCAGGGCATCAAACAACTTCCAAACCACAAAACCACCAATCATCATAGTGCTATGAGTTATACACTGTCCTGGTTCATACAGTGTGGGAACTGGGGAATTAGAAGCATTCCATTACACTTATTGGGGAGAACAATTAGGAATCGCAAGCAATATTCCATGGAAAGAAAAAATGTCTTTGAGTGTACGTAGAGTTGGCCAAGGTTGGCGACGAACATTTTGGCATTCCACTGAATGCTGATTTTCATCAGCAATCCATAAAACTACAGTTTACAGTAAACCCACTAAAATTGTCTGAAAAGAACTAGCTTTTCATTCTTTCTGAATGGGAGAAAAACAATAAACATGAAAGTCTAAGACTTATTGGAATATTAATATAGCCACTAACGCAACAAATAAAAAACAGTACCTTTGTTTGTCCGGGCAAGGAGAACACAGCAGCTGAAAATATCTGCAAACCATTCACATAAAATATATGATTACAATTTTAAACAATTCTAAAATTGTCAGTGGCATATTGACAAAAACTGGATGAAGCATGTGTAGTTGACATTATAAAACTTCTGCAATCACTGGATGATCAAGAGTAAGTATTTGACAATCAGTACTAACTTACCAAAGCACAAAAGCCACCACATACAGCCAAGTGAAGGAATCAAAGACCAGTCTTCTTTAGGTCATTTCAAAGCCTTTTACAAAAGAGCATTGCTCTCTAAATACCTTTTTTTCCTGTGTACAATTCGCAGCTTATCTGACTTTCAAAGGAACAAAACATCACTAGGGGTTATCTAACGGTGGGCCTACCAGTCACTTGAGATCAAAATGATCATCACTGTGTGAAATCTTACATTTATATTGTAAAAAAATCCTTACATTTGTCCGGGGTAATCCTACAGGTTGTCATTTTATTGAAATAAAACCTACACGTTGTAAACAAGCTAAAGATGAAACTTTCTGAGGAACTGGCGTCGCAACGAAAAGGTAGAAAGGTATAACAATTTGTAACACCAGCAAAATTGTACAAATTTCTCATGAAAGAGAGAGAGAATAAAAATGCATCTGTACAATACCTGTCGCTAGAAAAAAAAGAGGAAGAAGCATGGCGGTATCGCTGCAAAGCATTATGGGTAGGCCAGAGAAGGCGCGTTATAAAACATTCAGCAAATTTTTGCCTAAGGCTAGGAAATATGCATTAATAAGTGCTATGTGGATAAGTTTATGAAGTTGACTATGGGTTTATCTCTTGACCACTTCTTTGAATTTAAATCATCTAGTCTCCGGAATTGTCACAAGAAAAATCCCTGTCATCATTAACCTAGATCTAGCATTCAGAAATGCTCATTTGCTACCAAATCAATCCCTAAATGGAACAGTCTACCTGCAGAGGTAACGAGATTCAAACAGCACCTTGATTATCTTTTTAGACATATTTGGCACTATATATAGTGCCAAATAACAGAAAATTAAAATCTTGAGACAAGCGCCACATCGAGCACAATTACATGTACATATAAATAAGTCACACTTGTCAGCGCATGAGCAATCTGCGGTGATGTACCCAAGAGCTATTTTGCAGATTATTACAACCGAAACAGAAAAAGTTTGAGAAAAGGTCTACATTATACCTGGAAAGTATTCCAATCTAGTGAGGCTTTTGTCAGACAAAAACCTTCTTGAGAAATAGTTCTAAGCAGAAAGTACTGTGCAGTTGCTCTTACCTTATCAAGGAAACTATTCATAAGTTCTGGTTTTTCTTTGACAATGGAGAACAAGGTTGAAATAGTTGACAGCACACAAGAAAGTATGACAGGATCCTGGACCAAAGAAACAACATAAAAAGAAACAATATTTTACAAAAGGCAGAATTCTACATCACTTGTATGCTTAAACTGGACTAATGATCCTTCCAGAAAATATTCTGCCAAAAAAATGTTAATGGCCTCTCGTTTTGACCCAAGCAGAGTCTTTTTAAGGGGCTAAATTCAATGCAACACATGTACAAGTACACTGGAGTAACAGAAGCAGTCAGCTAGAAAGAAATGAAAAGAGAGAGGCAGAATGCATTCAGAAGATGCAAGTAATGAACAATGGAGAGGGAGACAAAGGGGGGGGGGTTGAGGGAAGAGGCTGGTTTAACCACAAGAGGCTGGAAAAACAGAAGACGAAACCAAAGGTGGGAAGAGGGAGAAAAGTAATTAAATAGTGATAGAGACAGACTTAAAAAGGCGGACTTCTGTTGAAATAGGAGAAGGCAAAGACAAAAAGTTATTAATCATTTCCTTCTTGGATGTTCAGACCATGGGGTTGAATGGTCAGCAACAGCATTTAGTCCCTCAATCCACAGTCATTAACCTCTCATTATCTACCCATTCAGATGCAGAACACAGCCTCCTCTCCAAAGGGACTCAACTGCTGACCCACTCCACCCAAAGTTAGTCAGGTTGAGCTCAGTAAGGACCTTACTGACTATTATCGCAGAATTTACCTCTGTAGATTCTTCCTCGATTTTCCACCTATGGACCCTGAGCCATTTTACTGCAAGAGCAAATGGGTACCACCAAAGAACGTTATCCCTCACTTGAAATCTACATACAGACTGTTAGTTCACAAATGATTTCCAGTGATCATTCCAACCACAGGACGCGTGACAACCTTCCCACAGAAGAACGCGAGGCGTTAAAGACTCGGCGAGCACGGAAGGATATCATCATCAAGCCAGCTGATAAGGGCTCTGCTGTTGTTGTCATGGGCCGCCATGAGATAACAACCCAAGTAACTATAAACCTCTTGACATTAATTTAACAGGTACCTTTTCAAAGGAGATTCAACAAACATTGGACGACATGCATGACCATGCCTACCTCTCTAAGAAAGCCCACAACTTTCTCTACCCAGGCCTATTTCTTCCTGCTTATTCATGAGCCAACTTGCACAGCACATGTTGGCGTCAGCCCTGTGTCGTCCTTGGGTCTGGTGGCGCTACATCAATGACATCTTTTTCATCTGGACCAATGATGAAGAAAGCCTCACAGCTTTTATTAACCACATGAATTCCTTCCACAGGACCATCAAATTCATGACCAAATACTCAACCAAAGATACCCACTCTTTGGATTCAAGATTAAAAAGATGGATGACTGCTTAACCACAGATCTCTTTGTTAATCACAGATAAACATCAATACCTCCACTCCACCAGCTGTCACCCCCGACACTGCAAAACCAGCATAGCCTACAGTCAGGCCCTCAGACTCCGACGGATATGTTCTAATGACTCTGATTTTATCCATCACTCACACTCAACTTAAGAAACACCTTGTTTCCCAGGGTCATAGCTCTTTAGCAGTCCATCGAACGATCCAGAAAGTCATGGCTCGTTCTAGAGAGTCGGTACTAGCAAAAGGACCTAAATGACAACAGAGTTCCAAGGGGAAAGTTCCCTTTGTTGTCACTTTCCACCCCTCACTTCCTCCGATTCGTAAATTAACCAGCTCTGACCATCACATTCTTCACACATCAGATCGACTTCAACGTGTTAAAAACAAACATGCATAAATAAGGATTAATTTATAGCAATTATGACTGCGATAGCTGGTCAACAATAAGAGCAATCCATGTTTCAAATTTCCGGTGATGTTTTAAATATTGTCTATCATGTAAACGAGTGACGTTCCAATGAATTTTACGATCTGCCTGTGAGTTGACTTTGACACGAGACTTACCCCCTCTATCGTCTGCTTGCTGTTTTACCACAGCGATGTTTTGACGGAACGTTCTATCTGCCACATTTTTTTTGCGACAAGTTATATTTGATTAAAAGAAATCTGTAAAGAAAATGACACCTGCTACTTTTCTGACGTCTGAAAACCAGCAGACAGCTCCAGAAAAAAATCTGAAACATATCTGAGGTGATAAACAACGGAAATACTTCCCTGCGAACACTTGTTTTTGGAAACTAAAGCAAATAATCTTCAGTGTTCACGATGTGGACTGTGCAAAGATAACAATGTACAGAACGTCATTTACAATAAATTCTGTCAATTTTCTCGGATGTCATGTCAATTTCATCAAGCTGTCTCTGACATCTAATTTTTGCTATTCATTTAGTTATTTTCATTTAAGGTCACTTACAAACAAAGAGCAACAATACCTTAATTTGAAATGCAAGAGCCATTTGTAGAAGTTGTACTAGTTCAGGGGTGATGTCTGTCAATGCATCGATGTGAAATAGCCGGCCAAGACCATTCTCTAAAAAGCATGTCAGTGCATCCCAGCGAATAAAAGAGGTTGAATGTGGTGTGCAGGTATCTTTTCCTGAGTCAGACATTCAGAATAAAGCATGATTTTTTTAAAGTCTTTATTTTATCAAGAATTTTAAATTAAAACACCACCAACAGATACATACATTAAAGTTTGAATGCTTTTAAGTTTTCAAGCTTGTGCAGCCTCTGTTAGTTCATGAACAAAGCATTCGTGCACATCCATATTTTTTTTGTAAAAATTTGGTCCCCACGTACATTGCTTAAATTGGAATAGAAAATAAAACGGGGCACTTCAACAAAAGCCCTTTGTTCAGAAATGCCGAAGACTTGCACAGTCTTTAGACATTTATGGACAAAAGGGAGGTGCACCATCTTAATTTTAGGGTAGATAAATGTTTTTAACTACCTAATTTCACAGTTTGTGTTCCGGCAATTGTACACAAATTGCAAAGATAGGTTCTTAAAAGTTTTATGAATTAAATATTGATGCTTTTATTTTTACATCAGATAATTTTTATACAATAAATTCAGTTGGAAAAAATCATTTTGTGCCTTCCTGTATATTTTTAAATGATTAATATTATTAAAAGAAAGTCTTCAGGAATGCCCGCATAAATAGGTCACTAGCTGACATGGCTGGATTCTTTCTGTGACTTCATCATTACATATATTCATGAGCTATTCCTATGCGTCCTAAATTGCGCAAATGGTAGTGGAGGGAATGACAAAGAGAAGACACATGATGGTTCATCTTCAACGCAGAGTCAAATTCCACACCAAGGTTCCGGACGGTAGTAGAAGGTGCAATGATCTCATTGTTGGTTTGAAGTGAAACATTTGATAGTTGAGGAAGTACGCGAGGGTTAGCAACAACCATGACCTGAGTTTTGTTGCAGTTGAGTTTAATCATGTTGTGAACCATCCACTTCTGTAGGTCAGTGATGCACTTTGACAATGACGAGAGACCAGCTTCGATGGCATCGGGGCTCCTAGGGTCGACTGCAATGAACAACTGTACATCGTCCGCATAGGAATGATGTTGCACATCCCGATGCTGCTTGATGATGTTAGCAATAGGGCTGGTGTACATAGTGAAAAATAGGGAGACTGCCAACATTAGGGCTAGATAGCGCAATTCGGCATGTTCATCTGGAGGTCGCAGGTTCAAATCCCGTTCTAGTAAATTTTTCTTTGTTCACCCCAAAATTGAATTAAAATTATCTAGTCAGTTTCCCTTGTGGTTTATTACTTGAATACATATTTTATGTAATGCATGTGGTGTCACAGAAGGAATCTAGCCATGTCAGCAAGTGACTTATTTATGTGGGCACTCCTGAAGACTATTATTTTTTAAAGAAAATAAATCATGTACAAAAATACCAGAAGGCACAACTGAATTATTAAATAACAATTATAATGTGTAAAAAGAAACATCATTACTTAATAATTCAGCAAATTTTTAAGACCATTTGCATAAAGACCTATAAAACAAAAATAATTCACATACTTAAGTTAAGTCATGCTTTTGAGTGAAAGATATTTCTTGTCTTGACATTGTGATTAACGCCCAGGTATTCCATACTGCATGTGTTTACACATCATGTAAAAAAAAAGACAAAATGCAAGGCAATAAGGAACTTGGTGAGTCAAGCAAATCTACAACCCAAAAAATAAAGAAATCTTTCAGTGAAGCCATTTCTTAACCCCGATAAAGACAGAAAAGTGGGAAAAACAAGCATTGTAAACCGACTACATTCTGGGATGAGGCATGCCAAGCAGAAGAGCATGCTTCGAAAACAAAAAATAGGAAAAGACAAGAAGGATGAGTTGATAAACATGCCTCGCTAAGATTAATCTCATTCTTTTAGATTTTACATGTATACATGTTCACTGTATTAGTGATTCATGAGTGATTCATGATTTTACATCTATGGAAAAAGAGATCAAATCTGCTCATCCCATATGTTTGCCACAGAGTTCACTGTTTCAGGAAAAAAAAAGCAAGTATCTTGGTTGAGAACTAACAAGACTGATTCCCAATAATAAAAAGAACACACCAGCCAGCAAAAACCTACTCTAAGTCAACAAGGCAGAGGGAGTGAAGAAAACAACAACAGTATTACGGGTAATTTAATTTTTTCCCTCGAACTTTTCCTTTTCCCCGTGGCATCACTGTCACTACTCATAACAAAAATGTCAATAATACCTTCATTTCAAGGATAACTACCTTAAATGTCAATGATCTTTGTAATAGTCAGAAACAAGAGATTATTTTTGATCATCTTAAACAGGAAAAGCATGATCTTATTTGCTTAAAAGAAACCCATAGCACCCGAGAAGATCAAGATTTTTGGAAAAAAACAATGGGGAGGGGATGTAATTTTCAGTCATGGTGAAAGCTAATGTAAAGACAAAAGTAATGAGAATTAATTCAAAGAATACAGACAGAATTTACATCGACAGAGAAGCCGTTGAAGATGTTGAAAAATTTGTATATCTGGGTGCAACCATTACAAAATCGGGAGGAGGAATGGGAGACATGGAAAACAGAATTTCAAAGGGAAGAAATCCCTGCAGACAACTCAATAGAATATGGAGCAGTAATAAAATCAAGAGAGCAACAAAACTAAAGTTATACAAGTCATTGGTGTTGTCAGTGCTGTTATATGGATCTGAAACATGGAAGATGACAAAAAGCGGCGAAAGGAAGCTCAACACTTTTCAGACAAAGTGCTTAAGAAGGAAAATGAAGATAAAATGGCAAGACCATGTAAGCCAACAAAGGCTAGAATAGAGAAATTAAGCTACATGTATACAATAATGAAGAGAAGATGGAAATTCATTGGCCACACCTTAGGGGGGAACCTTCAAGCATCTGTAACACAGCATTGACATGGGCACCAGAAGGGAAAAGAAAACTGGGAAGACCCAAAACAACCTGGCGACGCACTGCAGAAAAAGAAAGAAACCAGGTTGGATGGAGGTCATGGGCAGAGGCCAGAGTCAAGGCAGCTGAAAGGTTAGAATGGAGACGTTCAGTGGAGGCCCTATGTGCCACATGACATCTGGAGGATAGGTAACAGGTAACAGGTGTAGCTGTCCTTGCATCAGTGGTATTAAACTTGCAAAGTGGTATTAAACTTACTCAAGATAAAAGCCGTCTTACAAAAATTGAAGGAGAAGAAATTTAACTTTGAAAAGGAAGACGGTTGTTATTAACAGCTTTATTGGTGCAAGTCTATCTTTCCATGGTGCTATTATTCACTGTCCCAAGATTATGTAAATAAAATGGAGCAGAACAAGTGGTCCTTCTTTAGGGATGGTAAGCCGATAAAATAAGTAGAATGACTACTACAGGTCCCACTAACATGGGGGGGGGGGGGAGTAGTGATATAAGTCTTAAATTACAAGTTTTAAAACTCAATGTGTTGAAGGGGAGAATGTTAGCAACCTTCACATGGTCTTCCCTGTTATACCCAACGTTTGGTTTCGCAACACTCTCCAGGTTCAACGTCATCAGAATCTCGAACCTCCTGACCTGGAAGTGATCTAGTGCAATGTAAAAACCAATGCAGGAAACCTATTGATCAGTGCTATGTATCGTCCTGGCTCCCTACCTGGAGCAGATTGTCTCATTGACTACTTGTCTAACAGCCTGGACTCTGTCATCCAAGCCACTGGTTCAGATTGTGTGATGATTCTAGGAGACCTCAATGTTCATCATCAGGAGTGGCTTGGTAGTAAGTCCCCAACAGACAGAGCTGGAGTTGCATGTCACAACCTTTGTCTTATGCATGGCTTGGACCAACTGGTGAAAGAACCTACCTGTGGCAGTAATCTACTGGACTTGGTCATCGTTGATGCTGCTGCTTATTACTCCACAAGCGTGAATGCCAACATCGGTACATCTGACCACAGCTCAGTGGAGATTGTCTTCAAAAAGCCACCAGTCTTGGATAAACCATACCGGCGACGATTATGGAATTATAACAAAGCTAACTGGGAATCTCTCAGGCAGCATCTGCACAGTAGGGCATGGGATCAGGCCCTCAACGGTGGAGATCCTGATGCAGCATGCAACAACATCGAGACAAGCATCAAGTCAGGAATGGAGAAATTCATCCCCCATAGAGATGTCTCTGTTCTACCAACCGATATCCCATTGTTTACGGCGGCTTGCAGAATGGCTGACAAAGCTCTCCGTGTGGCATATAACAGCTGGAGCAAGAGCCCATGATGCTTTGAGAGGGGCAAGACAGAACTACCAGAGAGTAGAGAAGGAGGCAAAAAGGCAACACTTTCAGAGGACTTAAGATCGACTAACCTCAGGAGATACCAAACCCCGTGATTAGTGGTGGGCAATGAAAAGGATACAGGGGACAGGACGGCATTCTAGCATTCCAACTTTGCAGAAGGATGGACAGACCTTTGCCACCTCCCAGGAGAAAGCGGACATCTTCTGTGATAATTTTTCATCAAAGTGTATGATAGATCAAGCTGAAAATGATCTGCCTCATATCACAGCTCGCAACGACACCCACATGGACACTGTTAAGTTCCGGCCTCGTGATGTCAGACGGATCCTGCACAAGTTAGATAGAAATAAGGCTTCTGGACCTGACGGCATTGGTAATAGAGTTCTTAAAGAGTGTTCATCAGTCCTCGCTACACCTCTTGCCAAACTGTTCCGATTCTGCTTCAGGCGTGGCCACTTCCCATCCTGCTGGAAAATAGCCAACGTAATGCCAGTGCATAAGAAGAACTCGTGCTCTATCCCAGACAACTACAGGCCCATCAGTCTTCTCAGCTGTATCAGAAAGGTGATGGAGAGAGTTGCCAATACTGCATTGAGGAAACATCTTATTGGGTGTGCGCCTCCTTAGGTAGCCTCTCTCATTTAGGGCTCTGATCATTTTGCTTATTTCTGTTCGGTTTTGACTAAATTTTGAAATTTAGTTGCTTACATTGTACTTGGTGTGTGTCATGGATCATGCTAGTTATTTTTTGAGTCATTTTTGCGGTAAGTTAGATCTGTATTTGAAGTTGAATTTTGTACCTCAATTTTGAATTTAGCTTTGCACTGCCATTTTCAGTGCTCTGTGTTGTACACAGAGCCTGTATGTATTGTTATTAGCGCCTTTGTTAACATAGTTTACTTTGTATGTGACATCTGTCATTTCAATGGCAGTCATTAGTCGCACCCCAGCTTCAATGGAGGGGATTAAATACTGGCATTTTTTCTTTTGTGTACCTCTGATTGTATGTCTTTTGAATGTTGATCATGTATTCACTCCATCTCCTGATATCAGTAGTTCAAATAGAAGTCTACTCATTTCTGTGTACAGGCATTCAAAACACTGTAGTCAACCTACTGCATACTAAAGCAATACAAGTGCTTGTTTTCAGTTGGCCATCTTGCTATCTGGTGATGTTCAAATTAACCCAGGTCCACGTTATAAAGTTGATACATGTCAATATGCTAACGAGTTCTGTAATAGTTCACAATCAAATCGTATACAGTATGATGTAAATACTCACCATCAGTTAAATAAGAAGCCCTTTCATCTTCTTCCCCCGACTGTTTGGACAAGGGTTTGTGATCTTGGTATCTGCCGACGATGTACGCATCGGGGACGCAGGCGAAAGGTCACAAGGTCACATCCCCTTCCTGAGACTTCCACTTCTATTGGGTCTCAGTTTGGTTTATGGAACGCACAATCCTTGACTAATAAGGTGGATGTAGTGTCTTCTTTGATCATAGATAACAATATTGATGTGTTAGTTATTACTGAGTCATGGAGACCATAGAGATGAACTTACTCTAGCTGAGTTGAAATTTTCCCTTCCTAATTACGATATTATCAATTATCCCAGGAAGACCCATAGAGGCCGTGGTATATGTGTCCTCTATAGGTCTATTGCACGTTGCACTGTGAATGACAGTTACAATTTCTCATCATTTGAATTGTTGGATCTCACGATCCATCTTACTCCTTCATCTACTGTTAGAGCTTTTTGTATTTACCACCCACCTCAATCCTCACGGCATACCTTTACCAACAGTGACTTCCTTGAAGAGTTTTTAACTCTTCTTGAAAGTGCCGCTATGGATGATCACTCTCCAATTCTTATTGGTGACTATAATATCCATGTAGATGATCCTTCGGACAGTTTTGCTCAATCTTTTCTTAAAGCAGTAGAAGCCCTTGGGTTCCAACAATATGTCCAGGGTCCTACGCACAGTGCAGGCCATAGATCTATATCTAGATCTAGTCCTAAGTAGGAAATCCGTAGATATTATTTCCCATATTAACATTTTGTCATCTCTGCCATCAGATCATTCTGCCATCCTTTCCACCATCGACCTCAAAGGGCCTAAAAACCCTAAGAGGAAAGTGACCTTTAGAAAGCACTGTGAAATTGGCACCAAATCTTTTTGTCAGGATATTAAACAGGTATTCGCATCTTCTCCATGTCCATCTGAAGCAGCTTCGTTCTATAATGAAAGTTTGAGTAAATTGATGGATAAGCATGCCCCTCTGATGACTGTGACTGTTACAATCAGACCCAATGCCCCTTGGTTCTCTGATGAGGGAGGCCAGGAGACGTAGGCGTCGAGCTGATTGTCGAATGCTGCAGATTGACAAGATTCTGTATCGTCAAGAATGTGAATCGTATTACAGCCACGCCACTGATGCTAAGTCGAAATACCTCAGGAATGAAATTGCCAATGCTGACTCCAAACAGCTATTCAATATCATGAAGAAACTTTCCACCCCCAATCAGTCTTCTTTTTATCCCAAACAACTCAGCTGCGGAGTTCCTCAAGGCTCTGTTGTTGGCCCCCTGCTATTACTTCTTTACACTGGTCCTCTGGCTAAAATCATCACTAGTCATCAGGGTGTAAACTACACTATGTACGCGGATGACACTCAAATTTATCTTACTATGTCCCCTCGAGGTAATATTGATGCTGTCAACTCACTGAAAGATTGCCTGGAGGGTATCAAAGTCTGGTCGAACAATAACAGACTCCATCTCAACAAACGCAAATCAGAACTGATCCACTTTTCATCGCAGTTCGAGAGCACTGCACCTCTACCTGATTTGACAACTGAGGAGGGTATCGTGCACACTTCTGATTATGTTAGAGATCTCGGCGTTACATTGGACCGACACCTCACTCTTCAAAAGCACATAAAAAATGTCTGCAAATCAGCATCTTGGGGCAGATACAGAATTGGCAAGCTCAGAAGACTTCTCGACAAAGCCTCAACTGAAAAACTTGTTCTGTAATAGTATTTTGGAGGCGCACACCAGTATATAGTTTCATGTATTTGTATCAGTTGTATAAGTATTATGTTTACATTATTTTGTTCTTTTGAGTTAAACTAAGTTAACCAGACCACCTGTGCGCTTAGAAACACCCGTATTAAGCGCCCTATAAATGTAATTATTTTTATTATTATCAATGGCCTACTCAGCGACAATCAATTTGGCTTCCGTCTTGGTCATTCAGCTCCTGATCTACTCACGTACCTGAGTCATGAGTGGATGTCTTGTCTCAACAGACGTCAGGAGGGTACAATTGTGGCACTAGACATCAAAGCTGCATTTGACAGAGTTTGGCACAAAGGTCTGCTGGCCAAGCTGAATGCAAGTGGTGTTGGAGGGCAGCTGCTGCAGTGGTTATCCACCTATCTGAAAGACAGTCGTATCCAGGTAGTGGCAAACGGCAAAACATCTGATCAATCTCCAATCAATACCATCAGTACCTCAGGGATCAATTCTTGGACCTACCTTGTTCCTACCTTGTTCTTAGTTTGCTTAAATGATCTTTGTGACAACCTGCATAACCCTTGCTTCTACACTGATGATAGTACCATCTATTGCCTGCTGGATGATGACAATGCCACTGTCTCTCTGAGGGAAGACCTGCAGAAGATCTATGAGTGGGGGCAGAAATGGAATGTTCTGTTTGCCACTGAGAAATGCAAGGTGATGTCTCTGAGAAGACGACCCCCTTCTGAGCAGCCCCCAGAATTGATTATGGGTGGAAAGCCTTTGCAGAGAGTTCAGGAGCTGGACATACTTGGAGTGAGGTTCTCTGGGAACTTGGGTTTCCAGTCTCATGTGAACTCCATCACCGCCAGAGCTGGGCAAAGAGTGAGTGCTCTCCGGAAAATTGCTCCATACTTGGATCCACATGGCCGTACCCGAGTCTACAAAGCCCATGTCCGGAGCACAATGGAGTATGCCCCCCTAACTTACATGTCTGCAAGTTCCATGTATCTGAAGAAGCTTGATGATGTGCAGCGTCTTGCAATCAGTATCATAAAGGCCCCTCCACAGGAATTGAACATCAATTCCCTGCCACACAGGAGAACTGTGGCGGGTCTGGGTCTAATGTACAGACTCCATACAGAGGGAGCTCCAGCGCTTCTATAGACCATGCTACCTCCTCCACTGATTCCATCAAGGCACACCAGGTCAAGTGCATCCTCTGGAAGCTATGCTGTGCAGGGGCTCACTGGCAAGACAGAGAATGGGCACTGGTCACTTGCCCAACACAACCGTTCCTTCATGCCAGTAATCATTCCAGTGTGGAACAGTCTTTCAGACACCACTGTTGGTCACCCTACAACATCAGGGACCAAGGCCTTCTGTTCCAGGGCGCACAAGCTTCTTAAGGCCTTGTATTAGTAACTTTTATTATACTAGCTATGTTGTAAACGTTTATCCTTAATCACATTATTGTATTTTTCACTCTGTTATACATTTCCTGTTTTACGGCATTCTCCATGGTAGTGGGCACTGAAGTTCACTTCTGTGCCTATTCATAAAAAAATTTAAAAAAACTAGAGATTTAGAGTTTGTGGACAAACTCATGGTGTTCGGCTTAATTACGTAATTGAAAATTTTAAGGTCAATATTATGTGCACGTTTCTTGTCTATTTGTGCTATGCTGACGGGCGAAATATTTAGTTGTACTTTTTTATCTTTATTCATGAAGGTTTGTCATATGAAACTTCAACTTCCGGTTTGACAGGAACTAAAGGTCAAATGGGGTCACACCTTGTGCATGGTATCTAGAATTGTCAGAGAGCTTTAAATTGATGTAACGATTATTAATGTACCACGTTTCATTAATAAGGTACATATTTTTGTAGTACAAACTTATACTTCCGGTTTCGACCGGAAGTGAAGGTCAAATGAGGTCACACTTTGTAAATATTTGTAGAATCGTCGAGGGGCTTTAAAATTAAGTTATACAATTAATATACAAATTTACGTAATTCAGAATCGATTTTTCATAACAAAACTACTACTTCCGGTTTCGACCGGAAGTGAAGGTCAAATGGGGTCACACCCTGTGTAAGATTTGTTTAGTACTTCAAGACCTTTCATATGGTGTAAAGACCATGTATGTAGCATGTATTATTCTTAAGATATGATTATTTTAGTATAAAACTTCAATTTAATGTAATGACGTCATCGATGACGTCATCATTCCCAAAATTTTGCTTTGTCATATACACACTGTGGTCTAAGTATGTAGTAAGTATCAAGTCCGTACATGCTTTAGTTTTTGAGATAGCAAAATAATTTTTTTTTCGACCTCGTGTATCAATTTCGTTGTGACGTAGCTATGACGTCATATATCACATTTCTAGATTGCTCTTGAGCTAAAGAAAATATTATTCATTGAAAGTTAGTTGATATTTTTAATCACTTAGGCTTTAGAGCCCCAAATAACATGAACTTTAACTTTAACTTCCGGTTTCTACCGGAAGTAAAGGTCAAATGGGGTCACGGTGTGCATACAATTTGTCCCACATCACAAGACCTTTCATATGCATTAAAGATTTTGAATGTAGCATTTGCCGTTCTTGAGTTATTAAATTTTTGAATTATTTAACGTTTATTTAACGTCATGACGTCATCAATGACATCATCATTCCAAAAAAGTTTCTGTATCATCCACTCACTAATATGTTTGTACATGGTAAGTTTCAAGTTCATACAAGCTTAACTTTTTGAGAAAATTTGTGGACAAGTTTCGACGACTAAGAAAGCCCAGAAAAAAAAGAAAAAAAAACTAGACATGAATTTTTGTTCCAAGAACAAAAACTGGGTGTTCGGATAGAGTTGTTATTTGATGTAAAAAAAGTTAACACAACTAAAATAATTTGAAAATAGAAACATGAAATATTGCTTTATGAAATAATATCTGATTAGGACTTCAAGAACATCAGTCATGTTCCTACATTTATTTACCTTTAAATGAGGAGAACAATGAAGGACCTCCCCTTACATTAGTTTTGGGTGAGAGAATCTTGTTCCTACATCTAACCATTTTTAAATGAGGAGCTACTTCCGGTTTGACCGGAATTAGAGGTCAAAGAGGTCAAGCAATGTACAACAGAGAAGGGCCTTCCTTAACCTTGGTAATTGGTGAAAGAATCATGTTCCTAGCTCTTAGCATTTTTAAATGAAGAACTACTTCCGGTTTGACCGGAATAGAGGTCACAAAGGTCATTTAATGTTTCACAAAGAAAGACCTTCCCTTAGTTTGATATTTCTAGGAACAATCATGTTCCTACTTCTATTTACTTGTAAATGAAGGGCTACTTCCGGTTCGACCGGAAGTAGAGGTCAAAGGGGTCAAACAATGTGCAAGGGAATATGTCTTCCATATCCTTGGTAAAAAAAATCATGTTCCAAGCACTTAGCATTATTCTAATAAAGAGATATTTCCGGTTTGACCGGAAGTAGATGACACAGAGGTCACTCAATGGGTCACAAAGAAAGACCCTCTCTAACCTTTACATTTGTCGAAGAATTAAGTTCATATCTCAAACGGTTGATTTTTTGTTGATTTTTAAAGGTTTAAATAAGCTATGTGTAAAAGACTAACAAAGCGTGGAGTGCGTGCCTTGAGAAGAGACTATGAACAACGTGCGGTTTATTGTATCATACAGTAGCACATGTACATGTACAGTTTCAACGTAACTTAGCCACACACGCACACACCCACCCGGACGTGTACATGTATAATGGCATTGGATTGTTGTATAGCATTGCCGATCACGCTTGAACGCACATGCACAAAAGAATGCGTTAAATGTCCGTTTTGAACCGCAAGTATAGGTCAAAATGGTGTGACCTCAATGCAAAAGTTGGAGAGGACTAAATTCTCTACAATCTGATGTAAGATTTGTGATCATGTGATATATACGTCAAAAAATACGAATTTTTGAAGTTTTCAACTTCCGGTTTGACCCGGAAGACAAGGTCAAATTGGGGTCATGTCTGTGGAGTGATTACGTAGTTTTGGATGACCTTTCCGATGATGTATAGATTGTAAAAATCCATTGTGTACTTTAAGAGTTATGATTTTTTGAAATAATAAACTTTGATTTAATGTAATTCGACACCGGATGACGTCATCATGACATCACTCAAACGGTTTCGTGTCCTAATGAGTATCTAACTATGTGTGAAGTTTCAAGTTCATACAAGCTTAGGAAGTGTGCTTCTGTTAGCGGACAATCTTCAGGCATAAGAAGAAGAAGAAGAAGAAGAAGGAGAAGTAAAAAAAAAAAAAACGAACAAAAACAGAGGGTCTTCGGACTTGTGTCCGAACACCCAATAAAAAAATATTACACTAGATCAGGAATTGGAAACACCTTTTTGGTTATTGTTTGAATAATGCTAGTGGGCTGAATAATCTCGGCTGGTACATTTTAGATAACCTTAATGCTTTAAGTCAAGAGTTTTCAAGTTTTTTATGAAGACTTAACTCTTATTTTCAAGAAATCAGGAATTAATTATAACAAAGTGTTCTCCCTAATTAAAGAAACTGAAGAGCTTCCCCAATGAAAAAAAGTACCACTGGCACTGGGAAAGAATTCAACAGCAACATTTTGAAGCCTAAATTAATGATTTGAAACAAGTTATGGAAGAGGGTAAACTTATTTCTCATGGGACATTGGCCAGGAAATGTAATATTCTGCCCATAAATGCCATTAGGATAGTCACTGGTTTGAAGAAGATTGACACTAGTTACGTTAATGAAACTAGAACAGCGAAAGCTGCCATGGCGAGCTGCGGATCACCCAATAGAGGAACAATGACTGTTTGAAAAAAAGATCAACTGATGTTCAACAGGGTAAGGACATCAACAACTAGCACTTGACCAAGGCTTACTTGGTTTAAAACGTGGCAAAGGGGCTCAGGATGATGGAGGGCCGACGAGGAAAAGAAACATGTACGTGACAAACAAATGATGGTCTGATAGAGACTGTAATCATGCTTGGACGGTATGGCACACTGTCACACATGGAGATAAAATGTGTAGTACTTCATAAGGAATACATGAATTAAGTTATGCTGACCAGCATCTAACATTTCTTCAAAGAAAATTTTTCATCACAAACAAGTGGCACAGTTCTTCACAAAATGACAGGGATAGCTTCTTTCATTGTCTGAAGCACATAATAAAAACAAACTCTTACATGTAGCTCTCATTCTCTCAGGTCTGGCATGTCATCAAAGACAAGAATTTACCAGAGTAGATGCATCTACATGATGAAAATTACAGGTACTTGGAGGAAGTTAGGCCATTCAATAGTTGCATTGTTTTAGATCATTCAACTGGAACTGGTGACATACTCATGAGTTTTATCTTTCATATATATATATGCATGTCATTAGCATTTGATTCAAGTTAAGTCAGTACATCATTGAAATAAGAAGTTATGACCATTCATTGTTTTAGTTCAGTCAACTGAAACTGGTGACAAACTCAAGAGTTTTATTTTAACAATAATATAGTAGTTTGGATGTCAGTAGCAATATTTGATTCAAGTTTTAAATCAGTACATCATTGCAATTAGGAGTTGCGACCAATCATGGTTTTCATTGTTTTAGGTCTTATAACTGGAACTGGTGGCATAGTCATGCCTTTTTTCTTTATTTGGGGTAGGATCTTTATGTCTGCTGTGTTGTTGCAAGTCAGTTCAAATTTCGTTCTAAAACATCAACATTCAGCATGTTTAGTCTAAAGTTGGTTATTTTAAGTCCCAAGGGCAATGTTTAACAATGTAAACAAAACTTTAACATTTTTTTGTAATTAAGAAACTTTAACATTTCGACAAAACAATTGGTTGATAAACACAACACATGGCTTTCACTGTGTAATAGTTTCACTTAGGGCTTTTAGATTCCATAAAACAGCTCAAAACATAAATGTTGAAGCTTGATGTCAAAACTTTAACATTGAATGCGGCCGGCCGGAAGGATGGACAAAATCGGTATTACATAGGCTCGCATTCTGCTAAAGCAGCTCGCCAAAAAGGGAAGGTCTGCCCAACCACTATCTTACCAACGTAGTCGTTAAAAATAAAATAGGTGACACTGAACACTTTCTAAGCATGAGTGTTAAAAACCTTTATAGATTTTTAAACAACAACCAGTTTAAAACTCCTACCGTTGTTCATTACTGGCGCCGGGCTGACGTCATCGCAATACTCAAACCCAACAAGCCAGCTGACGATGTAAAGAGCTATCGCCCCATCTCGCTCCTCTGCGTTCCGCTGAAGCTCTTGGAGCGCCTCTTGCTCTCACGACTCGAGCCTGTGATCGACCTGCAGCTCCCACAACAGCAAGCTGGATTCCGTCGCGGTCGCTCAACAACTGACCAGGTGACTCTCCTGACTGACGACATCGAGGCAGGATTTGAGGCCCGACAGAAAGTTGGCGTGGTCCTCGTGGACCTGACCGCTGCCTATGATACTGTATGGCTCCGTGGACTCCACCTAAAGTTGCTACGCATGATCCCGGATGGCCACATGGTCTCCTTCGTCATGGAACTACTCACCAACCGCAGCTTCAGACTCAGAACCAGTGATGGCCAGGTGAGCAGGCTGAGGCGCCTACGCAATGGAGTGCCGCAAGGGTCTACCCTCTCGCCCACCCTCTTCAACGTGTACATCAGTGACATCCCGCAGACAACATCAACGCAGTATGGGTACGCCGACGACCTTGCCCTACTAGCTGTGGATAGTACCTGGGAGAAGATCGAGACGACGCTTAACCATGACATGCAGGCACTGCACGAATACCTGGAGAAATGGCGTCTCAAACTCAGCACCACCAAGACCACTTCCACGGCTTTCCATCTCAACACCCGTGACAGCCAGCGCCAACTTGCCATCAGTGTTAACGGCTCAGTCCTCCCGAACAACAACCACCCGATCTACCTCGGCGTGACGCTCGACCGGACGCTGACCTACAAACATCACATTGAGGCACTACGACGCAAGGTCAACACGAGGAATGGCCTTCTCCGCTGCCTGGCAGGCTCCAGTTGGGGAGCGTACACCTCTACCCTGCGGACTGGAGCTCTAGCCCTTGTGTACAGCGCCGCCGAGTACGCATCGCCTGTGTGGTGCCGCAGTGTTCACACACGAAAGCTGGATGTGAGCCTGAACGACACGATGCGCATCATAACTGGCTGCATGCGACTGACGGAAACAACATTTCTACCCGTCCTGGCTGGCATCACACCTCCCGATATCCGTCGTGACTTGCGGGTGCTGAGCCTCACGACTGCTGCCATGGAGAACCAACACCACCTTCTCCACCATCGAGTCGCATCTGCTATCACGAACACCAACGCCCAGCGACTGAAGACACGAAGTCCGTTCTCTCGACAGGCAGCTCGTCTCCTAACTGAGGAGTTCGACCCTGACAAGACGTGGAAGGACCGCGTCGAAGATGGCCCACCTTTCGTCCGAACTGCGTGTCCGCCGCCCAGTCCATCACTGCCACCCGGCGGCGACCTCCCTCGAAAGCAATGGGTACGCCTGAACCGTCTACGCTCTGGCACCGCTCGGGTCAGCGAAACTCTTCAACGATGGGGCCTCCAAGAGTCCGCCGCTTGTGCCTGTGGTCACCCCACTCAGACGGTGCAGCACGTTGTAACAGACTGTACATTGTTCAAGTCACCAGGCGATCTATCTGCCCTCCGGTGCCCAGATGACGCCACGATAGGCTGGCTAGCTAATCTGCCTCTAGAACTTTGATATTCGTTTGAATTTTGACTGACAAACGCTTATATATATACTGAATTGATTACTTTCATATTACAGACTCAACATTTGGAAAAATGGAAGGTGTCCTCTCATGAAAGCTGAGAACAAAAACTGATTTAAAATTAAGCATAAAATCTTCCCTAAAATCTCATAAATTTGGCAATTAATTAACTGTTTACTCTGTAACTTTTGTAGAGAAACCATTGAGCACCTTTTCATTTAATGTAACAATTGTAATGACTGAAATCACTGTTAGGTAACATTCAGTGTTCGCTTAATTTTGTTTAAATGCTTTAAATTGAGTATGCCATGCAATTCTACAAACAAAAACAAGAGGTGTTTCGGGCATTGCCGAAACACCTAATAAATGAAAGGATTATGTATACACACTTACTTCAGTCCCTGCAATTAAAAAAACAACAACCATGGATTTGGAGGACTTTTAATTTGACAGCATTTCGGAAGGAAATGCTTTTCAAGAGTGTTGAGACTGGTATGAAAAAAACCTTGAATTTCAAACTTACAAATTGTTTAAATTTAATAGTTACCAATCCAGTGCTTCAACAAGTGTATAAAGCAATTCATATTTGAATGATCATATCAAATCTTTACCTACCTGGTTCCAAATTCAAGGGTGATTCTAATAGCTGTCTAAACCAATTGCAAGCTACCTGAGAAGTTAGATGTGGACAATGTCCAGTGATGAGACGAAGTAACTCTGTCTGATGGGATCGATGAACTAAAAAACACAGTAAAAAAATATAATTATGCAACATAAAGTTGTTATGTGCTATTTTCTAAAATCCACACACTATTACACTGCTTCCCTACCAAAAAAAGACAAGATCGATCAATTAACTTCAGATGCTTTAAGCAATGATGTATTTCAAGACCTCATTAATGCCCATGGGACCGTGTTTTAAACTGTCTTGATGTTGATGAAGAATGGTGTTCATGAATATCATAAACCTTCATGCAGCAATGAAATTAAAACATATTAAGACTGCCTCTTTGCCCTGGATCGATGGCAGACATTCTTCAATTTACATGTCATTGTGATTGTGTACCTAGAATTGCAAAATATTCTCTACAAAGTGATTTGGATCACTTAAATAAACTAAGGTACATGGTTTCAGAGATCTCATCAACATTGCTGGTACATTTAATTTATATTTAACATATATTTTTAACCTCTGGATAAGATGTATCCAAAAAATTGGAAACATTAAATCCACTTAATCCATGCTTGACCTGGCCTTCCCTCTGGCTCTGACTGCACTGTTCTTGCTAAACACAGGACTGTAAATTCTGCTTGTGACAAAGCTTTCCTAATGCAGCTCCTAGACTTTGGAATGAACTGCCATCCTAAATCAAATTGTTTAGACACTATACAATCATTTAGGAAGCACTTAAACAAACACTTGTAATTTTCTTTATTGATGTTAGATCATCTTTTTTTGTATCTGATGAGGTTTGATACTTGTCACAGAGCTGTGATGTAAATGAAATAGAGCTTTATAAGAAATTATCATTATTATTACTAATATGACTAGCGGGAAACCGGCACTACTCAGGCACGAATCCAGGTTTTTTCAACCGGGGGTCACACCTAAATTTTCAAATGTTGAAAAACCAAAACATCCATTCCGTGCCGAGATTCACATTTCATTGGTTTATGAAAGTCGACGTACATGTCTCAGTTTGATCCTTGTTGAGCTGGTCAACTATGTAAGTAACAACTGCAGCAACGACGATTCTATACAGTGACTGCAGAGGGTGGTGGCTCCCCTGCAAATGTTACCCCCTTTTTTGTTGTTAGGCGAGGGCTTTACAGATATTTCAAAATAGTTAACCCTCTGTTAAACACATACAAAGACAGCGTCCTTATGTCAGTGCATCATCAAAATGGTCGAGAAAAGAGTGTTGATATTGTGTGCCAAACACTTGCTGTGTATGTAGAAAAAGAGCTCTAGCCAGGACGAATTCATAATGTAGTGCAATTTCTTCAAGATAAACCAGCCAGTGCAGAAGCCTTTAAAGCGATGTGTCCGATGCTCAAGGGCTTAAGGGCTCTCCAGTGCATTTCAGAGGCGTTTTACATAATTTTGAAATTAGGATTTTGCTTTATATTGCCTTTTAGCTAAAATAAGGGGCTTGCCTTGTAAGTAGAAACATCCTTCTAGCCAAACGTGAAATACTCATGAGTTTTATCTTTTCAAATGAATCTGCATGTCAGTAGCAGTGTTTGATTTAAGTTTCAAGTCAGTACATCACTGCAATCAGGATTTTTGGCCGTTCAAGTTTCTCATTGAATTAGCTATTTCAACTGGAACTGGTGACAAACTGATGAGTTTTATCTTTTCATATGAATCTGCATGTCAGTAGCAGTATTTGATTTAAGTAGGTGCGATGCGCTACTGTCTGGCTGCTCCACTAACTGCTCTCCAATAATGCAGCTATTTTACAAGCTATGGTGCTTTCCTCATCATTTTGTATACAATATATAATCATTTGTGCATCTTGATCACCATGGTCAACCTGTGCTTCAAGAATATCATCTGGTTTTTGAGTATTTCTCTGAAGATTTTTCCTCATATTCTGTGCATTTTGGTGGCCTATAGTACTACATGTACATGTACTGCCAAACATGTACAATGACGACTGCATGGCTTCTTTTTTGTTCACTGGATCACACTGTGTGGTGCCAACAATTGGATGCTCTTCCAGTACTGATGAAGCACTTCATATGCAAACTAACCCATTGAGTACTTGTGTGATCTCCAGCACCTATAGAGATAAAAAGATGATCATCACACTGTATCTGTTAATCCAGTTAACAATGCCTACTGCTTCATCAGTATCTCTACAGCAGAGATATACAACAATATATCTACATTCTCTTAATAGTGGACCTGAGTCACACAGGGGCTTGCCCTTTTCCTTCTCACATTTGTTGTGATATCGGATCTCTCAATCTACTAAGAAGACCATGTGCAACCCACTCTATTCTTCAAACAACTCCTGATACTGAATCCAACTCCTGAATCTGCCGTACTCATCATGGATGCAAAGCCGGAATTCACAGGTGTAGAAAAAACATCTTCACTATTCCTGTTATCATTGGCAATCATGCCAATGATGAACCAAATCACCCCGACTTCTTCAGCCATAACCCAGAGAAATCTCCCGCTTGACATAGACGGAATTTGGCTCAACAAAATCAACAAACAAATCGCTGACCTGGTCCTGACAGGGTATTCGTTTAAACATGTACCTAGACCAAACAAAAGAGGTAGCGGTGTTGGCTAGCTCTACCGCAAACATTTACAGGTACATTTTCGTAAAACTACTCAGAGTTTCACTTCATTGGAGTTACTACAGGCTGAGATCATCAATAATGCTGTTGCCATCCATCTAGTGATCTTGTATCACCCGCCTGGTTCACGATACCCTTTCACTACATTCACTGGATGAATTTGCCTCCCTTGTGGACGGCTATTTATTTGATCCTTCTTCGCTGATAATTACTGGTGATTTTAACATTAATGTCGATGACTCATTTATGTCAGAATCAAAACAGTTCAGCAATCTCTTAGCTGCAAAGGCCTTGATCAACACATTGACACCCCCACTCACCAACGTGGTCATATACTCGATCTCTTCATCTCCCACTCAAAAGATGACAGTATGTTCTCCAGCCTCAAGGTAACGTGATATTTCTGATCATGCCGCAGTTATGTGCAGCCTTTTTATTCAGAAACCCAGAACCCCAACAAAGACTTGATCAACTAGAAATCTACATTCCATTGATCCCAATCTATTTTCTGCTGAGATTAGTAATCAACATCTAACTGACATCTGCTGTGTTGACAATGTTAGTCAGGCAGTCAATAGTTATACTCCTCACTATGTCAGGTCCTCGATAAGTTTGCATAAGTGAAAACTCGTACCATAAAGATTCGGTGTAGTACAGGCTGGTTCAACTATTAAGTGTCTGAAGCCAAGCGTCTGCGACGTCAGCTTGAGCATAGATGGCAAGCTTCCAAAATTATCATTGATCGTCAGATGTACTGCCAACAGCCTAAACGTGTCATATCTCTTATCTGTGAAGCTAAACGACTTCACTATTCAAAGTACTTAGGTGATCAGAAACAACTTTTTCGCGTCTCCAATAAACTTCTCAATAGGCAGAAGGAATCCCCATTGCTTCAACATGAATGTATTCAAGCACTGACCAACCACTTCAGCAATTTCTGTGTGTCCAAGATAGCTGCAATTCGCTCAGATTTACCTAAAGCTATTTCTGATACTACCTGTGGCAATCCAGCATCCACTTTAACAATGTTCCATAACACGTCTCCCGATGAGATCTACTCTAAGACGCCTGCTAAATCGTGCGATCAAGACCCCAAACCTACCTGGCTCCTAAAACAGTGTGCCGATCGAATTGTTCCTGTCATCACTGTTATCATCAACAACAGCCTGCAATCCTGTGTTGTTCCCCCGGCCCTAAAAGCTGCACAGGTACGCCTTTTGCTGAAAAAACAATCCTTGGATCCTAACGACCTCCGCAACTATTGCCCGGTATCCAACTTGCCATTCCTCTCAGAACCACTTGAGCGGGTTGGGTTCTCCAGGCTGTCTGCGTTCCTACAACAAAACAACCTTTTTGACAAAAAACACTACTGATTCACCTGTCAAATCATATTTTACGTCAAATGGATGTTAGAAGAGTTACAGCACTTGTTCTTCTTGATTTATCCTTTGCCTTCGATACCACTGATCATTCTGCCCTTATCAATCGCTTGAACTCTCATGGAGTACGTGGTACAGCCCTGCAATGGTGTATATCTTACCTATCTGATTGTCATCAAACCATCTGCATTGATGGAGTGAAATCCAATTATACCGTCCTTGACTGTGGTGTTCCTCAAGGCTCTGTAGGAGGGCCTTTACTATTTACCATCTACATCCAACCACATGGCAAATCATCCAAAAATACTTAATCTACAGTATCACTGCTATGCTGATGACATACAGTTATATCAATCGTTTGAGCCATCCAAATGTAATGCTACATCTTCTCTGAAAAATCTTGAGGCATGTATCACTGAGGTCAGGTCATGGATGTCAGTGAACAGTCTAAAACTGAATGATAAAAAGTCATAATTCATCATGTGTGGCTCGAAACAACAACTCGCCAAGGTTAAGATCCCCTGTATCCGGAATGGTGATTCTGACATCAAACCTTCATCTTCATGCCGAAACCTTGGTGTTACTTTTGATTGCAACATGTCACTTAACAATCACGTCCCATCCATATCTAAATCGGTGTGTTATTATCTCCGCAATCTTGGTTTCATTTGTAAATACCTCAATTACACTGATACTAAACAACTAGTTTATGCATTCATTTCTTCCCGCTTGGATTTCTGCAACTCCCTCCTGTTCAACCTGCCACAATATCAAATTGACAAGCTCCAATGACTTCAAAAGGCCTCTGCTCGTCTCGACACGCTATCCAAATGTTCAACCCACATCACCCCCATACTACGGTCTCTTCACTGGCTCCCCATAACCGATCACATTACCTTCAAAGTTCTCCTTCATGTTTTTCACTCTCTGCAAGGCACTTCACCTGGTTACACCTATAAATTAATCACATTATACCAGCCGCCAAGAAATCTCCGTTCACAAAAACTACTTCAACTGACTGTTCCTCGCACCAATCACTCTTGGGGTACACCATCTTTTTCCCATGCTGCTTCAGAACTCTGGAATAATCTCCCTTTTGCACTACGCCAAAAACAATCTCTGTCTTCATTAAAATGTTCAAATAAAATCCATTTATTTTCTCATCGTTTCTGTAATTAGTTGTATTTTCTTTGTATTATGCGCCATGAGCGTAATTTTTGGCGAATACCAGTGCTTTACCAAGTGTTCGGTATTATTTATTATTATTAAAAGTCAGAACATCTTTGCAACAAGGAACTATGACCAATCAAGGTTTTCATTGTTTTAGCTCATTCAACTGGAACTGGTGACATACCCATGAGTTTTATCATTATATCAGTAGCATTATTTGATTCAAGTTTCAAGTCAGTAGATCATTGCAATTAGGAATTATGACCATTTAAGGGTCAGAATCGTTTATGACACAACTGGAACCGATGACATTTCACTTATTGGTAAAAAAATGGTTAAGAAACACAAAACATGGCCGTCACTGTGTAATGGTTTCACTTAAGCCTTTTAGACTCCAAAAAACAACTAAAAACATAAATGTTGAAGCTTGATGCTAAAACTTTAACATCTATTGAGTGCGGATGGAAATCCTTATTACATAGTCTCACTCTGCTTTGCCCAGCTTGCCAAAAAGTACCAAAAAAAAAACAACAACAGTTTTTTGGGGCTTCTGCTAAACACCTAAAACGGTGCTACTTAAACCCATCCAGGAAAAGCTGTGGATAGTCTTATAAGCTGACCGGCAAAAACTCTCAAAGTTATACAAAAAGGTGGTGATATTCAACAGGTAGTTGAGGTGGTATTTTTGTTTTAATAGCACACATGATACGAGCGTATTAGGGGCACATGTACGGGGACCACACAACCTGGAATATCCTGGGTGCGGAACTGAAGGGTTAAATTACTCTAGAACTTTGACCTTTGACATTTCCAATGACCCACCTGACTCATACACAAGAACATATTATTATAGTCCTTCAATAGATTGATTGTGTGACCAATGTTTACATGTCATCACATGACCTGTAGTGGGTACTACGTCATCTGAGCTGATGGCAAACTACGAGCAATACATGATGTGACCCACCAAGTCACATCAACAGTTGGATTTTGGTAATAATAACACAGTTACTAAGCCCTTTTATTAAAGTTTTATGTTGTGACATTGATTTTTATCACATTACTGTTTCATAAACTACCAGTTTTCTACTAAGAGGTTTATTATGCGTCCGTGTCAGACGATGATGTAGCCACCTGCCTGTTATTGTTTGTAATGTAGGCATGAATCACTATAAAAAGGGTAAAGAACGTTGGAAAAGTGAGCATTTATACCTAGCCTTGCGGAATTTCAAATAGACAAAGGAATAAGTATTTTCTTTGGATGTCTTCAGCTTTGAAACCATGAAATTCTTGTGTTGAAAATGACGTTCTGTGGTGCAACCAGTACTTTAGATTTTCAGAAAGACAAACCTTGATTGAATAAACAAAATGCAACAATCATCATGTACCGTACCGCACTTTCCTATGGAGGACGTCGTGTTTGTTTACATTCAATATCAACTACAGGTCATGTGATGTGGGTCTATTAGTATATTAGCTTCTGCTGAGGATCACTCAAATAGCTTTACCCAGGTAACATTAGGGTACATGTAGCTACTAGCTTACTATCATTGTGAATGTCTCCCTTATGTTCTATTAACTATAATAAAATGCATCATCTGTAGATAACACATCAGGGAGTCGAATTCTTTCACCAGCCATGCTGGTGGTACCACCCATGTCACCTGCACCACCACGAACCTCATCTGTCTGATATCTTGCAAAGTCTATTCAATATATAGGTGAAACAAGAACTAATCTCAAAAGGCGTTTCTTTGGTCATAGATCCACAGTCAACACGCAGAAGCTAGATACACCTGTCAGACATCACTTCAATCTACCTAATCACTCTATTTCCTTCGATTTACCTAATCACTCTATTTCCTTCAATCTACCTAATCACTCTATTTCTGACATGATTTTACAGGGCATTGAGGCACTAGGTAACAACAGAGAGACTATTTGCCTGAGTAGGGAGAAACTGTGGATACGGCGTCTCCACACCATTCAACTCCATGGACTGAACATCAAAGGAAATGATTAATTACTTTTCGTCTTTGCCTTCTCCTTTTTCCACAGAAGTCCCGTTTTCAAATCTGTCTCAATCACTAATTAATTATTTTCCCCCCTATTCCAATCTTTAATTTTGTCTTTTGTTTCCCACCTCTTGTGGTTAAACCGGCCTCTTCCCCCCACAACTCCCCCACCCCTTGTTCATTGTTCATCACTTGCATCTTTTGACTGCTTTCTGCCTCTCTCTTATCACTTCTTTCTGCTGTTACTCCAGTATACTTGTACGTGTATGTTGTGTTGTCATTTTTTAGCCTTTGAGAAAGACTGTGCAAGGGCCCAAACATAAGGCCATTAACATTTTTTTGCATTTATTTTTTTATTTTATTTTTTCAACTATAATAAATATTTAAAATACTTACTTGCAAAACTATATGAGAATTCCTCATCACTATCATAGTCTAAAAGTGAATAAGCACATGTAGGAGAGTCATCTCTTGAAGGATAACCAACCTGTGGAGACAAACATTTCCAGCATTAACTTATACAGATTAAATAATACATTCCTTGTACAAAGTGGAGGATAGTAACCCTTCCCTGCAACATTTGTTAATAGCACTATTTCAACAAAATACATGCCTTCTGGAGTTTGACTGTTAAAAGCTCCAAGATTTTTGGCACAACTGCTTGAAGATACTCATCAATGGAGATCTGATCATGACGAAAAAATGCTGAAAAAAGTGGCACAACCATTGAGCACAAATTCATGCTGGGATGACTGAAGAAAGCAAGCAAGGCTTGTAGAAAATCTGGAAAACTTTCAGGTCTGCCAACCTCTTTCATGTCTGAGCCCTGTAAATAAAAAAGTATATATACTTTGACAAAAATGGATGGATTAATGGTTATAATAACTTATTCGTGATGGTACTAATAACTTTAAACTTGATTCAGTGAAATGTCATGACAAATCTGAAAACCACCAACTGTCAATGTCTAGTCAGGCTGTTAGCCATTTGAAACCTGGTACCAACCAAGGCAAAAAAATGTTGAAGACCATGAATGCGGTCGTGATGAACTTAAAAGTTCTCTTTCGCCAAAGCCATTGAGAAACACTGCTGACCCTTCACTGATTTAGGGCATTGATTTTGGCAGATTGTACCTCACAGACATGTCACCTCAGTAGTTTATTCACTTTATAGCAGAGGCAGTCCCTTTGACTACTTATCAAATATGATTATTTGTTTGTCGTGTGGTATAAATTAATTGTTCGGGCTAGTCAAAAATACAGGTCACTAGCCTGGTGGTCTAGTCAGGAAAAAAGGTTACAGTAAGCCCTGATTGTATAAAGACACGCTAGGTACCCATGCAAACGGTGACGGTTGGGAATTAGTATGGGCATGCAAGACTGTTGAGTTGAGCTGTGCCATTGTTTGCTGCTACCATTATTTTGCCAAGGTAATCGATCTTGTCTGTGTGAGGCTTTGGTTGCTTATTACTGGATACAATCCTGACGGGTCCATCATAAGGGGATGTACCATCTTGTGGTTTGATTTCTTGTAATCCACCAACGCAACCTTTTTGTACGTCAAGAGACATTTCCCCATGATTTTTGTATCCATCACATTTTTATGTTATTGCAATAAAACAATATTTCAAAATAACAACAAACTTCATGATATCATAAAATAAGATGAAAATTGGTACCAAGATTTTCTAAAATATTGTGGTATCACCCAAGCTTAATTATACGTCTACTGGTCAACTGTCCACAACCAAAATTAGACAATCCAACGTTGTTCCAAGTGCCCACCATTTTTCAGTTTGGAAAAGTTTGGCTGTAAAAGATATCATCCAATGTGTAGTGGTTAAAAACACAGCTAGAGCTTCTAACCAGTTGCCGAACTGCAAATGCTACATTCAAAATCTTTGATGCATTTGAAAGGTCTTGTAAATTTTATGCACAACTTCACCTCATTTGACCTTTGCTTCCAGTCGAAACCGGAAGTTAAAGTAAAAATCATGTTATTTGGGGCTCTAGAGCCTAAGTGAATAAAAATATGAACAAACTTTCAAGCATAATATTTTCTTTAGCTCAAGAGCATTCTAGAAATGTGATATATGACGTCATAGCTACGTCACAACGAAATGATACACGAGGTCGAAAAAAAAATTATTTTGCTATCTCTAAAATTAAAGCTTTTGAAACTTACTACAAACCTAGACCATAGTGTGTACATGACATTGACAAGAAATTTTTTTGGAATGATGACGTCATTACATTAAATTGAAGTTTTATATTAAACTAATCATACCTCCAGAATCAAATAAGCTACATACATGATCTTTACACCATATGCTTGAAGTATTAAACAAATCATACACAGAGTGTGACCCCATTTGACCTTTACTTCCGGTCGAAATCGGAAGTTGTAGTTTTTAATATAAAAATTCATAATTGAATCACGTAAATTTGTATATTAATATATTAACCTGATTTTAAGGCCCTTCAACGATTCTACAAATTTTTACAATGTGTGACCCCATTTGACCTTCACTTCCGGTCGAAACCGGAAGAATAAGTTTGTGCATACAAAAATGTGTAACTTATTAATGAAACATGGTACAGTACTAATCATCACATCAATTTAAAGCTCTTGGGCAATTCTAGATATCATGTAAAAAGTGTGACCCATTTGACCTTAAGTTCCTGTCAAAACCGGAAGTTGAAGTTTTATATGACAAACCTTCACGCATGAACATCAACAAAAGGTACAAATAAATATTTTGCCCGTCAGCAAAGCACAAGGAGACAAAAAACTTGCACATGGTATTGACCTCAAAATTTTCAATTACACAATCACTTAATTACGTTCAAGCTGAACACCGTGAGTTTGTTCACAAACTCTAAATTTATAGTTATTTATAAGGTGTTCGGGCATGGCTCAAAACACCTCGTTTTATTCATTTTTAGGTGTTCGGAGCAACGCTCGGAACACCTCTTGTTTTTGTTCATTTTTTCTTCTTCTTCTGCTTCTTCTTCTCCCCTGTGTTTGTCTGTTAACAAATGCACACTTTTAAGGTCACACAAACTTCAAACTTCACACATAGTTAGAACTTCACTAGTACGTGAAACCACTGAAGTGACATCATGAAACATAATTAGGAGTCGAATTACATCAAATCAAACTCTGTTTTTTTTTTAGGTGTTCAAACACTCGGAATACCTCGTTTTTTGTTTTGTTTTTTGTTTTGTTTTTTGTTTTGTTTTTTGTTTGTTTTACTTTTTCTTCTTCTCCCAGGTGATTGTCCACTAGCGATACACACTTTCCAAGCTCATATAAACTTCAAACTTAACACAAAGTTAGAACGTCATCGGGACATGAAACCCCATAAGTGATGACGTCATCGGGTGTCAAATACATTAAATCAAAGTTTAACATTTCAAAAAATAATAACACCTGAAATACATAATGGTTTTTACAATCTATACATCATCGGAAAGGTCTTTTAAAATTACTTATCACAGAATCACAATTCTTACATCAGATTGTAGAGAATTGAGCCTTCTCAAACTTTTACATTGGGATGACACCATTTTGACCTTTACTTCAGGTTCAAACTGGACACTAACAAAAATCCACTGTCCATGTGCATTCAAGCGTGTCAATCATTGTATATGTACAGTAAACGTGTTTGTACACACCTGTATGTGGGGACGTGTCAACGCTGGAAACCGAGCTCTTCTATGTGAATACACACTCGCACATCGGGGACTTTAATCAGAGCGAGGACGTCCTCGCTTTGAAAACTTGTGATAAATGGAGCATTGTAGGCAGTTTGGACACCAAAGAAATATCTAAGCTTTTGGAAATAATCCTCGGTTTGCGTAACTGACGAGCGGGGTATGTGTGACTTCACACCTGTCTGTTGGTGTTTACCACTCCTAGGTGGTTACAGCGCCCTCTGTTGCTATTAAGTTTCCTTCTTGTAGAAGCGGCCATTTCTAATTGTTAAGTCATTATGCATGATGGTTAATTTATACAATTTGAGTTGGGTAGCATGGCCCAGCTGGTCATGGTGACACATCATAAACATTGAGTGTATTGCATCCATTTGAGGACCGTAGACTCAAACCTTTGACTCATGGCAGCTCTCCGGTGAACACAAGATATGGTGAGTGAACACATAATTTTTGTGATGACTGTAATAAATGTATATTGCATAGTTACAGTACTACCATAGTACTAGGTTTATACAGTCGTTTGACATTTGATCTAGTTCCAGACACACTGACTGTGTTCATGATCATACTTCATGGTGAAAGCAAATAATAACATATATGTTACATTTGTATGTCCTCTTTATAGTATGAAGAAGGGGACAGCGTGATGGCACAGTGGCCTCCGGACTCGTCATGGTATCCAGCCACCCCCGGACACAGTAAAGTTTGATGAAGTATAATGACAAACCGTTTGCCTTTAATTTTTCAGGGAAGTCTGTAAGGGAGGACCTCGTATTCTAACACGCGGTAATACCCTGTTGTACAGCGCGGTATGAGCCTAGAGTATCACTAGAGCTATAACGAGCTCTTTATCTTCGGGTCACTGCACATTGAGGAGTTTCGTCATAGGCATATTCATGATCGAAGGAAAGCAGGCAAGTCTAGATAGACGTACAAAGGAACCAATTTACTCGGCTTTAATCCACTCTAACCCGGTCTGATCTATCAACAGGAGAGACAGGCTGCAGTTCTGGACCAACAGATACTTTTGCAAGAAAGAAACAGCAAGGAGATCGAACAGGTTACATCTCAACTGCAGGCCTACGTTGAAGAAAACTAACAACATCAAGCAAGAGCTTCAAAACGTTTCAGCGACTGTTTCGAACATTTACGGTCTCCTTAGAGGGCGTATTGAGAAGAGAAATCGTCTTGGTGGCAACATTCCGGCACAGACATTAGCTACAGTGAACACCATCAACAACGCTCCACAACAACCTGCAAAGGAAACGGGGATGACCAGACCTGTAGCCAAACTGATGGACGGGTTTGTGTCAGTCCCCATCCGTTATGAAGAGATTCGACCCGGGGTGGTGTACGATCCAGTCAGAATTGCAGCCGATTATTACACAGGGCTCCTCAATCGCTCTGCCACGGCATCATCATTTGCAAGGGGCTTAATGTCGTATTTTTTCGACAAGAATGTTTTGAGAAACTCAAACTTCGATGGCACAACCGTTCTGAGGAAAGATCAGGAGCCTTTGAAAAAGGACAAACTTGACCGGCGGATTGTGTTGTCCATTTTGGACCAAGCCGAGCTGGAGTTCCCTGGTCACGTGTTCGATAGAAAGTCGTTCACCAAAATACGTCCCGTAATAAATGACAAATGTCGCCACAGCTTAACAATATCCTAGGAACCAGTTTTTTTCTTCTTTTTTTGCGAAAAAAAAGTTAATGGCCTGACGTTTCAACCCTGTTTTTTTTTCGTTTTTTTTAATCAACAGTAACTGGATCATTGATTTTTCAAGAAAGTGTCAATACCAAATATATAAAATGTTTACAACTACAATTTGTTTTAAAATGATAGATTGTAAAAAAACACGATCGAAGCAAAAATGCTCACCCCAAAGCCAATGTTGTACTGTACTTTAAAGCCTACAAAAAGAAAGTTGAAGAGTTGATTTAATAAATATAAAACACCTTGGCATTCAACAATGTGTTTTGGTTGTATGTTTTTTGTTTATATTTCAAAACAATTCTCAGTTCCGTAATATTTCCCTGTCCCAGGTTATTTCTCAGTCCTGTAATATTTCCCCGTCCCAGGTTATTTCTCAGTCCTGTAATATTTCCCTGTCCCAGGTTATTTCTCAGTCCTGTAATATTTCCCCATCCCAGGTTATTTCCCGGGAATATTTCCCCGTCCCAGGTTATTTCCCGGGAATATTTCCCCGTCCCAGGTTATTTCCCGGGAATATTTCCCCGTCCCAGGTTATTTCCCGGGAATATTTCCCTGTCCCAAGTTATTTCTCAGTCCCGTAATATTTCCCAATCCCAGTTTGTTTTTTTAAAGAATAAAATGCATTAAATATCCCTGAAGGATTTACACAATAAATGTAGTATAAAATCAACGCAAAATGAATAAATACATGAACAGCTCAATTTTTTCTGCGGTTGGGAGAGATTATGCTAGGATCGAACTTAAGGCCATGAACATTTCTTTTCCCATTTTATATGATTTGTAAGTGTTACACCCGTCGTAAACAAAATGTTTACTCCTAGGTGTACATTAAAGTTCTGTATAAAAAGGATGAAAGAAAGTGTGATTCGGTGAGTGGTCTTAAGCTTTTAATAAAATACAATGTTGCTCTCACTGTCACATCATCCAGTATCGAGCTATTCTTTACAATAATATCTGTTCTTTACTTGAGATAAACAAATACTCAGAGTGTCAATACCACATGTACTAAGTTTAAACCTATTAATCCTGACTGTGTCTGTGAAATTACTACACTTCTGAAACTAAACTCCATAAATAGAGCAATGCAGTCATTTTGCCAAGTAATCAAAACAAAGAAACACATAAGATAAAAGATAAAGAAACACATTAACTTAAAATCCTACATAACATAGGTTAGGGTCTTGAGTCTGGTATAAACAAAAGCAACTTAGCTAAAAACCCTTTAAGTCTCTATATAACCTGGCACTTGCCTCTTGAAAAGTAAAACAAAGAAAGTTCTTCAGGCAGAGTGGCTATCCAAAGCTATCTTGGCTAAAGAGCCACCACTGACCAAGCCCTCAGGGGTTGGAGTTAATGACCCTATCAGACTTTATGTCTCTACACCAGGTTATTGTTTCAGACCATGGTGGTCTCATGTACATGTGTACATACAGGTAGCTATACATACTGTGCTGTACAATGGCTATTACTGAATTTATAAAATAGGGAACTAACCCTGAGTTTTCCCCTTAAAAGTATAATATATGGTTGAAAAAGTCATAAAACACAAATCTTAGTATCAATCATTTCTATAGAGTATGAGCTATCAGACACTCAAGTTAATTAATCAAAACATAAAAAGGAAAAGGAATTAAACTCTGAATCAACACAGCACACTTTAGAGCTTTCAACTAACTTTAGTTAAAGGACTATAGGCTTACACAGTAGTCAATACTGTTTCTTTAGTGGAAGTTAAAGCAAAGTTTCAGGAGATCAATCTCTACTATACTTAAGCTGAAAACAGGCCAGATTAATACCATATCAAACTACATATAAGAACTTGTCAAATTATGCAAAAGAAAATCCACATACCTGTATAAAAAGGATGAAAGAAAGTGTGATTCGGTGAGTGGTCTTAAGCTTTTAATAAAATACAATGTTGCTCTCACTGTCACATCATCCAGTATGGAGGGATAGCTGTGGGGTGAGACCCATGCCAACTCACTGTGGTGTTGCTAGCCTGCTGATTGGTTAAAATTTGGCTGTTGAAAAAGGGGGGCTGCCAAGCAGCTGTTGAAAAATTAGGGGGGCCACAATGGGACCTCTACACTCTCCCCTTGAAAATTAAATGTTGACCCTAACATTTCCGTAAAAACCAATAGTGCAGGGCCAATAAAACTGTTTCTACTTCCAAATAAAACTTATCGAAAACGAAAAAAATGGAAGACGTTTTTATTTGAAAAAGTGGTTTATGGAGCTTTTTGCATAACTATTTAAAAACATACTCTTCTTGTATTCATCAATCTAAAGATTATCTCTATCGATCTAAACGCTCCTCAGTTTGCATCGTGACAAACAGTAAGGGTCTGATAAGGAGAGACTTGGAACGAAATGTTCAGAACAGTAAGAGTCAATGAAGAAAGACTTGGAGGGAAATGTTCAGTTCAATCCAACTCAATCCCATCTCAGTAGTTACTTCACAACATTTGCATGTGATTGGTTGGTGGAGGGCACCATCCCGTCCATGGTAGCATCTGTGGAGTCCAGGGTATCGCCATTTGAGTGGGCCACGGCATGGCTTGTGGGGACCAAGTCACTGGTGATGGGGTAGCCATCATGTAAGGAGGGCGCATCGCTGCTGATGACATCCATGGAGAGTGCCCGTACAGTGGTGGTGCACGCGGGTCATGAGTGGCAGTAGCTGCACCTGAAGAGAGATCACCAGTCTGCACGTTATTGACATTTTGCTGCCGTGGTAAACCCAGTTCATCATATGTCAAACGTTGAGGTGGGTGTCTGTTTCTCTGAGAGCCTTGTCTACTATCTGGTGCCTCAGGTTGCTCTACCAATGGCTCAGATTCCTGTTGAACATCTGATGGTGGCGCCATGGCGGGTAGAAGAGTATCTGCAACATGTGCTGGCTCTTCTGCAGTCTGTACCTGCTCTTCAGGGCCACAGGCTGTCTCCAATGGAGGGGTTGGTTCGTCGTGGTGGTCTTGGTCTGGGGCCACTTCGGCTGACTCTGGGGCAACTTCGACTGGCTCAGGGGCAATTATTGGTTGCGCCGGAATGAATGGCTTTGCTGAACTATCGAGCACAGTGGTTTCTGATTGAGTAGGGAGCTGGAGCAAGATTTCATCATCAGAAAGCTCTGAACTGTCAGAGTCAGGGTGTGGTGGCACGTTGTTTCTCTGTTGCCGTGTTCTCTGTGATGGTGGCCGCCGTCGGGCAACATCGGTTTCACAGGGTTGTTCAACCTGGAGTTCATCACAGGGTAAAAGAAGATTTCTGTGAAGTGTTCTGGGGCGTCCTTCACCACTCTCTGGTTGTAAGTAATAGACTGGAGAGTTTTCTCCCTTCCGGCGCACTACAATGTGGATCCCCTTCTCCCAGTAGGCTCGTAATTTTCCTGGTCCTCCCGTTTCATTGAGATTTCTGATCAATACCCGATCCCCTGGTTGGAGTACAGAACTATTCACCTTCTTGTCAAATTGCTGTCTTCCTCGTGCTGCTGCTCTGCCTGCACTTTGTCTTGCCAGTTCATATGCTGCCTCCATTTGGGCCTTCCATCGTCTGCTAAATTCTCGATGGTCCATTGTGTCGGTAGTGTTCTGTTGTAGTCCAAAAACAAGGTCAATTGGGAGGCGTGGTTGCCGTCCATAGAGAAGGAAGAATGGGGAGAACCCTGTTGCATCAGATCGAGTGCAGTTGTAGGCATGCACTACCTTGTTTACAGAGTCCTTCCACCTCATCTTGTCCTTTTCAGGTAGAGTCCGCAACATCCCAAGGAGGGTTCGGTTGAACCGCTCAACCTGGCCGTTTCCTTGGGGATGGTAGGGGGTGGTTCTTGATGGTGTGATGCCACACAACTTCTGTAGTCGCTGGAACAGGTTGTTCTCGAACTCCCTTCCTTGATCGTGGTGGAGTTTGTTAGGAAAACCGAATCTCAAGATGAAATCATTGAAAATCCTGTCCGCAGCCGTCTTTCCAGCTTTGTTTGTGGTTGGGTAGGCCTGGGCGAACCTTGTGAAATGGTCCATTATTACTAGAATATACTCATATCCCCCAACACTTCTTTCTAGGTGCACAAAGTCGATGGAGATCATCTCAAATGGAGCAGTTGTTACAATACTTTGGAGGGGAGCTCTGGTTGGGCGGTTTGGCTTTTTCTGCTTCAGACATCGGCAAACGTTGTTCACATAATGTTCTATGTCACGCTGCATGTGGGGCCAGAAAAATCTATCACGAGCCAGATGGACCACCCGCTCTGAGCCAAGGTGCCCCATCTCTTCATGTAGCTCCTTAAATACCATACTGTGGTATTTTTGAGGTAGAACTAACTGTTTCTTGTCACCTGATCTTCGATGAAGAAGGCCATTACTATCCAGCTCGAGTTTGTCCCATTCTCTCAGAAGGGCGGTAGTATTGGGATGTAGTCTCATTCTGTCATGCCTATTTGGACGACTGCCTTGTTGGAGGTAAGTTATGACGTGGTGAGTACCCTCGTCATCCCACTGTGCTGCCTTTATCTCTTCCTTTGTGAGGTAGTGAGTACTGCTGACTTTGTCATCAGGGCAGGATAGTGATGTAGATAGGGCAGAAACCCAAGGACAACATCTAGAGTCAATCGCAATAGCTGCCTGGACCACTGCAGTTGTTTCTTCTGGTTTGACCTCACTTGTGCACTGTGATTGGTATTCCTCAAAGTTGAGAGGCATGCGGGACAGGACATCCGCATCAGCATTGTTTCTTCCTGGTCGATATTTTATGTTGAAGTTGAAATCAGCCAGCTCTGCAACCCATCGATGCCCCGTAGCATTGAGTTTGGCTGAACTCAACACATAGGTCAGAGGGTTGTTGTCAGTGTATACGGTAAACGATGGTGCGTAATAGAGGTAATCCCTGAATTTTTCGGTCACCGCCCACTTCAGAGCCAGGAATTCAAGTTTCCCTGAGTGCAAGTTGTAGTTCTGTTCTGCTGGACTGAGTGTTCGGGATCCATAAGCAATTACTCTCATCTTTCCATGCTGTTCCTGATAGAGGACTGCTCCAAGGCCATGGTTTGATGCATCGGTGTGGAGAATGAAAGCCTTCTCATGATCGGGGAAGCCCATTATCGGGGGATGGGTAAGGCAATCTAATAGGCTTTCTAACACCTGCTGATGGTCTATCGTCCAAGTAATCTTCTGCTTAGATGATACCTGGGAATTCCTCTTTTTTGAGGTTGACTTGGGGTTTGGTCTTTTTGGGGCCTTATTGTCATCCGTTGATGCCATCTTGTTGCTGTCTGAGTTCCGGAGCAATTCATATAGGGTCTTGGCTTTCTGTGAGAAACTTTGAATGTATTGACGATAGTATCCCAATAAGCCAAGTATTTTCCTTAGGTCTCCAACTGTGTCAGGTCTTTTGTCTCGCAGGGCTTCAACTGCTTTTATGTCTGAGGGGTCCATTTTGTGCCCTTCAGCAGAGACGATGCGGCCAAGGTATCGGACTTCACTTTTAAACAGACTGCATTTACTTGGTTTCAGCTTCACACCCTTTTCCTGAAATCGTCTCAGTATTCGACGGAGATTTTCAAGTTGACCGTCAAAAGTTTTGCTGTACACCAAGACATCATCTAAATAGACTACAGCTACTTCACCCACCAGGCCTTCCAGACAATTTTCCATTGCTCTCTGGAATACTGCGGGGGCATTGGTTAACCAAAATGGTATCCGATTCCATTCGTACAAACCCCAAGGAGTGATGAACGCTGTAGCTTGTCGACTCTCTTCTGCCATAGTTTAGCCTCTATCAGCGGCTGCTGTCCAGCTGTCGGTTGAGAGTGTGTTGTAGGTTGGGGTTCGATGGTCGGCGATGACTCCATTAGTGACTCTGATGTGGTGCTTGTCTGAGGTTTTTCAACTGAAGGTTGAGTTTCAGGGACGAGAACCTTCAGGAAATCTTGTAACTCCTTGAAACTGCCCATGCCTTGGTCTTCCATCTCATCAATCTCATCCCGGTTGAGATGGCGGTTGACTTTCCGGACAAGAAGCTGACAGTTGTCTTCTTTAGCTTCCAAAGCCTCATATCCAGGGAGATTCAAGAATTTACAGACTCTTAGTAGTTGATCCCTGGTTAATCCACTGACCTGGTGCATCAAGGACTGGCATAACTCCTGTGCTGACTTCTCCATCTCTGGGCCAAATCTCTGCTTCCGACTCTTTGCTTGGTCTCTTGCTCGGTTTCTCTTACGGCCTTTCGATCTTGTCATCTGCCACGGCCAGTTATTCTCCTGTCTCTCAAACTACCAGGTCTGGACTCATCTTACTGAAGCATCGGTGTTAGGTTCATGGTCGCTGGACAGGCGCTGTCGTTTAGCATTATATCAGATATAGTGCTGTAACACACCTGTCCCGTCGGAGGTGCCAAATGTTACACCCGTCGTAAACAAAATGTTTACTCCTAGGTGTACATTAAAGTTCTGTATAAAAAGGATGAAAGAAAGTGTGATTCGGTGAGTGGTCTTAAGCTTTTAATAAAATACAATGTTGCTCTCACTGTCACATCATCCAGTATCGAGCTATTCTTTACAATAATATCTGTTCTTTACTTGAGATAAACAAATACTCAGAGTGTCAATACCACATGTACTAAGTTTAAACCTATTAATCCTGACTGTGTCTGTGAAATTACTACACTTCTGAAACTAAACTCCATAAATAGAGCAATGCAGTCATTTTGCCAAGTAATCAAAACAAAGAAACACATAAGATAAAAGATAAAGAAACACATTAACTTAAAATCCTACATAACATAGGTTAGGGTCTTGAGTCTGGTATAAACAAAAGCAACTTAGCTAAAAACCCTTTAAGTCTCTATATAACCTGGCACTTGCCTCTTGAAAAGTAAAACAAAGAAAGTTCTTCAGGCAGAGTGGCTATCCAAAGCTATCTTGGCTAAAGAGCCACCACTGACCAAGCCCTCAGGGGTTGGAGTTAATGACCCTATCAGACTTTATGTCTCTACACCAGGTTATTGTTTCAGACCATGGTGGTCTCATGTACATGTGTACATACAGGTAGCTATACATACTGTGCTGTACAATGGCTATTACTGAATTTATAAAATAGGGAACTAACCCTGAGTTTTCCCCTTAAAAGTATAATATATGGTTGAAAAAGTCATAAAACACAAATCTTAGTATCAATCATTTCTATAGAGTATGAGCTATCAGACACTCAAGTTAATTAATCAAAACATAAAAAGGAAAAGGAATTAAACTCTGAATCAACACAGCACACTTTAGAGCTTTCAACTAACTTTAGTTAAAGGACTATATGCTTACACAGTAGTCAATACTGTTTCTTTAGTGGAAGTTAAAGCAAAGTTTCAGGAGATCAATCTCTACTATACTTAAGCTGAAAACAGGCCAGATTAATACCATATCAAACTACATATAAGAACTTGTCAAATTATGCAAAAGAAAATCCACATACCTGTATAAAAAGGATGAAAGAAAGTGTGATTCGGTGAGTGGTCTTAAGCTTTTAATAAAATACAATGTTGCTCTCACTGTCACATCATCCAGTATGGAGGGATAGCTGTGGGGTGAGACCCATGCCAACTCACTGTGGTGTTGCTAGCCTGCTGATTGGTTAAAATTTGGCTGTTGAAAAAGGGGGGCTGCCAAGCAGCTGTTGAAAAATTAGGGGGGCCACAATGGGACCTCTACATAAGTATTAAAAAAACAGTTGTAACAGCTAAAGTTAAACAGGTATCACTTTCTGCCTCTCCAGGATCTGAGTGAGGTTTATGGCAGTAATCCAATAATCCCGTAATCCCCTAACAATAGTGCTCCAAGCTGGACTGGTTGAGCATTGTGGAATACTCAAGTCCTTACATCAAGAAGTCCATTGTGAGAGCACAGCCATTTTTAATGAGCCTCATGTCCACCTGTTTGACCTCTTGTATGCGGATTATTCATCAACACAGAATTTCCATTCATAAAACCTGGCGATGGCAATACCTTGTTGTACCACGCTGTACACCAGGGTATTACCGCGTGTTAGAATACGAGGTCCTCCCTAACCAAGTACTGTGTGTGTTACACTGATGATGGCATGACACACTGCTTATTTGAGCACCAGGTGAGTAAATGATTATGTATTCATTCCATAAGATTTAAATGCATAAAATGCAATGTTTCTTCATAATATTTTGTGTTCTGTACAAAGTTTTTCAAAGGTTTACGTTGAGGCAAACAAATGTAAATGTAAAAGAGTGCAAAACCACTCGCCCTTTATGGCAGACAACTCATTTTATAGTGAAAGCTGCATAATAACCAATGCGCACCCCCCGCCCCAACATGGGATATATTGTTTGAAAGGATGGTTTAAGTTCTGACTAGCTAGGGGTCAAGTGTTATTTGCATAGCAACTTAAGTGACGCTGATTCACTCAACCCTAAATACATTTAATTGGTGTGATAATCCAAATAATATTGCAGTGGTGTTAATTATGTCATTTATATTTTCCTTGCTAGCTGGCCCATCCAACATCAGATGAACAGTTTATCCGTTCTGATCCTTCAAAGTTTGACAACCCTCATACCAGTTCCAGGGATGACAAGGACCCACAAGCTAATTCCGAAACTACAGAACTTGACCAAACCAATGAAGCTGTAGGATGTGACAGCAGCCCGAAGGCCGTGTTACATAAAGCATCCAACATAAATGATTCTAGTGAGAAGTGTGCAGTAACAGTCATGCAGATCGATAATTTGGGTGGACAAAGGAAATGGGACAAAAAGCACTTTTGCTTTTACTGTGATGAACCTCAGGCCAAGTTACCCCGTCATCTCCAGTCCTGTCATAAAGAGGAAAGGGAAGTTGCCGAGATAGCATCAGAGACCGACCTTAGTGCCCGCAAGAAACTTCTGTTATACATCCGCAATATTGGTAATCAGACACAATAGCCTAGTCCTTAGAGAGGGTGAGGGTGTCCTTATTGTAGGTTACAGACCCAATCATGAGGCAGCTCCACACGCATGTGGACCATGCATACATTGTTATGGCTATTACGTGCGTCTTGATCTTTGGCGTCATCAGTGCCCGCTTAAGCCTGCGCTCCCTGCAGACTGTTGGTAGCAGTAGGATAGGTCATGTTAGGGGGCGTGTAGCTAACAAGAGTGATTTGTTAAAACCTCCTCCTGCTGGTGTATCTTTCCAGTTGAACAAGGTTATCTTAGTCTGATGAAGAGAGACGATGTTACTCTGGTAGTCAAGAATAATTCTTTGATTCTTGGCTACATTTGAAACAAACTACAAGAACTGGGTCATCTTGTCATACAACTGAAGTTTTTCATGCATCCCCACCATCTGAATGATATCGTCAAGGCTGTTCATGATGTCGCCGGCTTCAGTGAAGGAAAGCCGATGTATCACATTCCATCCCTAGCACTAAAGATTGGACATTCCATCAAGAAATGTGCACCCATACTGAAAGGAAATGCTATAGAGTGTGGTCTTTGGCACAAAGCGGAACAGGTCGAACAGTTTCTGCAGTTGTGTGAAGTTAAGTGGCGAGAACATGTGTCAACCCATGAGCACAGAACACTGTACCAAGGAAAGCTCAACAAACCTGCTGTTCTCCCGACGAATGCAGATGTGGTGAAAATGTCATCGTTCCTCCATGAAACTGGCAAGAGGGAAGTGCAGCTCCTTCACAGTGCTCGGGGCCATCAAATCACAGCAGCTTGGAAGAAATTGAATGAAGTCACACTGTGCCATCTCATTATGTTCAACCCCAGTCAACAGGGGGAAGTCAATGGGGATTGCTTGATAACTGATCTTGAACGGCACCTCTGTAAAATGCTTAAAGTCATCAAAGTGGTTGGTAAGAGGGGAAGAACTGTTCCTGTGCTTCTCAATACTGATGTGTGATGGTGTGGTTGAAAGCTCTGGAAAAGAGAAATGCAGCTCGAGTGGCACAAGACAACACGTTTTTACTTGCGCGATGTTGTTACGGGGGCACAGGTCATATACGAGGAAGTGACTGTCTATGGGCATATGCAGATGAGGTGGCCTTGACAATGCTGATAGCATGTGGTCTACAAAGCTTTGTTAACATGTAGCGGCTGTTTCACAAATTCTTGCCTTGAAGGAGCATCAGCTTGAAACACTTGCAGACTTTATGGGTCATGATTTGCGGGTCCATCGTGAATACTACCAGTTGCCAGACACTGTTCAGAGGGTTACCAAACTGTCTCGACTTTTTCTGAGCTTGGAGAGAGGCAACTTGGCTTCGCAACATGGCAAATCTTTGGAGGAGCTGCAGGTTACTGGAGGTAAATAAACCTGTTAAGTTGTCTTTCCCAATTACAACAAACTGTGGTTTGGGCTCCCTCCCCCTCCCCCTTGCCAAGAAATTGTTTTGGGAGCCTGGTAACTTGGGCAGTCATCACCTCCCATTGACATGCCCCACTGACATGTACATTAACCATGCGATGTTCTTACTCTCTGTACAAGGTGCGCGCTCCACACTTTGTTAGTCTCTAATACAGCCGCCCATGTTAACCGCTTTAAGTAAAATGTCGGCATTCAAAGTGATATTTTTAAAAACCATATCTCTGAAACTACATAAGTCATTTTCACAATCTATACGCCATAGGAAAGGGCTTAAAGTACTTCACACAAAGTTATACTAAAATCAGACCTGATTTGACCTAGTTTCCTGTCCAAACCGGAAGTTCAAAATAAATAATATATTATAAAGCTCAATTTAACGTTTCTATGTTAATATTTAGATATTTAAGTTGATTTAACTTCAAATACATCAAACAACAACTTTATCTACCATAATCCCGAACACCTTGTTTTTGTGATGTCACAAAAACTTACGTCTAGTTCTTCTTCTTCTCCCCCGCATTTGTCCCCCAACAAATGCACTTTTTAAGGTCACACTTTTTAAGGTCACACAAACTTCACACATAGTAAGGACTTCACTAGGACATGAAACTGCTGAAGCACCGTCATGATGATGTCATCGGGTGTTACATAAAATCAAATTGGTCTTTTACACAGCCACCAATGTTAACCTCGTTAACTCAAATGTCAGCATTTTAAATTTAATAGTTCCAAAAACATATCTCTGAAACTACGAAAGCCATTTTCACAATCTATACGCCATATGAAAAGACTTTACAACGTTGTACTGTCATGACCCAAATTTGACGGTGCCTTCTGGTCAAAACCAGAATTTGAGTAGAATAAAAAAAACCTAGGCTTTATTTTCAGGTCTGCAGACATTATGAACTGGAATTTGGACATGGTCTTTATGTATGAAATAAAGTTTAAAGATGCATTGCCCGATTTCAGGCCGATTTGGGGGTCAAAAATATATTTATCTTTCTAATTGCTAATATTGCTAATATTGCGTATAAAAAGTTATGAGCTTTCATTTGATACTTTGAACGAAAAAAATCTGTCAAGGATTAGTGGCAGTTAATTAAAAACGTAAATGAATAAAAGGCTGGGCCAGCCTTTTAATCCTCAGAGCTATGACGTACGGATAGGATATTCAAGCAACGTAATTGAGAACGACGATCGACCGGTTGTATGTTATATGTGTGGTGCACATTGTACACGGTGTAATGAGAATTAAACCCCACCGTGACACTGTAAACATATGTACACTGTACATGTACAATATTGGTCTTCCTCTGGTTTGTTTTCTGCTGCTGCGAATATCTGCTGCAGCGGCGAGAGCATCTGTTGCAGGGGTCGCAACCCGTTCATACTAAAAAAGGTCACAAGAATCATGAATATTCATTACTTGCGGATTCTTCTGATTGGCCACTGGGAAACCAATCAAACTGAAGTCGGCAAATGCCCGCAGAAACTTAAAACTTTTATCTCGAGCTCCTGATATCAGAATTCTGTTTTTTATATTTTTTGTTACACAAACATATAAACTTTTTTAATTCGTTCGCTCAATGAAATTGATTTTTTAATCCTTTGGCCCAAAATTGGGCAATGCATCTTTAACCACTAGGATTTTCAATTAAAAGATTAATGACTTCATTATCCTGAACATCTTGTGAGATGTTTAATGTTGTACTATTTTGCTGAAAACAAGAATGTATTATTTCAAAAACTCTAATCTTCAGAACCATGGCTATTATTATTTGAGTCTTTGCAATGTATGTGAAATACTAATGTATGAAGTTCTTTATATTTGTTAGTGACCTGATTTGACCTCGCTTCCTGTCCAATTCGGAAGTCTCTATAAAATATATATTATAAAGCTCTTTTTAATAGATGAAACCAGTTTGACCTTTACTTCCGGACAAAACTGGATGTTAAAGTGTTGACCCATTTTAAAGAACATCGTCCAATACACGCAGTGTTTACATCGTCCATGTACATCAGCATAACCATTCAAGCACGTCACACACAACTAGCATTAGGTATGGCATGCCAAAAAACAAACTTCAATTAAATTGCTCATAAGTTCTACGTATTTGTTAGTGACCTGATTTGACCCCGCTTCCTGTCCAAGCCTGTCCTGTCTAATAAAATATATTATAAAGCTCTATATTTAATGAGTTTTACTTTTATATTGAACTGTTCTATTTTATTTAACTTTCAATACATCAAATAACTGAAACCCATTTTAATGCTAAAATGGTTATCAACTTGACTCAAAATAGTTGACTAAAATTTAAATAAAATAGTTTTGGGATTTAAAATGTTTATTTATTTCAATGTCATCTCAAATTATAGATAAGTTAAGAAGCAAAAAAAAAATAAAAATAAATAAAAAAAGAAAAGAAAAAAAAGTAAACATTTTATTATTTTTTTTTTTCAATCGCTGTTTATGAGTTAAGATATGCGACATCAGACTCATTTCTGCAGAGCAGGTGTCATATAGTTATATAGATAACTTTGTTACTTTACTTTATGACGTCACCACTGCATCACAGTAATTGAGGGCGCTCTTCAAGGTGGCAGGGATTTTTTTCTTGCCTGCCAGATGCTGCTTAAAAACCCAGATTTTTCTTCACTAAATCAACGCCATCCAAGCTTCATTTATTCATCCAGGTGATTTATGGAACATTCTTCAGTTGAGATATTTTTGGAGGAAAATTTTTCATCAAGACATGTGATATTTTATTAGTCTTTTTCACCTTTGAGGTTGGGAAAATCCATCATAATAGCCATTTTGTTCTGGATCCCCTTAATGCAATTCTGAAGAAAACTCCCTGCCAGCCTGCTCATCATCATCAAGGAACGCCCATCCTTCATGTTTTATGGTATTTTAAAAATTTTAAACTTAATTTTTATCCATACATGTATGTTTGTGAGACGGTCATATTGAACGTGTGCTTCATTTCATGCACATAATTATTGTCTGGCTTCTTGAACTGTCATCCATTGAACTTGAATCTACCATCATGGATAAAATTACTGTTACTGTACTTTTACTTTTACTCCATGCAAGTCAGAGGCAATGCTCGTAAACCATGGATTACTCCTGATATTAATAAATTGTCTCACATAAAACGTCATTTATGTAAAAAGACCTTAAAATCTGGCAAACCCCATCTTTGGACACATTATAAGAAATTTAGTAATCTTGTTCAGCAAACTGTGCAGAAAAAATATGTTGGTTACATATCTTCTTTAGCTGACCAAGGTACTAATAAAAGCAAAAAGCTCTGGTCCACTGCCGCCAGAAACGATCTCTGGGTAATCCAACATTTTTCACTCATAATAATCAAAACTTCACATGCAAACAAACTATAGCAAAAAAGTTTAACTCATGATTTGAGAAGTATTTCGATTTTCCGAACTGTTGTACCACTGATCCTGATGCGACCCAACCTATTTATTCTCGTACTGAAATTGACAAGCAAATTGTCTCCCCCTGAAGCTGCGAGTAAAGCTATATGTAGACTGAAAATTAATAGTGCTCCCGGGTCTGATAACATCTCAGGTAAAATGTTAAAACCAGTCGCATCTTCTATACTGTAAGTTATCCCTTAGCAGACTTTTTTAATTTCACTTTGGAAGTACAAAGGGTGCCAATGGCTTGGAAGAATGCTAATGTTGTTCCTATATATAAGGGTAAGGGTGATCGAGCATCATTTGATTCATATCGGCCTATATCATTAACCTCAGTGGTATGCAAGCTGCTTGAGCGAATCATTCATGATTACATCTATTCCTATTGTATTACCAACTCCCTTCTGTCTCCAAATTCGTTGGTTTCCGTCCAGGGTTTTCTTTAGCAGTCTTTTGACAAAGATTTTTCATGATTCTTGATCTAAGAAATCCGCCTGGTATTCATTGTATTTTCTTAGATTGGACACGGGCCTTTTGATCAAGAAATTACATAATTTAGGTGTTGGACAACAGCTTGGTGGATGGATACAAAGCTTTTTGGATGAAAGACTTCAGAGTGTTATCTACTGAGGTGAAATAGACCGATTGCGCGACAATGTTTACATGCGGTCACGTGACCCCCTATCGGATATGACGTCATACAGCTGGTGGAAAAAAAAATGTGTAAAGAGATAGGCCGTGACACAGAATGAGTTCGAAAACAGTCGATTATACTTTTGTTAAGCGATGAATTAGTTAATCAGCCCCTTTATTTAAAGTAGTATGGTGCGGCATTAATTTAAATCACATCTCTGTTTCATAATTTAACAGAATTCTTCTGAAAAGAGGTTTTTTAAGCCATGCACTACCAGCGTCGGACGACTATTAAGTAGCCACCTGTCTGTTATTTTGTTTGTTAGGCCTAAATCACTGTAAAAAAAAAGGATAAACAACGTTGGAAAAGTGAGTATTAATACCTAGCCTTGCAGAATTTCAAATAGGAAAAGGAATCACACAGTTTTGGAAAGCAATTTCTTTGGAGGATTTCAGCTTCAAAATTTTTGTGTTGAAAAGTGTGTGGTGATCGCAGTCGTCTGGCCTAACGTTCCGTCGTGCGCTGTACACATCGTGCACATTTATACGGTACTTTTACAATTTTCAAGACTTGCTGGAACTGTCCTTACTGGCTTTATTCAGCCACTTGAAGGTCTTTGGTACAAACTCTGGAATATGTTTTACAGATTTCAAGCAAAAAAAGCCTCGATCGAATTAACTAAATGCATTAATCATCGTGTACCGTACCACCCTTTCCTATGGAGGATTACATGTGTGTTTACATTTTTAACCCAACAGGGGTCACATGACGTAGGTCGCGCAATCGGTCTATTTCGACCTATGTGAGGGTAACATCAGGGGTCCCACAGAGATCAATCCTGGGGTCTCTTCTACTTATAATTTTTACAAATGACCTTCAACATTATGTCTCTCCAGGTATTTCAATGTACCTGTATACCGATGACACTGTCATCTTCAGGCCTGTTACCAATCATGTTGATGCTTATGCAAACAGTCGGTACTTAATAATATCATTTTATGGAGCAACAAGAATGGTATGTTACTTAACCCATCCAAATGAGCGCTGTTACCCATTTCTAGACGACGCCGAAGTGTATTTTTATATAATTATAACAACTTGGATGATCATGTGCTCATTACTAGAGATTACAAATATCTTAGAATCACAGTTCAATCAGATCTCAAATGGCAAACTCACATCAATACAATTTGTTCTAAAGCTACACAAACTATGTGCTTCATCAAAAGATTCAGCGTGATTTTACAAGATTCATTTTTAGACAAAACTCAATTAACCATGATCAGGCTGGCTACCTGAACTACTCTCAATGGTTGACACAACTAAATCTTACATCTCTTGAATCAAGGAAAAAGCTGTTGAGTCTATGTTTTTGTTATCAAATATTTTATAACCACACTGGCATTGACAACTCTTTGTTTCAAATCAACCAACGTAGAGATTTTCCTACATTCAAAATTCCTTTTTCTAGATGTAACAGTTTAAAGTATTCTTTTTTTCACAGCCTGCCTACCTTGTGGAACTCATTGCCCACTGATACTCGTTGTTTAACATCTATGTCTTTATTTAAAGTGGCAGTCAACAGATTTCTCCTGATACAATCTAAAGTCTGTTAATGTTAATGTTTTTAATGTTTCATGTGTAAACGCTTGTTCAAAACTTTTTAAAACATTTTTTATTGGCAGACAGAACCTCATGGTTGTAGGAAATTTCTTTTATTTTCCTCCTCAGTCTAGCCTTCTCCACAACTTATGTGTATTTTGTTGTGCTTTTCAATGAATACTGTGGAGAGAAATAAAACAACAATAATAAAAGTTACCTCTTTTATAGATGTCTTTGATTTGTGGCGTGCCGACGACTTGGTCATTTTCAGGACGACTTGGTCATGCGACTCCGGAGGTACACGTTTAAATGCCTTCTCAACCGTCACGGAATTCATGTAAATTCCAATCCAGTTGAAAGGTAAAATGAAAACCCAAACACGAAAATAAGCCTGTTTTGCACCGTTTCTCATAAAACAGTAGCTTGATCAAATGTTTTGCACCTTTTGTTGCTGATATTCAAGATGTTTTGGTGTTCTGCCACTTAGAACTTGACTTGGGGATTTCTAGTTTGCGAAGCATGCAATGCCCAACTAAATGCATCAGCCCTGAATTAGTAGTGCATAGAAAGGGATCCGAAGGAATCTGAAGGGATCCGAAAACGGAAGAGACACGGTAAACTTGAAATTGTTAGTGAGATGTAATCTTTCAGAATGTAGGTGGGATGACATCATCGTATGTAAGAGTTTAAAAAAATACATTATTTTTTTATTTTGAATATTGTCTATCATATTAAATAAATTATACATCATATTGTAGCTGATAACTTAACTTGGTCAACAAAACCAGTGACGTCATCATAGCATCGTCAGAGACCGACTTGCATCAGTTGAAAGATTAATATGCAAAAACCCTCATATCTTCTAAATTAGCTGTTGCAAACTGCTTACCAATCTGTTGTGTAAAAGCAACAAATTGATCCAAATCTTTTGCATTTATACAACAGGTCCTTTAAATGATAAGCAGTTTGCAACAGCTAATTTTACTCCAGTATACTTGTATGTGTACTTACATGTAGCTCTCATTCTCAGCTCTGGTATGTCATCAAAGACAAGAATTTACCAGAGAAGATGCATCTACATGATGAAAATTACAGGTACTTACATCATTCAACTGACCGGTGACATACCCATGAGTTTTATCTTTTCACATGAATCTGAATGTCAGTAGCAATATTTGATTCAAGTTTCAAGTCAGCACATCCGCTTGCCAAAAAAGCCATGTGCAACATATTTTTAAAGCTTCCATAATTTAATATGCATCTTCCTTAAATTAAATTATTGAAGTACTGCATTGAGAAATAAATAGTTTAATTTTTTCTTACCCACAACACACAAAGCTGAGCCCCTAGTCCTGTAAGAACCTGACATAGACGTTTAAGAAAAATGTAGTTCTCTTCATCCAACCCAACTGCACATGCACTTCTGTTGTAAGAGATACACAGAATAAAGTGTAAGGTACATACTCAAGGCAGCTTCTTTAAAAGATGGACCATTCGAAAGCCTGAAATTCAGACCCTGATATTTCCATCAGTAAAAGCTGAATAATTTATTTATACAGTGTAATAAAACTATCAAACACAATATTGACCACCAATGCCCTTCAACTAAATCAAGGAGGAAGATTTAGAGTCCAGAATGTCAGTATTTTTGACGGACTTCAACAACCTGCTAGATTTATATCATATTATGATGATTAAATTTTCATATCTGCAGGGGTATATATTTTTTAAATTAAGATGCGCTGTTAGTAAGGGCTGTTGACAAATTACACATTACAGCAAGGGGAAAATAAAACCTGACATTTGACCCCCAAAAAATAAATAAATAAACTCGCGAAGTCTCGAACGTCATTTTTTTCCGTTAAAATGTCAACAATAAGACACATGTGAATAGCAAAAATTTAAACGTCCCATTGAATCAAAAAAAATTATGGTATAAACACGCATAAATAAGGATTACTTCGAAGCAATGACGACTGCGATAGCTGGTCAACAATAGGAGCAATCTGCGTTTCAAATTTCCAGCGATATCTTTTTTTATTGTCCGTCCACGTAAACGACTGACGTTCGAGAATTTTCCGAGTTGCCTGTGAGTTGACCTTTGACATGAGACTTACCCCCTCTATTGTCCGATTGCCATATCACCACCTCGATGTTTGCACGTAACGTTAAATCTGCGATGTTTTTCTTCGACACATTGTATTCGTTTAAAAGAAATTTGTCAAATTATTGGAGTCCTGCATTTTTCTGCCGTACTGGAACTAGGGGACAGCTCCAGACTAAAATCCAAAACGCATCTGAGGCGATAAACAACTGAAATACTTCGCTGCGAGCACTAGATTTTGGAAACTAGAAAAATTTAACTTCTGTGTGATCGATGTGGATTGTGCAAAGGTAACAAAGTACCGAACGTCATTTGCAATAAATTCAGTCAATTTCCAGGACGTCATGTAAATTTTGTCTATTTTTCTGGAACGTCACTAAAAATCCGTCAAAAATGACGTATGAAACGGGACAGGTTTTTAAAAAAAAACATTTACAGAAGCCTGGCGAACCTTATATTTTTGATAGATATTAGGTATGAGAGGCTGCAAATATATTATAGAAATTACAGTTGTAGTTCTATTTTCCGTCAATGTTATGCACTCATGTGTCAGGCTTATATTTTCTGCATGTTGTGTTTTGTTTGGATTCTTTCATTTATATCTTGGAGATAACAGGATGTAAAAGACGATGCCGACTTTCAACAGGCTGCCTGGGAGATTTCTAATATTGGAACTCGAAAAGAATGTCCATGAGGTTGCTACAGCTCGTAGATCATGGGCCCTGACAAGGTGTTCCACAGAGGTTTCCCTTTGGGATGGCCAATCTGGGTGAGCGAACTTTACAGCTGAGACTACCCTAGCTGCGTAGTCTCCTCTGAGAGATTTAGTGCATGCCAGATACCATTTAAGGGTTAAAAACCCCTGTCTGACTTTTGGTCAGAAAGGATGCCTTAGGAACTAGGCGAACCCCGCCTGGTTCCCAACGGATGTGGCCTGCTGCTAAGGTCAAGGCGTGTATTTCGCTGCTATGCCTGGCAGTGGCTGTGGCAAGCAGAAATGCTAGTTTGATAGATAAGTGAAGGAGGGAAGTCCAGCCTAAAGGCTCGTATGGGGCTTTGGACTGGAGGTTTAGGACCTGACCCAGATCCCAAAACGGAATTAGTTTCCAAACTGTTGGTCGCTCATTGAACATTCCACGAAGTAGATGGGTAATTGCCTGATTAGAGGAAATTGAAGATCCATCAGTGAATCCTTTGTGTACTGCTGCTATGGCCAAATGATAATTTTGTATTGATCCTATCGCTAAATTGGCCTTGAACAATGATACCAGGAAGATTGAGCATTGACCTAAAGAAGCAGAGAGTGGATCCACAGTCTGTTCTTTGCACCACCTGCTATAATGTCGTAGTCGACTGTCATAGACCTGTCGTGTTGAGGGACGCCGTCTGTTTGCGGCCATGGCTGCAGCGTCTTCTGAAAGGCCTGCTGACCAGAAGGAACGCTTGACAGTGGCCAGCATGCTAGGTGGAGAACCCCTAGAGCCGGGTGTTGGAATCAGGTCCGAGGCTACAGGGCTGCAGTGAACGGCGGTCAGGATGACCTTGTGTCTGATTATCCACTGAAACAGATCCCAGGTCTGGAAACAAAGTTGGGGTGACCTGATGCTACCACCGTCGTGTTGTCGGTCTTGACTAGGACTGAACAACCTACTACGTCTGCCTTGAAGTGGTGTAAGGTGTTGACAACGGCCTGCAGCTCCAGAACATTGATGTGGAGGGATCGAAAATTGTCGTCCCATGTTCTTGCCGCTTGTCGTGGGGGCAGTGAGGCTCACCAGCCTTCGTTGGAAGTGTTGGTGGAGATTATAACCTGGGATCTCCTCTGGGAAAACTCATTCCACACTGGATGTTTTGTTTCGGTAGCCACCACTGAAGATGTGGGCGAATTACCTCATCGATTGGGACCAAGAGGGAAATCAGGTCTGTCTTTGGTCGATAATGTGCCAGGAGGTGCATTTGTAAGGGACGCATCCTTAGTCTGCACCAGGGGACTAGGTCCACTAGGCTGGCCATGAATCCGAGAAGTTGTAGCCAGGCTCGTGTGGGGGCGATTTTGGCTGCTAGTAATAGTTTTACGCATTCACATAGGGTGGATGAGTGTTCCTTGATGGGAACTGCTATGCCCTTGCAAAGATCGATATCCGCTCCCAGGAAGGTTATTTCCTGTGACAGAGTTGGGTGGAACTTTTCCTCGTTGACTATGAATCCCAGTTTCTTTTTCAGCGCATAAGTGTCCCTCAGATCCCCAGCAGTATCCTCTTTTTATTTTCCCACGATCAGCCAGTCGTCGAGATACATGAAGATCATGACGTTCTGGCGCCGTAGGCATGATGCTACCGCTCTCACTACCCTGGTAAACACATTTGGTGACGTTGAAAGGCCGAAGGGAAGAGTGGTGAAATTGTAGGTGCACTCCCGCTATCGAAAGCTAAGGAATCGGGAGTGTGCTGGAGAGATTGGGACATGCAGGTAGGCATCCTTGAGATCTAGAGATGCCCCCATGCAGGAACATGTTACGAGTCCAGAAGTACTTTTAGAGTTTCCATTCGGAAACGTTTTGGTCTCACAAACTTGTTGAGTGGTTTCAAGTTGATGATGGGACGCCACTCGCCTTTCCCCTTCTTTGGTGTCAGAAAGAAGGAGGACAGGAAGCCTGTTAGCTGATCTGCATGGGGAACCAGACGGATTGCTCTCTTTTCGATGAGGGATAGTATTTCCTTTTCGAGAGCTAGGCGCTTTTTTGTAAGTTTGTCGGAACAGACGTATTGCGAATGCATGTCTCCGATTGGGGGGTGCTGGTAAATTCTATTTGATAGCCATGACTGATAATAGACAGCACCCACGCGTCGGAGGTGTTTCTTCTCCAGGACCCTACGAAAGTTCTGAGGCGGCCCCCAACAGGTCCTATGGCAGGGGTCTTCTTGGTGGTGGTGTCACTGTCGCCATCCTCCCAAGTAGTGAGGGGCTGATGATCCGCCACCTCGTCCCCGGCTGCCAGCTTGAGTGTTCTGGCGTGTGGGGTCGAGGGGCTGATACCGTCATCCCCGCTGGCGCTTTTGTCGTCTGCTGGCGGAAGGGCTTGAATGGTTTCATGAGGCCCGGGCGAAAGGATGGATTGCCTTTTGCCGTTTTCTTGCTGGAAGATTTATTTTTGTTTGCAGCTGGCAGTTTCTTCAGGCTGACTTTATCTGTCGTCTCTATCCGCTTAGCTTCCGTTTCCAGAATTTCTTGGAATTTGCCAGCAAAAAGGTCCTTACCCATAAGGGGAAGATCCTCTAGCTTCTTTTTGGCCCCTTCATGTGGTATGTATAGGGCCTCCATGACCTTAGTCCTACAGGACCTCACAGACAGCAGAGAGATTCTCGTAAATTGGTCTAAGGAGAAGCAGAGTGTTTCGTCTAGACACCTGAATGCCACTGCGAGCATGTCTGCTGGGACTTGTGAATCTTCCTCACATGCGCAGACAATGTATTCCGAAAGTAACGGTAGAAAGGCAGTGATCTGCGAGCTGAATCTGGCCGCATCATCCACTTTCTTCATCGCCTCTTCGATCTTGTTTCTAGTCTTGTCAATGAAGATTGCCTTGGTTGCAGTTTTGCCACTGTCTTCGGCTAATTTGTCCTTAGTGGTGTCTGGAATACTAGGGACAGTTAAGAAGTCTTCTCGGAAATTGAAAATAAGCTGCAGACCTCTTAGGGAAAGCAGATCATTTCTTTGCCTCAGCAATGCGTGGAATTCTGTCCACGCATAAACGATCCATGGGCATTGTGGGGAAGGCTGGCTCCCGAGATTCTTCAACACCAGTCCGGCATTTGAAGGATCGGCGGGTAGTTTCTGGTTTGCTGTCCCTGGATCGGCGGGTAGTTTCTGGTTTGCTGGTCTCTGGGAGTTGTAGTACCCGTACCATATCCCTTTGAATCAGATGTAGTTTGGTTTCAAAAGATGAAAACTGCTAGGGTCAGTAGCCTCTTCATCACCAGAATGTGTGTCCCTTAAGTGAGTTGAAGAGGATCTGAGTCGGGAAAAGTAGTTGCGAAACGGGTGCACGGGCCGGGGGGGCAAGGCGAGGATACTTCGGTGGAACTACAGGAGATCGACGCCGAAAGGCTTGGTGACGCCGGTGGTCCGGGGTCCGATAGTGTTGTCTAGCGGCCCCTTTCTGGGTTTTACCCTTAGGGCCGCCGGGTGCTCTTTGCCGTGCCTTTTTTCACAGTGGAGCCCGTACAGCTGGTCGCCTTGGGCGTCACATTCATACGGGGGATATTGATCCCGGTGTGCCATACCGTGGTACGGGCGTCCGTTAACTGTCGCACCGTGGGTAACGGGGGAGCGTTATTGGATGCCGGGATAGTTGAGGATGACTCGGGGATGAGAACGACGGCTGGTCGGTCAGCCCCGGTAAGCCTCCAGTGCGGAAAGGCCGCCGCTATCTCGTAATTATCTGTAGCACTATCGAGATAGCTTATGTACCCAACGAAAAGTCCTCTTCTAGCTTACTACGAGGGGAAGGGAACGACCTCTGGTTGCTGTACCCCGCAATCCATCTTGCTAGGTCCTCACTCAGCCCGAGTCGAGGGGAAACGAATGGGGAATAGGGAACTGTGGAAGACCGCTGTATGCCCCGAGGCGTTTTGCTAGTCCCCTGAACGGCCGGAAGTACTGCTTCCGGACAGGGGCCTCATCCGTGGGGCGACTAGCAGGCCTAATGGAGAATAAATGCACTTCTCTCCAGGGATAGGACGCACTTTCTCCCCTAAGGTCTTAATGCGAAAATATTAAATATATGACGGGAAAGGAAGCGAAAATAACTCGGGAGACGTAGCTGCCTCGAGGCGAGTTAAGACCAAAACTGGGGGAGTTTGGCATCCGTCTAAGGAGTCGTAATAAACACACTGACACACAAGGTATATAGACAGCAATTTCTTTTCGTTCTTCTTTTATAAATTATTCTTCTTGAATAAATATATACAAGTAATAATAATGAAGGAACTGAAAAAGCCTACTTGGCAAAGGGGATTACACTCGATCCCCGTGGGAATACTCATGAAGCCTGTTCGGTACCAGGCTCTTACTTGGTCCACCACACCCGGTGACAACACCACGTAAAGGAATAAAAATAATGAAGATAACCACTCCAAAAGCAGATATAACTTCTCACGAACAACTCTACAAAATCTACTATATAGTTTGGTTGATAAGTCTCTATTAACAGAGACCAAAACTTAGCGAGAGCTCGTACAAAACTCGTGAAAATGAGAGTAACAAAAATTGCTTGCTGTACGGATCCGTCGATAGAAAAAAGAGGATCTAAGATGGTGAGGGCATAGCATAGCATGGCGGGGTTGGCCCAAGAGGGTGCCCTTTGGTTGATTAAATCTTTTTAGAGATTGAGCCTGTCGACTAATTAAATATGCATACGTAGTAGCTATTTGGGTAAGTGAATGAAGTAGACCTTGCTGTTTCAGTGTTTTTTAGACATATAAAATACATTTACAGATGTCAATTTGATCAAAAAGAAACAAACTCACTCAGCAGCACTGAGAATGGTCTTGATAGCATCCGCACTAAAGAGGATGAGTAGTGGATACCTCTCTTCTGGTTTACCCTATGGATTCAATTTCAAGAACATATAATTAATACTGTTTAAAGAGAAAAGGTTCATCAAAATATGACAACTATTTGGTATGTACATGTGTATTAAGCCCCTTTCACACCATAGTCTGTTCCCCAGGGGCATCTTACCCCCTGTAATGCCCAAGTAAATGGACATACATGTACCCCATGGAAAAGCCACCCCTGTTCCAGCATAGGGGTAAGCAGTAAACCCCTGGGTATTTTTAATCCCCTGGCGAATAACAACTAGTGGAAACACAAGCAGGTTTTGCTTATTACCCCAGTGGCAGACAGTGATGTAGGTCATAGGTTAGAGTGCAAAAGAAAAACAGCCAAGGTCAGGAAATACATGCTAAAGACTAATTGGAGTAGCTTGTTTATGGGTTGTACACTACCACAACTATGGCTGCTGCACGCGCTTCGAGGCACACACAATGTGAATCCTCCATGCTGATTGGTACATATGTGTGCTGACGCGCGTGTCATGTCAAGCACGTATGCCATGGCTGCGGTGGTGTAAAACAGCTCTGCTCGGATTTGTGTATTTAAACTATTTTTTTTCAGATTTTTTTTTTTTTTTAAGTCTTCATTTTTTTCTAAATAATTATTTTGTAATAGGTTAAAATTTAAACTAGTTTGGATGAGGTAACAAGAAATGCCAAGAAATGCCAAGAAATGCAGCACAGTTTGATAAATAGTGTGAAACTTGCAACAGGAACCCTGTGAAATAAGGACCCAGGGAATACGTATGCGGGGACAGTTTGAAAGTGCGCCGCGGTAAACGTGGTAAAAAATCTCCTGGGCCTTCCCAAAGTTGTATTCCACACCTTTGACTCACACCTGCAGCTAATAGGAACAAGTAAGCGCCTTGCTTTTTAGTGCATATCTCATTCCCAACTGATTACTTGGCAAAATTATGTAACTTGGAAGGGCAATAAAATACTTTAATTATAGAAAAAATGTCTGCAACAAAAATCATTAAGACTAGCGGAAAAATATGCAAAATGGAAAATGTTCTTGCCTTTCTATTCACAATTAGCTGCAGTACCTCTACTGCATTGAGTTTCAATTCTGGTATATCCAAAAGAGCATACAACGTTGACAGTAGTACATTGTTGCTGGCAAAGATGTGCTGACTTGTGACCCATTCAACATAGCCAGTCAGTGTCAATAAAACAGCTTGGGAAACACGAATTGAGCTTGCAAGCTGAAAGACAAAAGAATTTCTAAGAATAAAAGACATTGCCATGTTAAAATATCCAGTTTCAGTATTTGGAGTATCACCTGACAATGTATTAATGGTGCTAGTAATACACCGATTGCGCGACCCGCGTCACGTGACCTACTGTGGGTATTAAATGTAAACAAACACAACGTCCTCCATAGGAAAGTGCGGTACGGTACATGATGATTGTTGCATTTGTTTTTTCGTTTGAGGCTTCTCTTTCTCGAAATCTGTGAAAAATATTCCCGAGTTTGTACCAGAGACCTTCGAGTAGCTGAATGAAACCAGTAAGGACAGTTCCAGCAAGTTTTGGAAATTGTACAAGTAACATAAAAATGTGCACGATGTGTACTAATGCATGACGGATTGTTAGGCCAGACGACCGCTATCACCACATACTTTTCAACACAAGAATTTCAAAGTTTTGAAGCTGAATCATCCAAAGAAACTTCTTTCCAAAACTTGAAATTCTGCAAGGCTAGGTATAAAACGTTCTTTACCCTTTTTTTTATAGTGATTTAGGCCTACATTAAAAACAAAATAACAGGCGGGTGACCACATAGTCGTCTGACGCAGGTAGTGCATAACTCAAAATAAATCTCTTTTGTAGCATCACACAAACTAGGTGTGATGTATTAAAAATTATTTGATGTGTAAAAAGTTAAATGAATTTAAAATTTAATCTAACTTAAATATAAGAAAATGTGAAGAAAAACATACGTTAAATTGAGCTTTATAGTATAATATTAAATTTGAACATCCGGTTTTGACAGGAATTTCTAACCACTTTTAAATGAGGAGGTACTTCCGGTTTGACCGGAAGTAGAGTTCAGAGAGGTCACGCAATGTGTAACAAAGAAGGACCTTCCCTAACCTTCGTATTTGGTGAAAGAATCATTTTCCTAGCTCTTACCATGCATACATGAGGAGCTACTTCCGGTTTGATCTTAAGTAGAGGTCACAGAGGTCAGCCGATGTGCAACAAAGAAGGACCCTCCCTAACCTTGGTATGTGGTGAAAGAATCATAATCCTAGCTCTCACCATTTTTAAACAAAGAGCTACTTCCGGTTTGACCGGAAGTAGATGTCACAAAGGTCACTTAATGTTTCACAAATGAAGTCTTTCCCTAACCTTGATATTTCTCGAAAACAATCATGTTCCTAACTCTAACCACTTTTACATGAGGAGCTACTTCCGGTTTGATCTTAAGTAGAGGTCACAGAGGTCAGACGATGTGCAACAGAGAAGGACCCTCCCTAACCTTGGTATGTGGTGAAAGAATCATAATCCTAGCTCTCACCATTTTTAAACAAAGAGCTACTTCCGGTTTGACCGGAAGTAGATGTCACAAAGGTCACTTAATGTTTCACAAATGAAGTCTTTCCCTAACCTTGATATTTCTCGAAAACAATCATGTTCCTAACTCTAACCACTTTTACATGAGGAGCTACTTCCGGTTTGATCTTAAGTAGAGGTCATAGAGGTCACCCGATGTGCAACAGAGAATGACCTTCCCTAACCTTGGTATTTGGTGAAAGAATCATGTTCCTAGCTCTTAGCAATTTTATATAAAAAGCTACTTCCAGTTTGACGGGAAGTAGATGTCACAGAGGTCACTTATTGTGTCATAAAGAAAGACCCTCCCTTACTTTGACATTTGTCGAAAAAATAAAGTTCATATCTCAAACAGTTGATTTTTTGTTAATTTTTAAAGTTTAAAATTAGCCCTGCATTGAAGACTAACAAAGCGTGGAGCACGCACCTTGAAAAGAGACAAAAAACGTCGCTTGGTTAATATACATATCAATGGGGCATCAATGTCACACACAGCCACGCACACACAAGCATGTGTACATGTATAATGGCATTGAATTTTGTACAGCAATGTCAGACACGCTTGAATGCACACGGACAATCGATGTGCGTTAAACGTCCGGTTTGAACCGGAAGTAAAGGTTAAAATGGTGTCACCTCAATGCAAAAGTTTGAGAAGGCTCAATACTCAACAATCTGATGTAAGATTTGTGATCATGTGATTAGTACTTCTTAAAACATGAATTTTTGAAATTTTCAAAACTTTTCAACTTCCGGTTTGAACCGGAAGACAAGGTCAAATTGGGTTTATGTCTGTGAGGCGTTTACGCAGTTTTGAATGACCTTTCCGATGATGTATAGATTGTAAAAATCCATTGTGTACTTCAGGAGTTATGATTTTTCGAAATAATAAACTTTGATTTAACGTAATTCGACACCCGATGACGTCATCATGACATCACTCAAACTGTTTCATGTCCTAATGAATATCTAACTATGTGTGAAGTTTCAAGTTCATACAAGCTTGTGAAGTATGCTTTTGTTAGTGGACAATCGACAGGCATAAGAAGAAGAAGTAGAAGTAAAAACTAGAAATGAGTTTTTGTGGCATCACAAAAACTAGGTGTTCGGAGTGTGTCGAAAAAATAAAGTTCATATCTCAAACGGTTGATTTTTTGTTAATTTTTAAAGTTTTAAATAAGCCCTGCATTAAAGACTAACAAAGCGTGGAGCACGCACCTTGAAAAGAGGCTAAAAACGTCGCTTGGTTAATATACATGTCAATGGGGCATCGATCCCACACACAGCCACGCACACACAAGCATGTGTACATGTATAATGGCATTGGATTTTGTACAGCAATGTCAGACACGCTTGAATGCACACGAACTATCGATGTGCGTTAAACGTCCGGTTTGAACCGGAAGTAAAGGTCAAAATGGTGTCACTTCAATGCAAAAGTTTGAGAAGGCTCAATACTCAACAATCTGATGTAAGATTTGTGATCATGTGATGAGTACTTCTTAAAATATGAATTTTTGAAATTTTCAAAACTTTTCAACTTCCGGTTTGAACCGGAAGACAAGGTCAAATTGGGTTTATGTCATCAGGAAAACGACGTCATCAGGAAAACGCAGCGTCCTTTACCTACTCACACACTGAAACCACTGTCCAAAGCTCGTTTTATACTGACCAAAGAACTAAAAAATAATGGCTTTATAACAATTGTTTCCTTCAACTTCCTGTTTGAACCGCAATACAAGGTCAAATTGGGGTCATTTCTTTGAGACATTTAAAATGTTTCCAAAAGACCTTTGCGATGATGTGTAGATTGTAAAAATCCATTGTGCACTTGAGGAGTTCTGATTTAATTAATAAACTTTGATTTGTAGTAACTCAACATCTGATGACGTCATCATGACGTCATCGTTTTATTTCGCGTCTTCATATTGAGGTTCAAGTATATGCACAGTTTCAAGGTTCAGTTTAATTTCAATTTTGATTTATTTATTTGGAGAAAATTTTGGAGGAATGAAACATTTCAAGCAACATGATGGTCTCTATGAGACACCGTATGACACATGGTTTTGATTTTGTTTGATATATTAAAAGTGAAATCAAATAAAATCTTTAAATATGAATATGAAAATAATTAAAAAGAGCTTTATCATATGTATTTCATGGGGACTTCCGGTTTGGGCAGGAAGCGAGGTCACTAAGAATTATAAAGAACCGCATACATTTATTGTAACTTGACTCCTGGAGGAAAAACAAGTTACCTTTTTGATTTTAACTGCCAGGAAAAACAATGTTTTCGTGCTTTCCAAAGTGTTCCTTTTCCACTCAGTGCAATTGGCTGCCGCCAGGTTGTCTGTTCAAAATAGTTTTCATATTGCCTTTTATCAAAACATTAATCCTTGCTGCCCTCCGTTTTGTTCGGCATCTATGCGGTGTCAATAAAATAAAGTGTGTATCGGTAGTGAACGTTGATGACGCTATATGAAATTAACAGTCTCATTTTGTAACATCACCTTTACTGAACACTGGTGTACTGTACAGTCAATCTGACATTTGACAGATTCAAATTCCGAGCTCATTATCTGTATTAAAAAGTTCCAAAGTTTTATAAAAACTACCCCACTTTGATAAACATCATAAACACAAGTGTGCACGGCTAAAGAAATACACGGACATTTTGAAAAGCGATGACTTTACTTTTAAACTTTACTTTTAAACAGTTTTACTCAGCGTATCCCGACAACAACTCTCGCGGGGGTAAAGTGCCTCTGGCCCCGCTGTTGCACACTTGTGACTCTCGTGTGATCGGTATATATAGAACGAAAGACGATAATTTTTTCAATTGCATTTTCTCCACCATTATACATCAAACAACTCATGTGAGCATGTGATCGTCTCAGTAAAGTCTCCTCTTCCTCTCCCTGTCACAATTAAGCCACCAGAATGACATAAAGGGAAACATTTCCACACTGAACTTGGCATGACTTAACACTTTTTCTTCGCATCGCCATTATTACACACACATAGAACTTAACAACACACCGCAAAGTTCGATGAACTGTGACAAGACCTGACTTGTTGCGTGTTATGTATATACACAGCATGCAGTGAAAGCCTGGAGTGCACACGCACGAGGCGCAATACAGTAAGGTAACTGTACAGACTCTATCGGCGATCGCGCTAAAAACGGCACTTTTCACCTTAATTTAACTTCGTTATGCAACGGCCAATTTTGTTCAAATTTCACAATTAGGCTTTTACAGTCGTTATCTTTTACTAAAAAATTCAACATTTGCTCCAAAAAAAATATATATTTTTAAACTCGTCGTCGTCTCAACAAACTGTAACATTTGATGACGTCATCAATGTAATATTTTCAAAGGTCATAAACTACATTTTATTTTGTACACTGAAATCATGTCCAAATTCTGTTTCATATTGACTCCACAGCTTAAATTGTGACTTTTAAAGCATTTTTTGCTTCAACTTCCGGTTTGAAGCGGAAGACAAGGTCAAATTGGAGTCATCTCTATGAGACATTTAATTATTTTTTAAAGACCTTTCCGATAAGGTATAGATTGTAAAAATCCATTGTGTACTTCAGGAGTTATGATTTTTTGAAATAAACTTTGATTTAATGTAATTAGACACCTGATGACGTCATCATGACATTACAACAATGAAAACCAACTTGAAAGTTTTTTACACAGTCTATATTTCATGAAAATTTAACTAATGATCAGTTTGATATCTGTTAAGTAAAAAGCCTGAAAAATCACATGAAAAACACTTTAAATGCCTTTAAAATTGTCATTAGTTTTTTCAAAGGCAAAGAAAGTACGTATTTCGGCCAATTTCTGATTTAGCTGTCACTTTTTCGAGAAGCCTTTAGGAACAATTTAAAACCAAATTTGGCTGTGACCTTAAAAGGTACATGAATTAGACCCACCTAAACTAGAGGGTGCTTTTAGTAATATTAAATTAAACAAAACAACCCTAAAATGTTAGACTAACAACCATTCATTTGTTTGACACCAGGCATTGGAAGTCCACTTCTCTAATGGTTATGGAGTCAGAAGATGGGGGTGGTGGTGGGTTTCAAAAATGTTTCTTTATAGCAGCGAGCCTTTATGCTTTTGTATGAAATAAACGGACACTTATGCTTATCCAAAATCCAACATAATTGGTCAAAGATTTACATATACAGTTTGCCTAAAGGTCAGCCCTGCAACCTAGGAAGGACTAGCCTTTTGTTTTACGTCCAACTAAATCATGGGCAGTCGCTAAAGGCTAGTTTAACCCAGAACATTGCACAAAAACCAAAAATATTTGAAAAAAACCTGAGCCGGCGGTAGTTACCTGAGCCGCATACTGCATTATGACTCTTCTGACCTGGGGTCCTCTGCAGCAAATAATGTATTTTATCATTTATGCGATAAAATGAACTACCTTTGTCCAATACCAACATAAAATACCATATATACTTTGTCCATAATAATGCACAATTATCAACACAACAAGAACACAACAGGAACTAAAGGACCATATCATTCAAACATTACATAGTGTAATTTAACCTGACCTAATGAACATTCCACATTTACTTCCCAAGTTGGAATGATCTTTAGCAAAATAGCCCTTGCAACACCATAAAGAACTATTGTAAGTGAAAATTAAAAACAAGTCGTCGCAGTTTTCACAAAGTGACATAATGCTTGAAAAATAATTTTTTGTACAGATTTTTAGTGATGTTAATATTCAGAAGGTATTCACTGATACCTTTCTTTCTGTCAAGTAACAAGTCTTGAAACATCTTGGTTGCTTAGTTACAGTAGTGTCACTAAGCTCAAATTGGTTGAAACTGGAATTTTTCGTTTTCACGAAGTGACATAATGTAGACTTGTCCATGTGTTACTGCATGTGACACAACGTGGTTTGGATGTTTTCAGTTTTCACGAAGTGACTGAATGGAGAACGCCACACCGCGCGCGCATTGTATGTGTTCCACGAAGTGACACTAATCCCCATACCATTGTGTATATTGCACTTTTTCATTTTCATGAAGTGACGTTTTTGTTTAAAAGTATGTAAGTCGTTGATAATCGTTTCCCTTAACAAAAAATACACATCTACCTATCCTTTGAGATTTCAGCTTTCTAACAAAGTAAAAAAAAGAGAAGATTTTTGACCATAAAATAAAATCAAAACTGCGATTTTAAAACTTAAAAAACTAAAATTCACAATATCTCCAAACGTGGTTTTACCACTGTGTGGTCTATTGTGTCACTTTGTGAAAACTGCAGCGAAGTGTTACCCAAAAAATGTTTTAACAAAAAACTTTGTATCCATGGACAGCAGGTACCTAAACCACTGCTTAAATGATATCGGTTCCTTCAAATGGTGTTATCATTTAAATAGCAATTAGTACTTATTGTGTCACTTTTGCTAAAAAAAACTGGATGTCAGACAAATTTTCTACCCCTCACGCGATCATTGCAATGCGATCAGCATGCCAGACCACAGTAGTACAGAACATGCGCATAAACATAAAACACTAACAATGGCTACATCAGTGAAATTTAACAGGTTGTCCGAGATCCAGGCACTTGCTCCGATTTTTAGCATTCGTAAATGATTGAATAAATACATTTACTAAATAAAGTGATTAAAGGGTCAAGACTGATAGGATCTTTGACTGATATGATGTATTGGTAAACTATTATTTTATGAACAGTAATATATTTTGCCTTTCATTGAGGGCTTGTGTATTATCAGTTTAGTTTTTAAGATGAACGACTGGTCAAAATTTCATACATAAAAAATAATTGCCAACAGTGCAGAAACGACAGAAAAAAACAAAAACTGTCAAAGTAAAGTCTAATATTGTGTTTCTTCTGTGCAAGTTTTTTAATAATTCATTTGCATGATTAGCTGTCTCCTAAATTCACATTCCTTTTTTCCCTGAACAGTCCACAAGTTTATTAAAACTTCTAATTAAAATGATTTCAATTACCTTTCTCTCAGATGACGATCTGGAAACTTTCTGTTGAGAATGGAAAAAGAAAACAAAGAGAAAGAAAAAAGTAAATATATCAATATCAATTAATTTAAAAGAAATGATCATTTAACCAATTGTCGCCGGGATTCTTCCATTTTTTCCCATCCAGCCTGACAGGAATATTTTCTTGAAATTGCTTGAATCATTTTTCTTTGAGAGTACCGGTGGCATAAAGAAACCTTGACTTGACAAAGCCAAGAGAACAAAGATTCTTTTAATGCACCTAAATTTTGTTTTATCTACAGAGAAAATATCAAATTAATGCACTGTGAATTGCAAAGCCTCGGCCGTAAGCTACGCCATAGGATTAGTACTAAACCTGGAACCATGGCTGGATTCCCGTTTCACTCCAACTTACCTCCATTGAGCCGAAATACACTAAACAATAGTAGAAGCCTCTCGATGTCTCGTAATCCTCTTCTTGGAACAAAAGGACAAATGTCTGGAATCGGGGAATACACAAAAACCACCACACAATAGCCAAAAATCAAAGAAATATTCAAGACCATACTTTTTGTCTGTGTGCTCTGTGCATGCTCAGTAGTGGAATGTTGGGGCGACCTTTGTTCCAGTGTTTTGATTTTAGACAATAGCGTGTTTCAACGCCACCTGTTTGCTGGCTAAAAAAATATTTTTGTGGATACATGTCAGTCAGTGCCAACTGGTTTTTAAAGCCTACTGACTACAAGTACCAAAAACCATCTAATCACCTAGGATATATAGTTTCGTCATCACACGTTTCTTTTATGATACAACTGCTGAAGAATGAAATAAATTTATTTTTTACGAGCCAAGTTGCCCATAATGAAGATCGGGCTTGGAGCGGTCGGGCTTGGAGCGGTCAGGCTTGGAGCGGTTGCAGCAGCAGTCGGTGTTGGGTGAAATGAGGAGTGGGGGGATGAAGGGTTTAGAGTGGAAATATAAAGTGGCCAGTATTGTGACAGTAGAAGGGGTTGATCTGGACAGGGATTGGGTTGAAATACAGTAGGGTTGTTGGTTACCTGTGTTGGGCATAGTCCGAGTTACCGGACCAAACAATGCTTTTTTAACATTGGACATTATCTGGCGCATGTAGGGTCCAAGTGAATGCTCATGTGTTTTTTGGTACCTGTGTAAAACCTTACAAAATTCAAATCCAACAAGTTTTTACTTGTTTGGTTAAACCCATTAACTCCTACACTTCAGCAGAGAAATTTTCTAGAAACTAAAACGCGGTGTAAGTAACTTAATTCAACAGGCCTACTTGACAAAAGTACCGCGTGTATCATCGGGCAATAGATCCCCGTCTGAAAACTCCTCGTAAAAATCCGAAATTGAAACATCAAGTTCAATTTTACACGCAAACCAATCCTTCACCGTCGTGCTGGAGAACTCACGGGCTATAGTTGCGACTACAATAGGCATTTTACTCCACACGAAAGCACGTAGTATGTGGATTAAAAATCATGAATGGTTGACTGGACAGCATAAAAAACACATGTGAACTGAAAGTATGAAGTTGATTAGTTCTGCATGCTAGTCTGGTTCCCTGCCTCGCATAAACAAGTGAACATACTCAATTCAGTGCACACGACGACAGGGGACCAACCACCGCCGGCATTTTTTTTTGTCAGACCACACTTTGCAGCTTGGCACCATAACGAGTACATGATACGAAAAAACAAAAATCCGTGCCATGACAGCTAAACCTGTGGGATCGGGTTGACGCTTTGGCATATTACAAACCGTGTGCGCAGTGCAAAATGGAGCCAAATTTGACTGAAAAGATCGTTGAAAATGCCGTTCTGTGATTAAAAAAAAAAATTAAATGAAAAGGGTCAGGGGGTTTTGTAGGGTGGAGCGGGGACGATCAACAATTGGGTTTTTTTATGTGGCCTTACAAAACATTCTTTTTCAGCGAAAAATTTATTCCAAACTTATAGAGGGCCTACAGAATAGTTTGATTTTTAATATTAAATGTACACATGTAAAACACAACAAATGATTGTAATTCCAAAAGTAAATTTGAAATCTATAATATTTAAATATTTCCTACTCCCTTCAATTCAATAGAAACAGTAAGAGAAATAGAACTTCACATTTGAATTTTAAAACTAAGTAAAAAGTGTTAAAAAATTCACAACTTCAACCTAATAGGGTTATAGTCCTCAGTGTTACCATTTGAAAGTGCAGAGGTTGGATGAACCTGTTTATTGTAGAGGCTTGAGGTTTATGGTGTGACACTGGTTGGTGTCTGCGATTTCAGAAGAAACTAGCTGAATCAGGTTTGTCTCTTTCCCTTTTTTTCTGAGACTGGTGTGACGGAAGTGGTTGTTTTCTGATGTTTATTTCTCTTGAATTCACGAGCACCCTTTCATCAGAAACAACCACTCATGTCACCTTGCAAGATCCCATCTGTCAGAAGTACATACATGTGCAGGTCGGAGAGCCAAATCTGGCATAGTCTTGCTGCAAGACCTTCTTACTTTTTGTTTTGACACACAGTTTTCCCTGTGAGAGAGCACTATCAATTTATCATCCATGAGCAGCTCTTACAACTGTACAACAAGTCTTACTGTGAGTAAAAAACTTAGTTAATTGGGCCTGCTGGCAGCGGGAAGTACCGTAATTTTCGGCCCAAAAGCCGCTCGGCCCATTAGCCGCTGCGCCCAAGAATTTACAAAGCAAGATTCAGTTGTCGGCACATAAACCGCTATACCCCATAAGCCGCAGTATTTTTTCAGAAAAAGACAGAAAATAAAGGCCACTGAGCACGTTTAATTTCAGGTGAACAATAGCGTGACCGCATTTACTGTGGTCAACACAGAAACAGTGGCCAAATCCAGATCTGTATTTTCCATTAAATACTTTTGTATGTCATTTACAAGCAATTTACAAGCCCAGCCAGCGTGCGTACCTTACGTTGGGGTCTTCCGATCGTGCACGTTGCAGCGCCCATCATAAGCAAGAATTTACAGCAGCGTAACGTTTCCAGAAGTTTCCCCCGCTACCAGCAGAGGGCGCGCTACATTTTTATAGCGCCCTCCAGTGGCAGCTTACGGCAAAGACTGCGGCAAAGACCGGTAAAGTCCGTCAATGAATGCAAAACGGTCGACAACATTCGACATTTCGCAACTTCCTGTTTACATGCATGTAGTGTATTGACGCACTGGATTACAATTGCATAATCAGCAATGCACAGGTCTGCGTGCGGATACCAATTTATCTGATTGAACACCGATGTGTTTTCAGCAGCGCTAGCTCGGTTGGCTTAACGTGTTTTGATCGGAATTGGATATCAACATTTGTCATAGCTGAACTAAAAAGGCTTTATGTTTTCTGGTTAGTTGTTTTTGTCACATTGCCATTTTCATTGTCGTCTTGAATTTTTTTGTGCGAGTGCAGTAATTTTCAGCTTACATTACTGACACATTGGCCCATAAGCCGCGTGGAACTTTTTGCGGGCGAAAAACAACCAGCAAGCCGCGGCTTATAGGCCGAAAATTACGGTATACATGTTAAAAGTAGTGCTACATATGTATTTATGTAAGATGAACAAAGAAAACTTGTAAAATAATTAATAGGCACGAGTGAGGACCTATACATTTGGTCACCATGTTTCAAACAGGCCACAAATTGTGCTGAGACCAATAGCAGTTTGTTCTGTGAACAAGAGGAAATTGTACACAGATGAGATTATTATACAAATAATGACTGCTTTGAGTGGTAAATTAAAACTAGTCACTCGAGGTTATCCCTGGAGCAGCCTATCTTCCCAAGGCAAAGCTGAGAGAAGATAGGCTGCTTCGAGGTAACCGACAGTGACCAGTTTTACTATACCACGAGATACTGTCAATACTTGTTTTATAACACTTCTTCTGTTGATTCTATCTGACTTTAACAAATTTAATTCACACAATACCTTTATTCATCAAAACTTCAATGGCTACGTTAATTTATCAACATATCATGGACTATGTACCAAGTTTTGACAAAATAAGAAGGGGAACCAGACTACTATTATTGCCTTCGTTCCCATACCAATTTGAATTGCACACATTATTTCATCCAAATCAATACTTGAAATCAATGCAGTCAGGGTACCAGGGTTTCCAATCACTAGTACATTGGTTGCTAGGCCATAGTTGAATATTTCATTTGGTCGATTTACAATAGTAAAAATACATAACACCATGTGACATGCTCTCGGCCAATTAACGGATAGAATCAACGGACGAGGTGATGTTATAAAATCTGTTCACAAATACCTAGTTTACATGCACAAAGATTTATAAATATACTTAATTTGGAATACAAAAAACTTAACTTACAAGCTGCTTGTATCCTTGGACATGATGTGTAAGAAGCTGAAGCATGAATGTGAAAAATTCTGCCATGTTTGATGTTAAAGCCTGGAGTACATCCCTTCGTCTGTTTGTTTGAAGGCTTTGGAAAGTAACAACATCTTCAACAAGCCGCAGCAACACAAGAAGTACAAGTTCTGTTTGTGTTTCCTAAAAAAAAGTAACAATGTCAAATGTTAAAAATATCAACAACAACAAATTTGGAAAAAACACTCAATATTACCGCACTGGAATAAATGTGTTAAATAATAGTTTATTCTAATGCATCTTACATTCAGCTAAAAAAACATTAACTGCGGAATGAAAACCCTTACAGTCCAAATTCCTTCTAAATCCAATTGCCAAAGTAAAGGAATTCAAAGGAGTTGGGTCCTCAGGCTCAAACAGCCAGTGCTTATCATGGGATCAGGCATTCCAAGAATGTCCAAGTCCAAACAACTTGGTGTGGTGTGACATAGGAGAAGAGGATATTGGAGGAATTGAATTACGTGCTAGCCAAACTGCCTAGTCTGCCTAGTTGTAGTGACTAGTGAAGCGATAGCAGCCATCAAATCTTGCAAATATCAAGACTTGTCAAACCATTTTTGAACTTGAAAAGAATCTCTCTATGAGATTTTACCAAAGTAACCCTTATTTATTGTGACATGGAACCATTTTTGACACGCCAAGTGAACTACAAAAAAAAGGGGGTTTTAACTCGCTGCTGTTTTCACTCTCATTTGGTGACCGACGACAGCTTATTTGGAACCCTGAATTCCTGTACATTGAACAGCGGATGCTCCCACTCTAACTCACTGTGTTGCACCGAAATTGCTGTGTTGTGTGTGCTCTATACACACAATGATAAATTGCAAAAAAAGTCGCGAATAGTCGAGTAGTCACGAATAGTTGACGTGTGACTACTCTCAAGACTACACTGTGCACACTACACAATGGAATGTCTGGACGTGTTTACTTGTCTCCTGAGAATATCTCTAGACAGTTTTTTAAAACGGGTTTATCTGACTTCCATTTGTGTGTTTGTCCGTAAAGTTGTGCGTGTATACAGGTCTTCCGGCACTAACTGGTTAAAAGGAGTCATGGAACCTCCTCCAGTAATTCAGGGTATCAGGGAAAATTTATGGAAAATAAATACCTTTGATAGTAAAACAAAACACTATTGAACACACCTCAAGATATGAACAACAATTCATGTAAATTCACAAAAAATTTAGAAACCGACCCATCAAGTCTTTTGAGCTAAGGGGATATGATCTGAAAAAGTAAGGGGCTGCAATAAATGAGGTGTTGATACCTGCTATGCAGTATCTAAACAGAAATGGGAAGAAAATTGCAGTTATTTAAAGTAACAACAAACTCTCAAAATCATATTAAAAAATAATCCTTTATTGTGGGAGACTAGGTTTAGGTTGGTCTTGTTGGTATAGGTTCTTCCCTCTGTTTGTTATCACTTTGTTTTACCTCATGAAAACTTAAGGAAGAATGACTCTAGGACTATTCTCGTCTGATTAGTTGACAAAAGGTTTTAAAAAGCTGTTATCATTCAACAGTACAAATCTCAGCTATTTAAACACACAGAGTTAACTTTATATCTCACCCCCTGTGAACAGAGAGAGTTGAATTCATTCATAAGCGAAGGCCAATGTTGTGGCCATTCTCTTTTGATCATTTCCACCAGGATGCGAGACAAGCCATCTTTGATACACATTTGCTCTTGGAGAAGATTCTCTGTTCCCTGAAATATGTTTAAAAGAAAAGTTTAACAAACTAGTAATCAACAAAACACAAGTTTTCAATAAAAAAGAAAGTCTACTGATCCACATCTCAATTGCTAACCGTTACAAGGAATCAGAAGCTGTAGACCTCTATTAATCTTGAAACCAATTACAAATGGTGAACATTGCATATAAAAAGGGTTCTAGGCTTTAAAGCTAAAACAAAAAAGTCACATTATGACTCATGACAAACATCATTACCACCTAATGGATGTAATCATGCCTCACTTTAAGGGTGAAAAGCATTAAATATCAACAGTAATTGATTCCATAACCAGGCCTGTGTCATGTGAGGACAAAAATACATACATGCAACAATAGCTACGCTGCAATGAAACTCATGATAGATGTTCTAAAAACTACAGCGTTCAATCATTTGTAACGGTATACGCTGTACATTACAGGTGCGTTACAAGTCTGACCCTTCTAGCTATCGGCCTATCAGCCTCCTCCCAATCATGAGCAAGGTATTCGAATGCCTCATGAACCAGCATCTTATGGATTATCTTGAGCACAACAATCTACTAACCGATGTCCAATATGGTTTCCAGTACTCCCGGTCTTCTGGTGACTTTTTATCTATGATCACTGATTATGAGCACCTGAACAGATCATTAGATCTCGTAGGGAAGCTAGGCTTGTTGCTCTTGATATATCTAAGGCCTTCAATAGAGTTTGGTACAAGGGACTCATTCATAAAATTAAGTCTTATGGCATCTCTGGTCAACTACATGTACTTGGCCTAATTTCTAATTTTAACAGCGGAAGGAAATTCTCTGTTGCACATGAGGGTCAATCCTCTACACTCCATAGCATCAATGCCAGTGTCCTGCAAGGCTCTACATGTATATTTGGACTAACTTTGTTCTTGCTTTACATCAAGGACCTGCCTGATCCTGTCTCATCCCGGACTGCCATTTATGCTATGACACAACCCTTTATACTGTATCTGGTCCTATGGTTCTAATGTTCTCAACCATGATCTTACAAATGTCACTAAATGGGGGAACGACTGGCTTGTTACCGCCAACGAAAAGAAAACACATCTATTATCCGTGTCCAGATGAAGAGCACCTAATCGACCAGCCTTATTCATGAATTCTGCTTACAGGAAGTTAACGACATCCGGTTATTTGGTTTTGACATCACCAACAAACAAACCTGGGACAAGTACATCTGTAGTATTGCCAAAAAGGCCTCACAGAGAGTAGGTTGCCTGTAGGTCACTCTCCCTCTTCTATAGGTATTGCCATGGGATGTGTTGCAATGATTTATCACTGGTTGTCCCTGTCAACCGCCCGTTAACTACATGCTTAGCTCTGTCCTCTCCCATCCTTACACTGTAATAGTTCATTTGCCCCCGAGAAAAGTCATGTGTTAAGTCAATAGGATTTTTGGCGGAAAGTATGATAATCAAAATAATAAAAATCTGGACAAAAACAAAACCAAAACCTGTTTCTGACTGCTAAGTCGGAACAGCTAATGATCCTTTGATTTGATGTACGTTGATACCTGATGAGGTCATGGTGACATCATCTGCTATTAACCAGTTGCCGCCAGAATTTTTGTTGTTGTTGACTTTCCCCACTGGAATTGCCAGAATCTTTTTCTTTGAGGGTACTGCTGGCACAAGGATACCCTGACTTGACACCGCCAAGAGAACAAAGATTCTCTTTGTTGGATCGTCCGTTTGGTTTCTCGACCGAGAAAATGTCAAATTTACGCAGCGTGAACTGCAAAACATCAGCTGTTACCTACGGTATAGGAGTGGTACTAAACACGGAACCATGGCTCGATTTGCTGGCCCATTCCGACTTACCTCCACTGAGCCGAAATACAATGAATGAACAATGGTGGAAGCCTTTTAATGGCACACAATCCCCTTCTTTGAACATACAGACATAAGGACAAAGGTCTATAATCGGGCATTACACAAAAGTCACCTCTGAATAGCCACAAAATGGCAGTATCTATAAGACTCTTTTTTGTCTTTGTGTGGGTGAAACAAAGCGTTACACGGCAAGTGTGGTCTGTGCACGCTCCATTGAATGACCGGGCGATCTCTGCTCCGGTGGTCTGAAATTACATAATGGCGTCGTAAGATGGCTTCTGTTTCCAGGCAGGGGCAACATTTGCATGTATTCACATCATCTGGTTTCAACTTGTTAACAAAGCACCTCACAGCATAAACGCACAATGCTTGCAACCAGCTCTCTATAACAGAGCAGTAAAGCTTTTAGGAAGTTCTTAGTGAGTCAAGCTAGAAAATCAAACTTTTCCTACACAAGTGAGGTTTAAAATGCAGACTTAACTATAGGTAAATTGTTAAACTGCAGGCTTCTTAAACTACAGGTTTTATTTTTCCAAAAAGAGGCTTCCCTTAGAAAAGTTTTTTTTTTATAAGTTTGAAAGGTTTCTATGGAAGGCTTGGAACTACATGTACTGTACATGTACAAGTACTCTACACATGTTACTTCCACTATGTAATATTTTGCAAAATAAAAATGTACTTACACTTTGAAAAAGCCTTAACACACTGTCTTTCAGGAATAACTTATCATCGGGGCTGGTAGTGTTCCATCTAAATCTAAATGTATGAGAAGAAACGTGGGTAAAAATATGAACTATTATATTAACGGTACATTGTACGTGGAACATCTGACTATGCCTTTGCATTACAATAATGCTTATTTTCCTCCTGTTTCTACTCCTTTCTTCAATCAACAAATAATTTGAATATGAATAGATTTGAGACATTAACATTGTTGTGATTATCATTTAGTATTAGGAGAGAACAATTAAGACTCAGCCTGAGAAACACTACCACACTGGAGACCTAGTACCAGTGCTATAGTGCAGTGTCCTATGGTTGTGTAGCTCATGCAGTGAGTCTTAATTGTTCTCCCCTACATGTAATGGATAGTTGGCTCTAGCAGGATGCTGATTGGTGGTTTTGTGGTTTGGGAGCTGTTAATTGGTACACAATTTGTACACATTACAGGGCTATTTATTCTATTTTACTTGTTGGGGAAGGGGCGGGGGATTTGATGCTCTCGATCTTTTGATAGGTAATGGCTGCTGAGTGCTGACGAGTTGTTTTTTTCACAACGGATGAAATATATTTATCACAAAGAAGGAATTTTTTTAGTCATGTCAGCGATTTGTAAAAACTTTAATTATTGCTCTTTTTTGTTAAAATAATTATGGTGGATTGAATCATGAATGAGACCAATACTCCGTGAACTGAGTCAACTGACCCTCGAAAACAAAGTGCATGTATCCAGTAGATTAGATGCACATTTATCAATTATTGAGCAACAAACCAGTGCTCTCTCTCTCAAATTTTTTTTCCAAGTGTGGAGAAATCCATCATGACAGTAATTATTTTTTTAATTAACCAGTGGGGTTCAGAAAAAAAAGTTTGGAATAGTTTTGTTTCATAAAGATTAAGCAGTAGAATTACAGGTTCCCCAAACAGAAACTTTTATAACCATTGTCAACCATTACTCTGCCTAATACAACGCTGAACACATTGCCTGCGTAGTTGTCCTGAAATTGTGCTGAAATTACCTTCACGTTGTAGAATGACTGTGATTTTACCAAGTATAATTTTTTTTGCTTTTGCAATTTTTCACAATAGGCCTACATTGCATTATTTTATTATCACGTAAAGTGTAAACCAGAAAAAACAAAATGGAAAGTTACTCTTGCTACGAATGAAAAGACCAATATGATAATATTTGTAAAAATCAAAACATCAAACCCAAATGATGTATCGTATGAAAGTTATCATAGTTATGACAAAATGTCATGAAGGAATGTCAACATTCCAATGCTCTTGGGTTTGAGTAAGGACTGTTAACAATGTTGCCTGCAACACTGAATAGTCTCTCAGATGGCATGCTTGTTGCTGGCACACAGAGGTAGTGCTTGACTCAAATACCCATGAACATATCGATGGTTATTCAACTCGCACCAGTGAAGTGGATCTTAATTAGCAGTTAGAGTTCTTCTAGCTGTGATATACCGGTTGACTTCTTCAGATGCCATACGTTTAGGGGATTGCTATGTTGCTTGGGTTTTGTCGTGCTCGTTGCCATGCCCAAATGTCTCGTCAAACAAAGGGAGTGCTATAGTAGCATTATATAGGACTCTTCCTCTGTGCTGTACACAGATACAGAGTCCTACATGTAGATATGAGGGCCTGTTAAACATTGAGAGTTGAACTATTTCACGAAAATGACAGATTTATCTAAAGTTCAAAACTCACTGCCATAAATTGTATGCAGCGATGGAATAACATTCCATGGCCACATAATCCAGTGAGATTAGTACGCTTCTTACAGGTAAGATTTAAATTATGGAGCTCTGAAAATTTTCCGCCTCGGAAACGGACCCTCATATCCAGGACATCACATATGAAAGTGAAAGGCCTCCAGGCCTATAGCTATAGCAACGTCTTCAGGCATGGGCATACTAACTTGTTGCTGTTGATTTAATATCTCTATGACAAGCCGTTTGGCCAAATCATGACTACGTGCTTTGGTGGCGGCATCATGATCGTAAGGTAACACATGTAGTTTATAATGTCCATCCAATAAACAAACCATCAGAAAAAAATCTTTCGTCACGGTGTCATGATAAAAATTTCAAAGTTTTTCGGTCACTGCCACCTTCCCTTGGCGATTTCATTTAAGTCCTCAACATCAAAAACCCCTACAATGTAACAAAAGGCGGGCAATATACCAGAAATTGTCACATATTGCTCGCCAATAAAGAAGTCTGACATTTTCTTCAGCGGCTCCACAACTTTCACAACTTGTTCTAAGTTAGAGACCTCTTCGGATAGGTCCAACTCTTTACGTTTGGTGGCAACAAACAAGTTACAGATGCTGCTCAATGGGTGGAACCCCACCGGGTGTCAACGTCTTGGATAAGCTTGTGCACTGGGAAATCCAGTGCTTCTTGCTCATCTGCAATTTTGTATTTTGCCTCAGCCAATCTTCTTACAAACTCGACAAGCTTTGAACATTTCGCCCAAGCACTGTGGATTCCCCGATGGGCTAACCCAGCCTTTACAACAAGATTGAGGGTTTTTCAAAAACAGGGTATAATGGGAAGTGCCATCACCTCACAAACAGCCTTGTTAATACTATCCTCGATCAAGGCGCGCCGGCCGGTTGGTGTTTATTGTGAATATTATTATTAATTTCCCCTACTTAGCTGCTGCCACAAACTCCATGCTCCAGCGCAACCCCACACTCACAGTAAGTGGATCCTTACATTGTTCGTACACTTACACGTATAATGCATGTGCACATGTACAGTATAGTTGGGCATGTCTGGGCACTCAAACCGAGGACTTTAACAACAGGGATCCGGGAAAATGACACACCGGGGACAGTCCTCGGTATGTTTCGTGTACAAAACCAATGGGGACATCTCTAAAAAAACTACCGTAATTTTCGGCCCATAAGCCGCGGCTTGGTGGTTGTTTTTCGCCCTCCAAAAGTTCCATGTGGCTTATGGGCCGGGCGGCTTATACGCCGACGTGTCAGTAACGGCCAAAAACCAGTGTATAAATTTTAAGCAAATTATTTCAGCGTGACAAGAAAATTTGCAATGTGAGATTGAGAAACAAAACTAACCACAAAACATCAAGGCTGTAGTTTAGTTGTAGCGAATGTCGTTGATATTCAACCATGGACATGATGGAGGAGGGAATAATGATCCAACCAAGACACGCAAAGCCGACCGAGCTAGAGCTACAGAAAACACACACATCTCAAGTTTAGGAGACTGGGGCCTGTTCACTATACATAGTCTCCAGCCTAGCACGAGGGACGGGAGCCAGTCTAAGGAGGAATTTTAAAAGATTAACAATGAGGGCGTTTGAAAACGTTTAGCCAACGTTTACCAAACACCTGCACTATTCACCATGAATAAGCAACAAGCCCAGCAAACAAAATGATATTGTTGTCGGCGTTTTGTGACTACAGAGACCTGTTGCGTGCGGGACGTAATGCACACCCATGAGCATGCAGCCTATTGGTTGAATTAACAGCAACAAGAGGCCGATCGACCAATTGAATGACAAATCCTTGTATTGTCCTCTAAGTAGGCCGACCTATTTGATGTTGCATTTCGTTTAAGTTAGTCGCTCCCGACTGAGGTTAGCTGGTGGCTTTTTTTATTGGTCTCCTTTCAAAGAAGATTTATTCCAAAGTTTAACGTTGTGGAGTTCTGTTTAGGAAACTTTAATTTTGTTTTGACGAAAAATGCTATTCTGGGGAATTATTCCTTTCCTTTGTCAACAAATATTGTTCTACCAGGCATAGGCCTAGACCTATTTAGGAAACTTCTTCAGTCTGAGGATTGTAATAATTATTTCTTTTGTCAGGTTATTTTAGTTGGGGCGGAATATTTATATATTTGGGCGGGAAATATGCACAGGCATAGACATATTTAAAAAACTTCTCTATACTACACAATCGTGGAGTTCTTTTGTCAAAATATTTCATTCTGGGAAATTCTTTATTACTTGTGGAGGCAGGGTGTTTATTTTATTACATATTTGGGACGGGAAAAACATAGTCACGTTTCATCTCGTTTTTAATAACAAAACTTTTTTAACGACATGATCTCAACGTCTCTAATTTCACTGTCAGTAGCGGGAGGATAATGCGAACAGGAATGGTTCCATCTGTTGCTTGGGAACTGGCCCTCCAGTTTCCATGGGGAAGTTCGGGGGAAATCCGTCAGAAGGGTGCCTGTGCTAACGGCGCTAGTATTCCTATTAAGTATTAAAGAAAAAAAGAGACAGACCGACTTGCTTTCTGGACGTTTCCATTGGTTGAAAAGAAAAAGAGACGGACGTACTTGCTTTCTAGGCTTTTTATTGGTTCATTAACCAGCTGTAGTCAGACAGTGACCGCAGATACGCGGCCCCCTCTGTGTGTGAAGTGCTGGCGCTTCTCTGTGAGTGCGGTGAACCTGCTGCGGCTTATGGGGTATTGCGGCTTATGGGCCGACACCTAAATCTTGGTTTGGAAATTCTTGGGCACTGCGGCTAATGGGCCGGGCGGCTTATGGGCCGAAAATTACGGTAAGTCCAAACAATGGGAGAACAAAGGGATGTGCTCGGTCAACAACATAAACAAACCAGGTTGTGTGAGTTTGTTTAGGCATTCAAACCGGGGACTTATAACAAAAGAGGACAATAAAGTCCCCGGTTGGAAAAGGTCCCCAGTTGGAAATCGTGTTCAAAACCAATGGGAGCTGTTGCTAAAAAGTTAAAGTACAAACAAAGAGGAACAATAGGAGGTCCCCGATTGGAGGTAAATACACACTTGTGTGTGTGTGTGTGTGTGTGTGCGTGACTGTTCGTTGTCGTGCCTTGATGCTTCTGCAATTGCCAAAATACAAGGTGGAGCTCATTATGCTAATGTCAGTAAAAAAGAGTATTCTCATTGGTTCTTGTTTGATCTAACGTCTCCTCACTACACGTCAATCACAGCCTGTTGCTTACAATGTGTGCACGTGTTCAGAAAGATACAACTGTAATGACAGGGCTGCCTCCTGGAAAAAACATAATGTATTTACTATAACCAGTTACAATTGTGTCACGCCCTTCAATGGCTGCCTTCTCGAATATTATCATTCAACTTAGTGTATATAATTCTTTGCCTTTCCAAGGACAGCATTGAAAGTGGGTGGGCCTACTTGAAATGTTGAAGGACTGTCTCTGCTCTGAACGAATATCATTGATTTGTAGCTTTTCAGCAGCCGAGATTTGATCACCGTTTGTTATTTCTTGATTCAAACGTGATCCAACCATAGAGCGAGGAACAGGCTCTATGATCCAACATTTCCCACGAAAACGCAGATTTGTCCACAAATCAACCAGCCTATGTTTGGTTGCACCACCACACGTGCACAAGTTACTGTAGGGGTCAAAGTCTTTGCTCTGTGGTCAAAACTACGAGAGTAGTATTAAAAGGGGGGTTGAAGCTAGACCCCCCACAGACCCCCGATGACGTGTTTACAAGCACCCCCAACCCGATTTAATTTACCTTATACAATACAATTTAATTTACCTTAAGGGAATAAATCTATATATAAATGGACGACTTTACTTTTCAACTAGACCAAGGTTATCTTTTTAAACAAATTATAGATTGTTTAGGTTATTTTAAAGATTTAACTTTTCACGTCACCGAAGACAACATCAGAATATTTGGTCAAAAAAAGTCTAAAATCTTTATCGATCTTCCTACATGTATGAGACTCTTTTACTACCTTTGAAATAAACCGACCCAGGGTATTTCAAGTCAACGTAAAAGGATTTAAAGTACATTATTTATATCTTTCTGGTAATGAAACCAAGGGACCCTCAAAAGTGACTAGCACTGTGACCCGTAGGCCTGAAGATACCTGTGTAGAGAAGATGTTGAAGAAATGTCAGTTTTACATGTGGGAGGAAAACCCCAAATAGGGAAAACCTACGCAATCAGGTAGGGACTGAAAACCCAATCCACATGCAAGAAACCAGTCCGGGATTCGAACCGGGGTTCACAGAGGTGAAAGGCAGGGAAAGAAACCACTGAGCCAAACTACATCACCCATGGTCAAATCTTGACGATACGACTTTGCAAGAGTCAATTTGTTATGACTTGAGTCGACGACGTCTTAGAAGAATATTCAACATCAGTTACAAAGACTCTGGCACCACCTGACCCCCAAGTTTTTTCAACGAACAAATCTATCGTCGTCACGTCTACACATATAAAACCTTTGAGATTGCATTTGGTGCTCGATATGTGGCAGGGTGTACCGCCCTTCCTATTGTGTTTTCATTGTGTTCTAGAAATCTCTGGAATTCTTTTGAGGATTTTAAGGGGGGGGGGCTGCAGTAAAAGAGGGGAAGAGTGTGTTAGAGAATGGGAACATTTGGGGGGGGGGCACATATTTGGCATGGTATACGAGCTTGGAAGGCCCATCAGAGTGGATTTCTCTCCGTCAGGACTTGTTTTCTCATCAGAGTCTAATTTATTCAACTACCGGTGAGAAATCGGTCAGGTCACCGATGTACTGTCCACCGTGACCCTCGACTTTTCTTCGTTAAATACTTTGATCAAAATGAATCAGGTGTCATCAATGCTCAAATTTTATCCTTGAAACAATTCTTTAAAAGTAAACGCTGAATGCTCACTGGGTACTCTAGATTTTTTCATTTTATATGATGACAGTTGCTGCGGACAATCGACTTTTATCAAACACGAAGGCTCCTTTTATTACGTGAAATGTGGAGCAGAAAGAGAGACCGTCAATTACAAAGTGACATTTCCTTCAAACGAGTAAAAGGTATACCTACATGTATACTCGAGAGAGCCACTTTGTAGATGGCATGAAAAAATATCAGGGACTGCAGTACATAGACGAAACCGAACTCATCCGCGTTTTATCGAGCCTCAAACGACGACTCCAAAATGTCACCGAATCCGACGTCCATCAATTAATTCACGAAGATAAACTTTTAGATTATTACGATCAGGTGAACTTGATTTGCGCTCAACTAAAGAACGAATCACCCCCGAAGATTACTGACTTGGATGGATTATACCATGATTTTGTTTGCCTCGATCGAACACGTGTTCCAACAAGTTTCAGACCCGGGTAGAACAAATTCGCTGTCGGTTCATTACAAACTCATAAAGCTCTCTTACAGCAACGAGGGTTATTTGTCAAGGCCGAAGACTTTCCCCTCTTGAAGGCTCGCGCTAGAGAAACGCATCAACACAAAATGATGGAAGCATTTACCAAGCTTGGGTGGCCGTGGTGTCCAGACCCGTAAACCCCCCCCCAAAAAACCTAGACTTTTTTTTCTTAGGGTGCACCATCAACCATCCATAGTAGGTGGCCAGTGACTGATTGACAGACTTGAGTTTAATGGCGTCGTTGGGTTTCAATAGGTTTCAGACCTATGAGTCTGGTCTTTTCGTCGTTTAGCGCTTTGCATCGGGTAACCGAACCACCCATTTTCTAGATCTAGCAGCGGGATCTTGAAGTTCTTGGGTGTACTGATGCCCAAACAGACGTTCCACAAGAGTTCTGTTGAATCGCTCGATGATACCTTGAGCGCTATGATTACCGACTTTACCTCGTTGCATTTTATTATTATTATTATTATTTATTCGACCAAGACAAAGACTGAACAAAACAATAAAAGCAGAGGAAATAACAGCAAGTTTTAAGATAAATGGAGCGTAAATAAAAAGGAAATAACTAAATAAATAACTAAAAAAATAAATAAATAAACAACTAAATAAATAAATAAATACAAACATACATAAATAAAAAAATCGAGTTTGTGAGCGAGCAAGCAAGCAAGTAAGCAAGAGGTAAATAGTAAATAAGTAAATAAAAAAACAAATAAGTAAATAAATAAATAAATTAATTTAATTAATAAACAAATAAATAAATTAATTAATAAACAAAAAAATAAATAAATAAATGAGGGCGACTGAGGGTGGAGCATGCAGGACGGGAACAAATCCAAGGGTTCGAAAGACAGTCAAAGGGATCAAAGGAACGACGAGTCATGTGGGTCAGGGGTAACAAAAGTAAACTGAATTACTATTGCTCGGAAGCATGCTACCCCACGCATGACTGACAAACGATAAACTAAGGAACAGTGGACATGGAAGGGATACGAAAGGCTTCATTCACGACCTGCATGCAGCGAAAATGAACATCAATTACAAAGTGGTATTTAAACATGTGTCTTTAAGATGGCGGAGAAATGTCTTAAGAGGAGATATAACAGCAGCTTCTCGTATAAAGGGAGGAAAAGTGTCCCACAATCTGGGAAATCGGTGGGAAGGTGAGTGGAACAATGAGTCAGTACGAGCAGAGAGATGACGGAATGTGAGTGATTCAGGATGACGAGGATTAATGAAAATCTGAGCAACAATGGATTCACAGTGGGCTGTGCCATGAAGAACTTTGAACACAAAGGAACTAAGCAAATAATTTTGTCTGTTAGTTAGAGGGTGCCAGTTAAGAAGATGTAATCTCTCCTCATAAGACATTTCACCGCGTCTCTGTTTAAGGGCAAGCCGGGTTGCTGTTCTTTGGACCCTTTCAAGCTGATTTTGTTGAGTTAAAGTGTATGGATGCCATGCTGGGAGACCATACTCTAGAATTGGGAGAACAAGAGATTTGTACAGTGAGAATATGGCGTTGGGGGAGGACCCCCTAGCAACTGTTCTGATGAAACCTAGCATGCGGTTGGCCCTAGCAACTACAGAAGAGGTGTGAGCGGCCCACGAAAGTTTGGAATCAATTGTGAGCCCTAGGTACTGGAACGATTTGGTAGTTTCTATTGCAAGTGAACCTAGGCTGTATACCTGTGGGTCAAAGTGCCTGCATCTGGTGATATGCAAGACCTTAGTTTTACTGATGTTGAAAGTCATTTGATTGACATCGGACCAGTTTTTAATCTTATTCAAGTCAAGTTGGAGCACATGTTCGTCATTAGAGTTTTCTATTGTACGGTACAAAAGAACATCATCTGCAAACAACACACAGCTAGAGGAAATTGAGTGAGATATGTCATTAATGAACAGATTGAACAGTAAAGGCCCTAGAACACTGCCTTGTGGCACGCCTGAAGTAATGTTAGACCAGGAGGAGACTCCACCCCTGAAGAGAACACGTTGCCTGCGGTCCGTCAAAAATGATCGAACCCAGTGCCACAACACTCCCCGGACATTGAAGGAGGTTGCGAGTTTTTCAAGTAGGATGTGGTGTGGCATTGTGTCGAAGGCCTTTGACATGTCCAAGAAAACAGCGTCTACTCTTGGGGGGCTACGTCTATCCAGGGAGGATGACCAATAATGGAGAATATTAACCAGTTGGGTAACACAGCTCCTGTGTTTAACAAAGCCGTGTTGATGGGGATTGAGAAGACCAAATGTGTCTAGGTGATTATTAATGGCAACCGTTATAAGGCGCTCAAGTACCTTACATAACACTGAAGTCAGAGCAATAGGCCTATAATTAGTTAACAATGCCTTATCGCCTTTCTTGTACACTGGCGTAATGTTAGCACACCGCCAAGCATCAGGCAGTTGGCCTATGCCTAGCGATGCGTTAAACAACAAACTAAGAGGATGAGATATTTCTGAGGAGATTTTGTTGAGAATACTGGGCAAAATACAATCAGGTCCAGGGGATTTGTTTGCAGGGAGCTTTTTAAGCAACGCAGCAATTTGGCTGGCAGAGACTGAAATGTGAGACAGCTCAGGAATATGCAGCAAGCAAGGCGGGGGATGGTGGGGAACCGGACCTGATTGTTTACAAACAGAAATGAAGTATTCACTGAAGGCAGATGAAATTTTGTCGGGCTTGGTCAGTTTGCAGTTATTGTGGTAAAATGATGGAGGCGAGGGAGATTGTTTCCTGCCTCTGACAAAGGACCAAAAACTTTGCCTATTATCATTACTTTCAAACAACCGATTAACATAATTCCAATAAGCCTTACGAGTGGATTTTTGGACTGTATTACCAGCAATTTTGTACTGAATCCAGTCAAGTGAACGACCAAATTTACGGGCTAAATTGAACAGTTTGTGTTTTTGGTTAATCAGTTTCTTGAGTTCTGTGGTTATCCAAGGTGTGTGACGGGATTTTCTCTTGGAGACCGTTGGAATGGAATCACGGATAGCAGCATCAAGTAAATCATTGAAATTCTCTGCGGACTCATTGATGTCGTTGGTGTCTATGAACGCAGACCACGGAACAAGGTGGATTAAATGTCTTAAGTGTTCGAAGTCCCCACGTCGGGTTTGTAAAAATGTCCGAAGGATCGCTTGGCTAGGGGCAGGCCGAGTGGAGCGGAAAGTAGTCAGGACAGCTAGATGGTCAGAATGGACAGGATTTTGGACAGTACAGATGGTGGAAATAAAGTCTGCTCGGTTGGTGAAGACCAAATCGATGATGGACCCCATATTAGGGTTGTTTTGACCAGGTCGTGTTACCGATTGGACGAGCTGCTCTAGGTTGAAGTTACTGGCGATATCAACAAGTCGAGTACGATGATGGTTGCCCGTGATCAAAGGGGAGTAATCGACATTAAAATCTCCCAAGAGAAGACAGCCGTCGAATGAGTCAATGTTGAGGGTTTCCATGGCATCACTAAGCTTTGCCCAGTAAGCTGCAGAAGAAGACGGTGGTCTGTAAAGTAGGCCCAGGAGAAAAGATTCTGAGCCAAGCTTTGTTGAAATCCATACAAACTCAAGGTTATCAGCAGGCCTAGGAGTGGATAACCTGATGGGGGACAGTGACGTTCTAACTGCTGCCAAAACACCACCACCACGTCGTCCTTGGCAACGGTCTTTGCGAAAGATGACATATTCATCGGGGAAGCCAAGAACACTGTCAAGGTCATTGGTAGTAAGCCAGGTTTCGGTGAGACAAATTATGTCAGCGGGGGTTGAGTCGAGGTAAGTTTCAAGTTCTTGACACTTGTTACGAATGCTCCGGGAATTACAGAGTAAGCAGGAGATGTTCTTGGATTGGTTAACAGTAGCATTTGGGCCGGGATTAGGGCTAATGTCGCCACAAATCAAAATAGGTATAGTGAAAGTAGCAACCGAATTCCCCTAGTAAGGAATGCGATTCTTCGAGTATCGCTTGATGACAGATGGATTAGACATCTTATTTGGAGAGTGGTTAGCAGTTGTAGAGACCGAGGAAATAGAGAGGATGGCCATGATCAGCCATATTAGCTTTCCATGATTCAGCGGCATTGTGAGTTTATTGTTCAAATGCATTGTGACGTATGTAGTATGGTGCTTACCACATGTAGCTTTTAACCGCTGTGAGTGCTTCCTGTATGATCGATGCAATGGTCCTGGGGCGGGAAAAACTCCAAAATTCCAGATACAAAAATCTCAATTAGACACGGATGGCAGACAATGAGATATATCTGGAAACCATCTATGATGATACCTAAAGGAGTAACCAGGTAATCAGGAGGCAGAAGTTTGTCGAGACCTCAAAAATCATCAGAATGATTGAACTTCAGATGACATGATTTTGTAAGAGATGCACCCCTGTATAGCGCCCTCATCGCCTCATTGTTTTTGTTTTTTTTATTTTTAAATAAAACAGTGACCAGTACCCGACCTTAACGTACTTGTTAGGGTAGACACCTTTTTGAAAAGCCAATTCACGTTGATCCAGAGTCAACTCGAGTAATTCAATGTGTTTAAATTCATCCATGGGCGTTGCCCTTACGAGTTGGTCTAAATGACATCCTTAAAACTTCAGAGAATCTAAAAATAATAGTTGATTGCCCAACGTAAATGAAATATAGTTTCCATCTGTCTTGGTAATTACGTTGACTGACCATTTGGTTTTGGCTACGCTTTGCATAATGAGGTGCCCATCGTATCCTTCTAGATTGTGAAAAAAGATTGTGATTTTTGTTTTGTAGGGCTCTATTTTTTGTTGAAGGTTACAGCTGGGGTGCACCACACCTCGATACTTACCGGTGATATGACAGTGATTACGAAAAAAAAATTCAGCGAGTGGTTTTGTCACAAAACCAACACGTTTTGGCCCTCGTATGTTTATGTTCGTCTGTTTTAGTCATTTTCATGGGTTTCTAATCTTTGAATACATCTTTGACCGCTTTTTGCATTCGTTGCAAAGACTTTAAAAAATGTTTTACCGCGTCGTGTCCTCGATATGTTTTGAACTTGTATTGTCTCCAAATAGTAGTACCAAATATGAAACCCACAAGGTTTTTGATAGACCTTGGTAGAATCTGCCTTTGATTCCAAGACAGGAGTCAGTATGCTTTCAAAGTCTTGAACTGGAACTTTTTTATGGTGGTTTTTAAACTCTAATATATTTTTACTGGGTTCTGGTAATTCCGTTCTGACCGGTTGAAAGTCTACCCCGTTACAAACCTCTTCGTGACTCAAAAGTATTTTCTGAGTGCTAAAATGTTGAAAGCAGAAAAAAACAAAAGTATAAAGCATTTTTATGTGTAACGGGCACGAATGCGGCTAGCGCACTCTATGCCGGTACATAATAAATTTACAAGTTTACGCTGTTTTTGCTTGTAAATGTATAAAGTTTTATTTCTTATCCCGACTACCATGAAGGGGGGACGATTAAACGCTGACAATAAACTATAACTGAGATAAAATGAGTATAATCTCAGTGCAAAAATGAAATATAATTAAAAATAAAACCTGCCGGTTCTCGACAATTAAAAAGAGAAATACACTTAATACAATGAAAAATGCAATGAAAATATTGAAATGGCAAAGTGAAAGAATAAATAAATAAATGAATGGCCTATCTGTGGTGGCTGGACGAAATGAAGAAATGAAGACTTGTAGAATATTCTCTGTCGAGAAGTTGAAGAAGCGAGAAGTTGAAGAAACAATAATTGGAAGATTTCGAAGGTGATGGGGGAACTTGAAGCGGTGCAAAAACAGCTCCTTGTCCTTGATCAGGGGACAGGATACTGTTTTTGTTACAAAATATGAAGATGATGAATATTGAAGGAATCACGCTGTCCTGCTGGCTCTTTTACTTGTTACTCCGCCTAGAGCAGGACAGGGAAGAACATAACAATGGTATTTCTTGAGCTGGGCTGGCGCAATCCAATATATACAGATATCCGACAGAGGCAAAGTGTACACACTGAAGAAACTTGGAGGGTTAATTCTCACAACTTTCCTCTGTCGGAGTCCAGTGGCCAAGTGTTAAAATTAATACAATGCCATTCAGAATTTGAAACTAACTAAAATTAAATACTTATAAAACAAAGGCTAAAAATGATAATCCTTCAAAATGAAAGGAAGTAATAAATCACTAATCCTGAAGGTTAATCCCTGTGAGAAACTGTGTGGGAAGTTGCACTGCACTGGTCAGCACATTCTCCCACACAAACTGTTTATCACACCTTGGACCAGACCAGTGCCCAAGGCTAAGGAACATTAGATGCGATTACATAAGTGCAATTATCAGAAGCAGGACATTTCATGGAACAATGACTCATCATTACCATGAAATAAGGATGTTGAATAAACCATGAATAAACTAAGAAAACCATAAACATTGCTTCCACTAAAAGCAATAACTTTATACAAAATGAATTTGGTAGACTTAAAAGTAATATCAAGAGTAAATGCAAAAGATAAAAAAGAATCAAGAAAGTAAAATCAAAGAAACATAAAATCATAGAGCAAAACTATGATCAAAATAATCACTGACTTAATTTAAGTCATAGTAAATGAAAATGAGGATATATGCTAAACACTATTAAATCAATGAAAGTTACTATACAAAAGCTATTCCTTGTTCATGTTAGATCCATAAAGGAATCAAAAAATATTATTAGAAACAAAGTTGTTTCTAATAACTAGAAAGGTTGAAACAAATCAATCAATCAACAAGACTTCTAAGAAGTTTAGGCTCTTAGGTGGAATCAAGGAAATTATTTATCAAGAATGCCAAAATGTAACCTTCAGTTGTTAAGACTCTAGAATGAAGTTACATATTAAATTATCAGTGTGTGATTACACCATAATATACAGAGTAAAATATCAATTCAAAAAGCAAGTTTAAAACAATGGAATAGAAATATGTATCTATCCTCAAAATACAATATTGATGTAGATATTCAATCCACTCAAATAAATCAAATTCAAAGCAAAATAGTATTGATACAAAATGTAACTCACATTTTGTAATCAATCAAAAGTTAAAAGAGAATGTATAACAACAAGTCAACAATTATCAAAGCAAAATCAGAGCAAATTAAAAAAGGAACTTTGTTCTAGAACCTCCATATAAAATATAAAACAATATCCTCACACAATAGAAATAGGCAGTGACTGTTCAAATTAAATGTAAAGTGACCATCAATCTTAGCTCAGAAACTTAAAAGAATAACTCTTAAGCCTAGGGATAATACAAGTAAGATAAAAGTAAAATCAAACTCACCTAGAGCAGGACAGGGAAGAACATATAAACAATGGTGTTTCTTGAGCTGGGCTGGCGCAATCCAATATATACAGATATCCGACAGAGGCAAAGTGTACACACTGAAGAAACTTGGAGGGTTAATTCTCACAACTTTCCTCTGTCGGAGTCCAGTGGCCAAGTGTCCAAACTCTTTCTTGGTAATGGTCACTGTCCTCTGGACAACCCTTCCTCAATGCGCCGTGATTGGTTGCAAAGCCTGCTACCAATCACCCACTCATCACACACCAGTCAACCCCCCACTCCTAGACTAGCCCTAGTCCGAGCGGGACATAGGTAAACTAGGAGTTACAAAAAAATGGGGGGCCTGCAATTTCATCCCATTACACACACGCCTGCTTTCTGAATGTCGTCCCGACATAAGTTTAAACAATCACTACGCAGTTCTATGCGCGCAAGTAGCATGCCTAAATAAGAAATGGGGGGGCCTGCAATTTCATCCCATTACATATGTTTACTTACTTGGTTACGAAAAAGCCTCGAAAATTGTTTGATCCAAACGTAGTGGTTGTAGGCGTCTTTCGAAAACAAGAGTAAATTGATTCGGGGAATTTGGGGGATTCAAAAGTGCAACCAGTTAAAAGCTTACAGGCTACAGTATTTAAAAAAATAAAACTATTTAAACAACAGTATAGTGCCCATCCAGTATAATTACAAAAGGTTGAAATTGATACAAAGTATAATCTCAACACTTACACATTATTGCTTAGCACACTGCCCAGATTTCTGGCACATTCAATTGACTACAATAGCAGTAAGTTTAGATATCAGTGGCTTCTGTGTTCTGTTCATGTTAATGGTCCACTACAAGCACAATTAGTGGTTCAATGGATCACTGTTCTTTTGCTGTGATATTTGATAGCCTACTCCTTATCAGCTTAAAGGTCTTTGTGGGGTCTATGGTCAATGCTTTCAACAGCCTCAACTGATTAAGTGGATCCAATTGTTTATTAATTCCTTAAGCGGGTCCTGGGACTGGCTCTACAGAGCAGGCCTTGATCTTAACCAAGGCCACCGAGGCCACCGAGGCCATTGGCCTCATGCCCTGTCAAGTTGGCCAGCGTGCCCTTCAGAAAAATTGCACTGTCACTACCAACTTGGCTACCATGCCCTTGTACAATTTATCTGATTTGGCCAGCAAAGGCCTGCCCCTGTTTCTCTTAAGATCGAGGCCTGCAGAGCTGTTTGTGCTTGGGACTTGGTCTTTTGAAATTGGGACCGACGTAAACGGGTACCTGGTTCCGCAGAAGAGCGGACACGCAAGTCCAAATTTGGAACCGGGTAGAAATGGGTAACCGAAGGAACCATCCAAGCTTACTGCCAACATTCAAAAATTCCAATTAGTAATAAAACAGTGTGCCACGGTGGGGCCTTTGACAATGCAATTTGTATGAAACTTTACAATGTTATTCTATAGTGCAGTTCCCATTTGCGTTTTGTTTGTCTTTCCATTTGAATTAGATAAAAAAATTAAATAAAGAAATAAATAATATAATTAATTACAGATATCTACATGTAAATCAGGGAAAGTTTTTCTCATTGCTCAAGGGCTTTTATGATCAATGTCATTAATATTTTTACTGACATTTGTGTTTCTTCTTTGATATTTATTTATAATGAAAAAAATCATTACATTGAAATATATCTAATTGTACCTAATGTAAACAGTATTATCAAATGCCTGTGCCATTCGCATGTACCGACCGCCTGTACCATTTACCTTGAACTATACACACAGGGCTTGAATTTGGGGGGAAAATCCACAAGACTGCAGGACTTATAGCTAAAAATGTTCACTGGACTAGAGTTGTTAGAAATGAGAGAAAAAAATACCAACACAGTTTAAGAGAACATTTATCTCACATATCATGCTTGTTTTATGGGTAAGTATTCTTCAGTATTCAACAGAATCAAAAGATATTTATCAGACTTAAAGTCCTCATTTGGACAAAAACACAATACCGCAGGACTTGTCCAGTTATGAGTTTACTGGCCCGATGCTAAAATCACTGGCCTGGGGGCCTGTGGGCCAGTGTTTCGAGCCCTGACACACATGTAAAACACACAATGGTTACCTTTTCAGGATCTTGTGACAAACTAAAAGTCACTCACTTCATTTAAAGTAGTAAAAGAGTCCTTTCTATTTCACTTTAGGCCTGACAAACCATGATGCAACAACAGCAAAAGTTGCATGAAAATTCTCACATTCATGATAAAAAAAGTTTGTCCTTTGGAAGCCATCTTAAAAACACCTTCTTTGCACCAGTTCCCTCACGTGTCATTTCCACATCATGTACTGGTATCACTGACACCCAGTGCACGTGCCTCCATGGTATCATGAATTACTATAATGTTTCAAACTCAGTGTTCAAATGTTTACTACTACTTTTCTGGTTTGTATTGGTATCGATTTTATGAATGTGAAATTGTTGTTATAAAGTAGATTCATAAATACCCCAGTCAGTTTGGGACAATTTGGGCAGTCCTATTGGTTGGAAGGTGGTCACATGACTTACGCAGGTGCTAATTTACGCGTAGTGCAATCAATACACAGCAGTACTCAATGTAAAGTCTATTAATACACGCGCGTACGCACAACCGTTGAGAGTCGACCCTTTGCGACAAGAATTAAAAAATAAATTTTAAAAAACCCAGAAAAGTTTCAATGGATTTGTCTACATTATTACGCTTTTTACCGAAAAGGGCATTTATGAATGGGAATAAAAGAGTTAGTGACTCGGTCTTAAACGGCCGTTTAAAACCTTGCAGGGTCGTGGCCGTGTGATAAAGGACCTCGCCTTCGGCTCGGTCCTTCATCACACAGCCATACCTACCCCTGCCGGTTTTAAACGGCCGTTTAAGATCTCGGTCACCACTCTTTTTTTCCCTTAATAATACAAAATTAAAAGCTTACTGATATGAAGTTCTTACCAATATCTTACGTAGAAATATTTGTGTCTGAAATACTGTCAATGTCGTGAAAATAGAATTTGACCTCCGTTTTAATTTGGATTATAAACAAACGAAATTAAAATGACAATGTGTTTACATGCTGAAAAGTGTGCACGGTTTTATTATTTTCTCCTGACTCAGATGACGGATTAAGCCCAAATTTTCACAGGTTTGTTTTCATGTATATTGAATCACACAAAGTAAAAACACCTAACATCAGCTTTACCAATCCTATATTTTACCTTTAAGTTTACAATTAAGTAACAAAGACTGTTTTGTAAATTCGTATATTAAAGGGGCAAGAAGATTTTGAAAAACATTGATAAATTCATAATATCTACACATTTTTTTAATAGTTGGCAGCTATGGTATTGACAATGAGCGCACAGGACATGTGTTATGCAATTCAATCAATGACATACATGTAGTATACATTTGGACTGGCAATGAGGGCAATAGTGCACATCTATGAACCCCGAGGGCCTGTGATTGACCAGGAGAAGGTCCTATTTCAACTCAATCAATTACATGTGGCATGCAATTACATTTTATACAGGTACATGTATGATCCTATTTTTCAAATAAAGAATACTCTAATAAAAGGCTAAACTGTACAGATGTTAAATTAAGTGAAAGTGCTGAATCTCCACCAATGTCTGCATGAGTAGACATAGTGGACGTGTTTGTAGGCCTATTGCAACTCAGCATCCCTTAATTATGCGAACAGCAGAGTTGAATATGGTATAAAATCAGATACTTGCATTCAACCAAAAATACAGAAAACCTATTAAAACCTACTTCCAAAGTGTGGTTAACGGCAGGGCTGTTCACATGGCCATGTTCAAAGAAAAGAAAATACATAATCATAATAATTTTTTAATACTCTACAAACAATTGTTTTAAATGTAAATAGACAAAACCTGAAGCTGTACTTACTTGACACTATGTTCCAGAAGTTGTAGACCAAAATGTCTGATTACTGTTGAGTTTTTGATATCAGCAAATTGGAGACCACATGCTACACACTCAGAAAAGGGGGCCAATTCCTTGAACTCTTCACAAAGCTGAAATTATATGTTTTTGAAAAAATAAAAAATAAAAATCACTTGAATTTAAGTCAGTACAAGCATTAAACCAAAAGATGTATTTCTGCTTGAAAAAGCTTTTATGTACAACAGTATTTTGAATCAATATCCAAAATGAACTGAGGAAATTTGGGGGGAAACTTTCAGAATAATTAGTTTTTTGAGAATATTGTTGTTACAATAAAGCCATGACTAAACCAAGTAAAGACAAACATCCTTGTAAAATCCACTGTCAGGATTTTTTGTTAGCTTTTGCGAAAATGTGAAATGTGAATCGGCCAACCCTTGGTCGTACTAAGCCACAGCCGATAATTGGCCATGGTATGCTGGAATCTTGGACTTACCTCTCATTATGACGAAGGTCTGGTATTAGGGACTACACAATAAACCCCGCATAAAGGAAGCTTTCGGGCATGAATTCCAGTAATAATAACAAACAGCACTTATAAAGTGCACAGTATCTGACAAAAAATGTCATTCAAGGGCGCTGGTCTGTTAATAAGTCCAGAATTCAATATGCTTGTTTGAAGAGATAGATAAGCCTTGAGCTGTTGTTTAAAATCCTTTGTCTGTCTTTGTATGGTGAAACAAACTGTAGCACAATGAGGTCATGCCTGTGCACTCTACATAATGAAATGTCCAGGCGTGTTAACAAGTCACCCACTTTTACCTCATACCTACCCCCCACCAAAAAACCAAATGTTCCCAGTGAATACAAAAACAGGGTTTATCCGACTTCTGATTATGTGTCTGTAAAAGTTGTGTAGGGTGTAAGATGTACAACTGGTTTATGGCTGCTGGAAGTTTGGCAATGGCCATAGCCAAAGACAAAGTTACTGTCACTTGATTCAGATAGGGCTTAAAACAGGGCTCTTTCACAAGCATTGACAATAATGCTCACAAACTTATTGACTCAAATAAATGAGTGCAATACACATGTACTCAAGTAATGAACAACACAGCTACACACAAAATAGGGGCCATTCTTTACGTAAAAGCGAGCCATCGTAACTGCATGAAAAAGAAAAATGTTTTTCAAGCATGATTTGCAATGTATTATGGGAACCCATACAAGCATAAAAGAAAACAATTTGGCGTGAGATACAAAGTTCATACATGTTTTTATCTGTGATCAAGCAATAGATAGGCCTACAATGTATGCCCATCAATGATGTGGACAGATTTCTAAACATAATTATGAGCCTAGAATTTCACGATCAAGCTTAATTATGCCGTATCTGTGGAAAATTGAACTCGATTCATGATTCATGTCAACAAGAAGCTGACAGCTGTGTTAAATACACAAAGGAACTGCAAGTAAATTTATTGTGAAAAAGGATTGATCTGTTCTTCCAACCAAAAAGTGTGTTAGAGATGAGAGGAAGAAGACAGGAATACCAAACATGACATATTTTTACAATTGACATTGGTTGAACAACATAATATAATAATAATAACAACACAGCATATGCTTAAGCGCCTTTGCCCAAGGGTACAAAGTGCATACTTTAAAAAACTAAATGGCTGAATACATGTAGGTAAATTAGGTTTTTAAGTTCTTTCCGAACTCAGAAATGGAGATGGAGTTCCTAAGAGGTTGTGATTTCATGTTGTTGTTCATAAAGTTGTGGATAATGTACAACTTACACGAACAAGGAAAATGATGTAAACCCCATTGATTGTGCACATTTCAATGAATTTTTACTATACTACCCACATAAAAACTAATGTCCCATCTAAACCTATAGATGGAGGTCTCAATTTTATATTTTGTATGATCAATAGCAACACCCGAGGCCTTTTTGGGGCAAAATTTAAAATTTAAAATTGTACTGCCTGAGGGGTCAAGGGTAAAAGTTTATTTTGTGCAACCCCCTACTGAATTTTTGATTTTTTGTTATATTGCAAATTATAGGTTTATTTGTTATATCAAGAGCTTTATTTTAAGCGAAAGATCACCTTTGTCTGATACTCATAACTGGGGGTACAAGGATTTGACTTTATATTGAAAAAACGCTAGGTCAAAAGTTCATTGACCTGTAACTCACTAACCACATGGCCCAGAAGGCTCAAATTTGGGATTCAGAGTTTTCTCATAGGACCAAAATGATTCAGCAAATTTAAAGAAAATCTATGAGATTGACCCCGGATGGTGTGATGATTTGACACAGAATGACCCTTATAAGATATTGGGAGCGCCATTATGATAAAAAAAAAACAAATCTACATGTATAGTTAAATAAATCATAAAAAATAAACAAATTGTGCAGTTTGGTTTAAGAGATACATGTAAACGAGTGGTGACCGAGGACTCAAACAGCCGTTTATAACCGGCAGTGTCGTGGCCGTGTGATAAAGGACCAAGCCAAGGGTGAGGTCCTTCATCACACTGCCACGACCCTGCAAGGTTTTAAACAGCCGTTTAAAACCCAGACACTACTCTTTTATTCCCATTCATAAATGTAATTTTTGTTGAAAAGCATAATAATGTAGTAAAATCCGGGGTTTTTTTTCCATTTATTTCTTCTTCCAATTCCTGTCATGTCCTCAGCCTCCATTTCGCGAGTGCCAAATTGCATGCAATGCTCAACAATTACACATATGTACATGTAGACTAATAGACTCTACGGGGAGTAGCGTTAATATGTATTGATTGCACTTTGCGTAAATTAGCGTCCGCGTAAGTATAATTTCAGACTGGTTATAAACACTCTTGGCCAAGTCTCTATTCAGTCGTTTAAACACCCCCACATGACATGCTCTTGACCCATAAGAATGGATATAAACTGTCTGGGGTATTTATGAATTTATAGGCAATCATGACTAACAACAGTAACAAGAGTCGCAGGCATGGTATGACTTTCTCCGTACGTGTAGTTGGCACTCACCAGCAAATACATTTAATAGAGCTAGAGATGGTATGAGGAACTTTTAGTTGTTCCCTCTGGTTGATGAGTTGGTTGCTATGAGATGAGTGTCAGAAATGTTGATGAGTCAGTGGGTGATCCACTACATCATGGTGACTTTGGAGGTGGCTTTTTGATGTTGTAGAGTTTCCCGTCCCACGGTGTTCAGCATGGTGTTGACAATGCTTTCTCGGGAGTAGTCATTCATGACATACCGTGCAGCTCGACGTTGGACGGAATCAATCTTAGTGGTGTTACTCTTAGAGGTGGGATCCAATGTACACATCTTGCATACTCAGTAATAGGCCTCACGAAGGTGTTGTAACAGCGAGTTTTGACATTGCACAAGCAATTGCTGAGGTTGTGCCGTAGGAAGCCACAGAGGGATCGCAGTCTTTTCTTGCTGCTCATGTCTACATGTTCATTTCATGACAAGTTGTTATACCATGGTATTGGATTGTGAATTTTTATTGGTCGAGAACCAATCACGTGACATAATACAACATTTCATGTCTTCCCAAAAAAGTGATGTTTTTGGGATCCATTACCTAGATCGTCCTCAGAAAATTCATTTCATCGTCCCCATTGAAGTTAGCAATACACCCGAGAAAGAGGTAGGCCATGTTGCCCGTGTCCATTACCTTGATCGTTCTCAGAACATTATTTCATTGTCCCCATTGATCTGTACAACCAGATTAGCGGCACTTACTATGCAACCACTGGTACTATGCACGCTACTGTACTTTCGATGATACTCGCGATAGGGACCAGTTGATACATTTTTGTTGATAAAAAAATTGTAATTGATCGCCTGCTGGCCACACTTTTGTTGAATTGAATATTGTCGTCTGCAAATTATGTAGGTAAGGGCCTTTTTAACAATCCTGCAATCTAATACCATGGTATAACAAAACAATTGTTGTCTGCTGTGATATGTGGTCCATGCTGTTTTGGACACCCTCGGGTACAGATGGCACCCTCGGCTTCGCCTCAGGTGCCATCTGCCCCCTCGGGTGTCCAAAACAGCATGGACCACATCGCAGCAGACAATTGTATGTTGTTGGTGAGCACAACACCTAGGTATTTGGCTGATGGTACTGCCTTGATGGTCATGGATGGAATATGTGAATTTGACGGGATTTTCAACGTTTGGTGATGCGGAGTACATGTAGTTGACATTTCTCTGGGTGGAACTCCATATGAGCCATTTTCTTTCCCAAGCTTGCAATACGTTGAGGTCCTGTTGGAGTTTGATGGCATCATCGGTGTTGTTTATTACACCGTAGATCACGCTTTCGTCAGCAAACAGTCTAACATGGGAGTCATCAGAGATGTAGTCTGGTAGGTCATTTATTAGGCCAAAAACAGGAGAGGGCCGAGGACTGTACCCTGGAGTACGCCAGATGACACAGGAGATTGGTTGGATGACTCTCCATCTAGGACCACTTTCTGGTCTCCACCCTGAAGGAAGTTACTGATCCAAGTGAGTAGACTGCCACTGATGCCATAGTACTTGAGTTTATGGAGGAGGCGGGGGTGAGGAACCTTGTCGAATGCCTTAGAAAAGTTGAGTAGTACGAGATCAGTCAGAAGGCCTTTGTCCAGGTTGTTAGCAATGTCATCGACAGTGATGATCAATTGGGACTCGCATAAGCGAGACTTACGAAAACCATGTTGGGAGTCTGTAAGGATGTTACATGACTCAAGGTGACCCATCACAGAACTGTGGATAACATGCTCTAAAGTACTTTGTAGCAGATGACTGTGAGAGATTGGTCTGTAGTTTGACAGTTTAAGCTTGGGCGCTACTGCTTTTTTTCATCCACATTATATCGTCAGAAATATATATCGTGATTATCGATGGTATCCCGATTAATTCATTACGTCAACACAAATCACCACTCAAGAGCCGACAAACACAGTAGTAGCACTCAGGGCACTCAGGAAGTGCAGGGCATGCGCCCAATAAACAAGAACAAAATGGATACAAACCATGAGAGAGAGTACCGTAATCGTAAATAAACCTGACCCAAAGAGAAGTGCCGAAGCCGCTGTCATGATTTGTTATTGGTCCATGAACGGCAGTTTGTCAGTCAGTGCTGTCGAATCATAATGACAAACCGAGTCACGACGACCAATAAGATTCGTTGTCTGTTTCGGGCAAGTTTTTGAAGACAAAAATTTGCAGTCATTCATATACGTTTTATGTGCCAACGTCGAGAATTTGTATGCCAAAATAGACCGCCCAATGTCTTGCCCAATCAGACATCGGTCCTGACCACGTGTGGATTGCTCAGCATGGGAATTCCCCATAAATGTAACCTTGCTCCCACAGGCAACACGCGTATAAACATGAATGTTCTCTTAGAAAAAAACATGTCGGGTATGACTACATTCGGGAATTAATGTGGGCAGGCAGGGAGTTGAAGCGAGCACTTACCACTGTTTGTCGATGCCATTATTTGCACAAATTTGAATATACATGTATGCACAAATCACAGAATAGTAACATGTTCAGAAGGATAAGTAATTGAAAAAGTCTAAGTCATGTTTTTGTCTTGTGCATTATAACTCTGATTGGTATAAAAATTACGCACTTAAACACGGACATGCTCGCCCTCCTTTTAACCCTTTGCGGTGACCATACCATAGCTAGAAAGTGAAACAAAACCATGAATTCACATTGTCCCTTTCGCAGTATGTATCAACTTTCATTCTTCAAGGCAGAATGATTGGTTGACAATAATTGTCACGTGAATATTTACGAAGCTTGATGATGACCCGCTGGCGGCTGAACCCCGACATCACAGAGATAACCCATCTCGTAAACTAACATCTGTGGTCAATTGGGTTCATTGTTATGGGATAGATTACTGTCCGGTCCATCTAGAAGAGGTTTATTTATGCCCAAGCTATTTGAAAGCTTGTAATTCTTCTATCCTGATGCCAAGCTCTGTGTATCGGGAGTCATGTCCCGACGATTGTTAAAATGTATCGCGATACTTAATCGTCATCGCAATTAGACAATATTTCGATGTTATACCATTCCTCGCGGTATCGTAATCGAATGTAAACTTAAATTGCGATTGTTGATGATATCATGATATTGCCCAAACTTATGACAGTACGTTATGTTTCCCTTTTTGAAGACAGGTGCAACTGAGGCAGACTTCCAAATCTGAGGAAAATCTCCACTGTGTCTAGAGAGGCCTGATACAGAATGGTTAGCATACATGTAGGTCAAAGGCCGTTTGAGAGTTCTTTCAGGAGACGAGCTGGGACGTTATCTGGGCCAGTGGCTTTGTGGGGGTTGATTTTCTTTGGTAACTTCGTTACACCGTTGGTTGACACCTGTATGTGTTCTATTGATGGGAATGGACTAGGTCCGAGGTTGGGTAGGCTTGATGGATCTTCATCTCTGTTGAAGACAGACATCTCTGTTGAAGACAGAACAAAACTGGTTGTTGAGAATGTTAGCCTTGTCTTTGGTACCAGTGTATACAGCACCATTAGGGCCATGGAGGGGGGCAACCATGTTGTTGTCACTTGCTTACTTGAGATATGGCTCCAGAAACTTTTTAGGTTGGACCGAAGATCAGGGCATAGGCCTATGTTGTCCACGTAGTTTTACATGCATCCTTGCACATTTTCTGCATCCGTTTCTTAAAGTCATTATATCTGGCCCACAACCGTTGCTTATGTTGGTGGCGGCAAGAGCTGGCTTTGTTATAAGTTGTTTACATCTGCTGAGCTGCTTGATCTTGCGGGTTATCCATGGTTGGTTAAAGTGGGTGGACGTGAACTTTGATGGGATGAGTTCTAGGATCTGCGACAGCTCCGTCTCAATGGCATTCCACATCTCTGTAACAGATGATATTTGGCCACAAATTCCTTCATCAATCTGTTCCCTTCATCATGGATTTTGCCCATTTTTGCATTTTTCCACAGGTCTATTTTTGTTCTCACAGGTCGAGTAAACTTTGGCTTAATATTGGTGTCAACGAAAACAATCTTGTGATCACTGATACCTGGTATTGGGGGCACCTATTCACACAAGAGGACGGTTGGGGAGAAACAAATGTAGTGTACGTACTGTCCATTCTGGTTGGAAAGGAGACAATCTGGTCAAGCACAGAGTCTGCCATTGTGGTGATTAGGTTGTTACTGATGACTTGTGGGTATTGATGACTAGTAACAGAGTTCCCCAGGTCATGTCAGGCAGGTGTAGATCGCCGCCTATCCACATGATTGATTTCTTGTTGTTGATGGTGATGTTCCGTATGGAAAAATTTTACATCTTGTTGTCGGAACTAGGGGTCGGTACACATGTAGAGCCTTATGAGGGATTTTAATGTGTGTTTTCTGACATGATCTTTGTATTAAAGATCAATCTTAACAAAGATTGCCTCACAGTCTTCAGTGAAAAGGAGCAATTTTCCATCTAGGCCAGGTCCCACACCAATTGCAACTCCACCAAAGCCATCTGGCATGTCTGGACGATCCCTCCTGTAAACTTCTTTGTCCATTTCTGAAGGGAAGGTTTCATGGTTGGAGATGTTAGGATTTAACCATGTTTCTGTAAGGATGACAGTATTAGATTTTGCTGTAGGCCTATTCAAAATGTTCCAAAATTCTACCAGTTTATTCTTTATGCTACGGCAGTTGATGACAAGAACACTAAGATTGTGAAGTGGTGTGGTGGCAGTAGCTGTAACTGGCGGATTGGGTTCATTAGGAGATGAGCAAGCTGAGGGCAGACCAGTCGGGCTAGTTGAGGCATTACATGCACTGTTGTTGGAGTTTTCATCATGAGAATCGTTGGATGTTAATAATGATGAGTCTGAGTCAATAATTGTTTCAAAGAGGCTCATGATGTAAAGTGTGGGATGCTACATGCAGGGCAATACCAACTGGCATTGGGATCACACTCTAGATAACATGGGCGTGCTAATTTGAACACAGTCTGCCACGTATTTTTATGTATATCAGATAATATCAAAATGTTAAAAAAACAATGGTTCAAGCAACTTAGACTAGTGCTACACTAGGTTCTGGTTCTGCAGCTGATTTCACAAAACTTAACGCAATTGCGTAAGTCCACTTGAACATTTAGTACGTGAATTGGGCAATAAAATGTGGTGCAAGTGGACTTGCGCAGTTGAGTAAAGTTTCATGAAATCGGCTGGTGGGCTGGTGGGTTACCCTGTCCTGAATAATCTTCTGATGGGATTGTAAATATCCCAGGTTGGACTCCTTCGACAGTGTAGTGCAACGGTGACTGGTGTCCTACCCACTCAGCAGGGCTAGTTTTAACAAGCAGGCACTTGTGGCTAGATACGCAACCTAACTAATTAGTGAGTGCTATCTTTGAAGGCACGCAAATTTTAAAATTTGCACACGCAATGTTTAAAAGTATGTGTGCCTTCAAAAAGCGCTCCTGAACTACACGCTTTCAGTACGTTAATTCTAATCACATCAAGCTAAACTTGGCAGTTGCTCACGCAATGGCGGTAGATGTGAAAAACTTTGAGGAGTTCTGTGGAGTTGTTTCCACCAGACTCCATCACAAGCCTCACTGTACTGTATGATGGGTAGTTTTATTTTTTTCTGCAGTCCAAAATTATCACTGTCGTGGTGATTTCAAAATAGAAGGAATCCTTAAAATAAAAGTGTGGAATTTTTTTTGAGGATGGCAGCTCTGAACTGCAAAACAAAAATTGCAGATGGGAAAAGGTGGAAAGATTGCGCTCCAGTTGTGTTGTTTTTAAAATTGGCACACCACTCAAATTTTCAAATTGGACAGACGTGGGCAAGCAACAAATTTTATAGAATGTACCAAAGATACTATTATTAGAAACGCAAGATACGACACTTGTGCCATTTTGCAGTCTGTAGCGGATGCAACGCCTTTATAACTACCAACCGCGTGATGGCGCCCTTCCCCATGTGTCAATTTTGCTAGGATTATTGGCACAATTTATTGCCGAACAACAAATATTCGATCTGCCTTCACCTTTTTTAATTGGTGGGATCGTTTTTCCCAAGTTGTTCCATTTAAGTAGGCCCTACTTACATGTACCGCGCAAACGATCTTTGGTTTTACCTACCAACTACAGCGGGCGCCCCAATTTTGATTGAGTTTCAAGTTTCTGAATAGAGTGTCCTATCTTGAGTTTCTAAGTATAGTAATCTTTGGTAATTCTACCTCAATGGTTATACTTAAGTTTAGACCCAGTAACTGGGGCGCTGTACTCCTTTTTGAGATTTTGACATTATCTGTCGTAGCTAGTACGACAGATAATGTCAAAATCTCAAAAAAGGAGTACAGCGCCCCAGTTACTGGGTCTAACTTAAGTTATACAAACCTGATAAGCTTCTATGCGATCTTCTTGTGCTACTTCAGCATTCATTGCTACGTTAACCGCCTCAGACAGCTTTCCGCACCAGTTCAAAAACTGACTTTCCATTTTGAATGTCGTTTCGTTCACAAATACCACGTTTTCCGCCGGCCAGTACCAAGTTCGAAAAAAAGCGCTTCGAGACTGACCAACAAGCGGATTTAAGATATAGGGCGCGCGTTGGTCATGCCTAGCCTGGTTCCAATACTGATCATGATATGATGGGCAGCCATTGAGGCAAAACAAGACAACTTAAACAAAGCACGATAGGGAAATGCGCGCGATGGTCAAGATCGAAACACATAAGAGAACGAGGTTGAATGCCTGTTTTTATTCGGTCCGGTTGCAGAGGAGATTGAGATTGTTGAGAAGCCTATGTTTCTGAGAACGAGGCCAATAATGTAGTGTTATCCTTTTGAATTCGTGGTCAAGCAGAGGCTGCTAATTATTGTATTTACGGTGTTCGCCCAGATAATTATTAGTCGTGTCTATAGCTAGCTCTGTTCTTTTACTGTATTTTGTTGGTATTCGTCGTAAAGAATGAACGCAGGCTGAAAAAATGAACAGGTATGAACTCAAAATTTTCGCATGTTTTTTACCACTACCACCATCACACTCACAGCAGTACCACCAGTCCATTGTCAGACTCATTGACATGTCATTGCCTAACACTAACACTACAGTAACAGTAACACCGCTTAGTACAGTACTGTACGACTAGACTACTAGTACTAGTACTAGGCTACAGCACTAGTAGTATAGTACTACTAGTACTAGTACGTAGTACTAGTAACTAAAAGTAACACAAGCAGCTGACATGGCTAAGCCTTCCCTTACATGACTTAGCTTAACACTAACAGTACACAACTTCACAAGTAACAGTACTAACACCACGGACACAGTAACATTACACTACTCTGCCTCTGACAATTTTACGTGAGTGCGACATGAGGGTCAAAAATTCAAAATGCTTAAATGCTTTTTTCTGAATTTTTTTTTCATCATTGATGAGGTACTGTATTTTATTTTAAAGTGGCTTAAACTTTTAGAAAGTATCTATAGATTTTGTTCTACTTCTAGACTACTCCTAGAACTATGAGGTTCGTTCCGCTATCGTCTCCACGAACCTCAGTCATAGAGTGACATGTACAAAATCCTATTCAAAACTTTCTGCCCTTCACGTTTACATGGCCACAGTTCTTTTTTGAAATCAGATCTCGCCAAAACTAGGCTCTATGTGTTCTTTCAACTCTCATCGAGCGTTGCACGGGTCCAGAAAATCCACTCCGCAAACTAAAAGTTAACTGGTATGCTGGTATGCAGTGCGCTGGTCCTATGGGCTTGTTCCGCGTACCAGTTAATTTTGCAACTCCGGTTGCCATATTTGTTGCAATACTGTTTGAATGGGATCTGAGTTACGGTGAGAATTTATCACTTTTTAACAACTTTTAGTTTGTGGAGTGGATTTTCTGGACCCGTGCAACGCTCAATGAGAGTTGAAAGAACACATAGAGCCTAGTTTTGGTGAGATCTGATTTCAAAAAAGAACTGTAGCCATGTAAACGTGAAGGGCAGAAAGTTTCGAATAGGATTTTGTACATGTCACTCTATGAGGTTCGTGGAGACGATAGCGGAACGAACCTCATAGTTCTAGGAGTACTTCTAGACCAGCCATTTTGTAAATTACAGAAATCTTGAATTAAAGTTGAGGTTGCCCTAGTTGCGATAATCGTAACCCTCCATCCTCCCGACGGTCGGAGACCGGAGGGTTACGAGATAAGACTGATATTATCGACGGTATGGGCAGTTTTGACCAGTTTTTGCCAGACTCGTGATCAGATTCGTCCTTTTTTTTCCACTTTCCAAAATCATGACAGACATTCTAAACACATGGAGTTGATCTTTATTGTATGACAACGTCATCTGGAACCCTTAAAACAACATCATGAAAATATTTGGCAGAAAAAACGACAAAAACTTACCAAAAGACTGACCGAATATATCCATAATCCATAGCGGGGCCAACTAGTGATTTTGAACGTCGCACTTGCTTGGCAACAACCAATCAGCGTGACCCAACCAAACACGCATCTGGACGAGCCATGGCTGTCGTATGCGTATCGGCCATTCCAGCTTGCAAACTCACCGCCTGTGTGTGTACATAGCCTGCATCCTGCGCACTCGGTCCGGGGGGGATCGGTGCTTACACACACAGGCGGTGAGTTTGCAAGCTGGAATGGCCGATCAAGAATGCACAGGTAGACTTGAGCCTCAACATGAAGACGGCACTTGATTAATGACATTATTGATTTCATCAGGTGTTGAATTACAATTAAATAAAAGTTTACTATTTTAAAAAAATCATAACTCTTGAAGTACACAATGGATTTTTGCAATCTATAGAACATCTGTTTGATCTTTGAAAACTAAATGTCTCACAGATTTGACCCCAATTTGACCTTGTCTTCTGGTCAAACTGGAACTGTAAGTAAAATATATAATATAAAGCTCTGTTTAATGCTTTTTATGTTCATATTTATATACTTTTGTTGATTCAATTGTTAATACACTGTAGATCATATAACTATTTCATTTACCATTTAACCAAACACCTAGTTTTTGTTTAAAAAAACTTACTTCTAGTAAGGTGTTCGAAACAACGCGCGTAACATCTCTTGTTTTTTGTTCATTTTATTATTAGGCAATAGCCCGAACAACTAGTGTTTTTGTCAGGTTTTTAGTGTTTTTTTCCCCTCGTTCTCCCCGAACCTTGTCATTCTTCATTTTCATACTTCTTAAACTCATATCACCTTCTAACTTCACACACATTAACAGGTTCACTAGTGGATGAAATCGTTCAAACGACATGATGACGCCATCAGGTGTCGAATTACACAGTTTTTAAAATTTAAAACTTAAATTATTGAAAATCCATATCAAAGCGCATGAGAACGTAGGTTGCTTTTTGCAGGATTAAAGAGGGGTAATATTGGTCGTCAATTTTTTGAATTGGATGTGATATCACGTAACCTTTACTTCCGGTGGAAACTGGAAGTGCCTTGTTTTTGGCAACTTTTTTAGAGTTGCTTTTAACAATGTTATAGTCCAGCAGGGGTCCAGTTTAAAAAATATGACTGGTGACATAAAACTCAACAGCACCCTCTAGCCGCAGATTAAAAACAGTTTAAATCACTTTTACTTGATGTCTGTGGGGAAGTTTGGTAATCTTTTTCAAAGTTGGTATACTTAATGATCTTTATGCAGGCTGGTGTCATCACAGGTCACGTGGTAGCACACATTAAAGATGCACATTTTGACATCATGTTTCTACCGAACTACATATTTGAATGAGTCTAAACTTGTGGCGTGTCATGGCCAAGTGGTTAGTGCGTCGGACTCAAGCTCTGATGGCTCAAGCTCTGAGTCATCGGAGTGTGGGTTCGAGTCCCGGTCATGACACTTGTGTCCTTGAGCAAGGCACTTTACCATAATTGCCTCGTAAAAGTTGGGGAGGTAGAGCTTTCTGTTCTACCAGCCAGGCTTCTGATGGATGATACCCAAGCCTACATCCTTACGGACTGTAAAGGGGGTAACTCTGTTTCAGCTCCAGGAGCAGGTGGCAATGGCCCCTGGGAAAACAGCTAATTTGTAGCCCACACCTCGAGTGGCTTAAATGCCTTGTTTGTCTGGCAACTTCCATTAAAAATTTTTTTTTTCAAAAAGTATGTTGTTAGACAACGATGTTTACTGCAAAAACATGTGACTTCATAATGATGTCATCACCTGATTTTTTACGATTTTTGTGAAATTTCGACCACTTATTACATGAGAACAAAACAAGCTACAATCAAAATTTTTCTTGCACACAGCTAGGAAAGTCATAAATTTATGAAATGTGGACTGACAACACCACTCACCATGACGTCATCAATTGTCACCTTATATCACCACAAAGGTATAATAGTCCGATTGCGCAACCCACGCCACATGACCTGTAGTGGGTACTCAATGTAAACAAACACGACGTCCTCCATAGAAAAGTGCAGTACGGTACATGATGATTGTTGCATAAATTAAATTTGTTTACTTGATTGAGGCTTTTCTTTCTCGAAATCTGTGAAAAATATTCCAGAGTTTGTACCAGAGACCTTCGAGTGGCTGAATAAAGCCAGTAAAGACAGTTCCAGAAGTCTTGGAAATCCTACAAGGAACGTTTATGTTCACGATGTTGCACGACGGATTGTTGGGACAGACGATCACACGCTTTTAAACACAAGAACTTCACAGTTTTTAAGCTGAAATCATCCAAAGAAAAGGCTTTCCAAAACTGTGTGATTCCTTTGTCTATTTGAAATTCCGCAAGGCTTTGTATAAATGCCCACTTCCCAATGTTCTTGACTTTTTTTTCTTCTTTTTTTTATACATCACAAACAAAATAACAGGCGGGTTGCTACATCGTCATCTGATGCTGGCAGTGCATAACTCAAAATAATCCTCAGTATGATTGAAATCAATGTCACAACATGCAATTTTTAATAAAAGGGCTTAGTAACTGTTTTATTATTAAATATTACCAACAGCTGACTGTTGGTGTGACTCTGTCAGTCACAGCATATATTTGCATGTAGTTTGGCATCAGCTCAGATGACGTAGTACCCACTGCAGGTTACATGATGACATGTAAACATTGGCCGCGCAATTGGTCTATTATCAGATGAGTTTCATGGTTCAATTTAATTCCATATTTGATTAATGCTGTAGAGAATAGTTTGAATGAATATAACAGTGACAATATTGATATTGAAAACGGAACATTCTTTTTTGCCATACATGTAACTTCCGAATGCAATTGTAAATTTTGTTTAAATTTCACAATAAGGCTTTTATTGATACTACATGTATCTATCATCTTAAGCAGTCACTATCTTCACATTCTGTTCTTACGGTTACTTCCTGGCCATGGTACAGTGCCTTGATTGAATTGATCACATGTTCAGAGAAGTCCATCTCTTTCATGATAGTCCCAGTGATGCAACTTCTTTGGTTTTTTTTTTGGATTTCCGATTTTTTAACTCCAAGTTCAGAATTTGTTTTTCTGATCCCCAAAAAGTTTTTTTTCCTGATTTATACTCTCAAACATGTGATTAAATTCGAAAAATGCGAAAAACGCTGTGACAAAATAATCCTGTCTGTGATGCACTGTTAGCCTCTTCTGCCAGCCGTCAGTACGCACTTTCTCCAATAAAAGCACCTTTTCCAGAAATAGTTAAAGCATTTTCGGCTGGAGATAAATTTACACATGGTCCTATGACCTGGCAAAAATTTCGAGACGGTATGTCTGACGCACGTGTGTGGAGAATTGTCAACGTTTGCAGATTATTTTCTTATATTTAAGTACAGTTTTTTTAAACTCTCAAGATAATTTTTAAGATACATGTATGAAAAAATATTCTGAAGATCTATTGATATTATGTGTCTTGAGACAACATGATAAGGAATTTGAACATTGTTCATGTGGAAGAGTGCATTCAGTTCAAGATGTTGATGTACACCTGTACATGTTTCTAAATTCTTGAATGGACATGCACCAACGTATCTCACATCACGCTTTACATTTTATAGTCAAACTCGAGTTGGACTTTGCTCAGCATCAGATCCCTACAGCCTTGCTGAGCACAAACCAAGTAGCAAATCCTTTTCTCTAGCCTCCCCAGGATTGTGGAATAACCTTCCCTTCACCATACACACCTCCAATTCACTGCCAATATTCAATATTCAATATTCACTGCCAATAGTCGTGACATCATCAGGTATCAAGTTACATTAATTCAAAATTTAATAATGAAAAAATCATATCTCCCGAAGCACACTTATAGTAGAGTCATAATCTTTGTGCCCTTTTAAAGCTTAGAGCACGTGTGGCATTTTATTTTCACATATAACCCCAATTTAACCTTTCCTTCCGGTCCGAACAGGAAGTTCAAAACTTTGAAAAGTCATATCTCAGACTGAACTAAATTCCATAAAGTTGTAATCTTTGAGTTGTTTTGTAGCTTACATCATATGTTACATTGATTTACAGGTGTGACCCCACTTTGACCTTTACTTCCGGTCCAAACAGGAAGCTCGAAATTTCAAAAAAGCATATCTCATGTGCCAAATGTCGTAGAGTCATAATCTTTGTACCATTTGTAGCTTACATCACATGTGACATTTGGTTGTAGGCATGACCCCACTTTGACCTTTACTACCAGTCAAAACAGGAAGCTCTAAAGTAAAAAAAAAAACATATCTCCTGTGCCAAATGTCCTTGACTCATAATCTTTATGCAATTTGTAGCTAACATCACATGTGACATTTGGTTAATAGGCATGACCCCACTTTGACCTTTACTTCCGGTCGAAAAAGGAAGTTCAAAATAAAAAATATATCTCCTGAGCCAATTGTCATAAGGTCATAATATTTGTACCGTGTAGGCTCATTTTAAAGGTCTGGAGTGTTTAATCAAAGAAAAACAACTTTGGAACAGCTGTGTGTTTGTTCACAAACACTAAATGTCTATTTTTTTTAATTGCTTTTGTGTATTTGTTGTACTATTTGCAATGCTAATTGTTTGCCAATGCGCTGTTGTCTAAATGAAATTGCGCTATATAAAAGCATGTAAGAAAAAGAAATAATGTTGAAAAGTATAAAGTTTTATTTGGACAAGAGCAAGTTATTGAGCAATCTAATGTTTTCAACAATATTTGCTCTCATTCATTTAACCTTAGTAAAGAATAACGTGACATTTCCTTGCATATCAGGTTGGACATACCTCCAAAGATTTTTGGCATAACATCGCCCATAAGTCTGCAAGAACCAAAGCCAGAAGACCTTATGCACTCTGAGAAACTCATAGAGGCTCTCAAACCTCATGGAGTCTTTGAAAATGAGGATGAACTCAATCACAGGTAAGTTGAAAAAAATTATTGAAAAGGTCGTCTGATGTAATCCATCTTAGCCATTTTTTCAAAGTTAATGGATGTTTCCACAATTTCACTGGGGCTTAAAGGGTCTATATCCAATCCAATCCAATCCAGCATTTGTAGAGCGCCATCAATCTAGTTGCCTATTCCGAGACACTTGAGAAAAGTAGAGGGCCACGGTTCACAATGTCATGAGGAGACGATTAATTGTAGGCAGACTCAAAGAGATGTCTCTTCAGTTGGCTTTTGAAGTTCTGTATGGAGTCGAGTGTACAAAGCTGCTGGGGGAGGGTGTTCCACAGCTTGGGTGCACAGGAAGTAAAACTTCTGTCACTAAGAGAAGAATGTGTTCTGGGAACTTTCAGCAAAAGTTTATTTGATGATCTTAGATTGGGACGAGATTAGTATGTAGACAGCATGTCTCTGATGTAAACTGGTGGTAAACCATGTAGTGCTTTCCATACTAACAGTAGTATTTTGTAGTTAATTCTTCGCTTCACAGGTAACCAGTGCAGCGCCATGAGTGTTGGGGTAATGTGGTCGGACTTCCTGCCCCTGAAAAGAACATTTGCTACAGCATTTTGGGCATGTTGGAGCTTCTTCAAAAGAATCTGCTGTACTCCATACAGTAAAGAGTTACGGTTGTCCAATCAAGATGTGACCAAGGCATGCACAACTATTGAAGCGGCATCATCTGAAAGCATTTTCCGGATGCTTCTTATGTTTCTGATTTGAACGTATGCAGATTGGCAAACTTTCTTGACATGAGTTTCCATTGACAAAGTGTTGTCAAATATAACCCTAAGGTTACGGACAGATGCTGAAGCATTGATGTGAGCACTAGCAACCTGTAATTGATTCATAATGACAGCTTGTGTTTTAGTTTGCAAGTAGGATGTGATCCACTGCAGTGCATCACCCTTGATTCTCAGGGAACGGAGACGAGATATCATGATATCATGATCGATGGTGTCAAACGCAGAAGACAAGTCCAGTAAAACCAGAATTACTCCTTGATGATTATCAATAGCCTGAAGTAAATCATTTTGTACTTTTAACAATGCTGATTCAGTTCCATGGTATTTCTTGTGAGCTGATTGATGATGCTCAAGAAGATCGTTCTTTGTCAAATATTTAGTCAGACGAGAAGCAACAACCTTTTCAAGTATCTTAGAAACAAACTTCATATTTGACACAGGACGGTAGTTTGTAAATTTCAGCATCTAAAGTAGGTTTCTTTATCAGAGGTCTAACAACAGCATTTCTAAAACTGGTTGGGAAAATGGCGGTTTCAAGGGATAGATTAACAATCTTTGTGATAACTGGAGCGACAAGATGCAGGTGTTTCTTGAGCAACCATGTTGGAATGGGGTCCAATTCACAGGACTTTGATGGAGATAAAGATATTAACTTGGGAACTTCATCACATGACGCTGGAGAGAAACGATTGAGAGCAGACACTTCCTCGTCCAGTTCCAATGGCGACAGAGGTACTTCAGTACTAGGGCCCGTTGCATACCGGATAACAGATATTGTGGAAACAAAATATTGACTGAATCTATTGGCGAGTTCATTTGCATTGGTATGAGATGGCAAAGTACTCTTAGTTTTCTTGAACAATGCTTTTTGGTCCTTACATTGTAGTAGCTTTTGTTCATAATAAGTTGATTTCGCTTCATTTATCAATTGAAGGACAAGAAGACGCTGGGATTTTGATTTATTTTTATCAACATCAGTTCTGGTGTTCCGCCACTTGCGCTCAAATCTCCTTCTTAGCCTTTTGGCTTCAGCAATACCAGGAGACAGGAGCATGTTTATCAACTATGTCGCGCAGACAGGATTCGTATCGCACGACAAAATCATCCACGTTTGGGTGCAGGTTGATTAACAAGATCTGAGAGACTAAGGTTGAGTTCACAGTGGATAGCAAAATGGTCGCTTAGCAATGCTGAAACCTTAACAGAGTTGATAAGACTATCAGATAGACGTGTGATGACATAATCTAGAGTATGACCACTGGTGTAGGTTTATCCAAATGAAAATTAAAATCCCCAACAATGAGGAGTTTGCTGGAGGAAGACGCCAATGATTCAAGGTATTCAGCAAACTCGTTCAGGAACATTTTAGCAGTACACCTATTCTTCTCAATATATGGGGGACGGTAAATCACCACTAGTCTCAGGGAAGAACAGCTTCGTTTCAAGGAGAAATCACAGCACAGACTCTCAAAGCAAGTGCCATGATGTGAAGAGCTACGTTCCTTCCGAATGGTATCCTTAAAAATCACTGTGAGTCCGCCTCCTGGTCGGTTTTCATGAGGAACATGAAAAAAATTGTATCCAGGGAGGGAAAGATCTCCGATGATTCTCTTGTGAATGTCGGAATGAGACAGCCACGTTTCAGTGATGGCAACAATTTCAAAATCATGTTCAATGAAATGATCAGTTAAATACATGTAGTCAGTCTTGTTACAAACGGATTGAGCATGACTGACACATATTCTGCACAAGTCTTTGTGTAGGCTATGAGATATATCCCCAATTTGAGTTTGGCTCCCATTGCTGGATGAGATGGAAGTGGATGAGCTATTTGACAAAGTGGAATCGTTTACACCATCTGTGAAACCTGCTGTGGTTGAGATATTGCTCTCATTAGAGATCGTGTGAGAGCTTGTGGTGCGATGCTTTGCTTTACGCCTGCCGGATCGAACACCTCTATGTATGAGTTAGAGCTTTTGAATTGATGCCAAGATCCTTTAACATATTCCATGTGGTTTGGGGAACTGAGAGTTTTGTACATGAAGTGATGCATTCTGTAAATTCAGAGTGAGAATACTGAATTCGATGCTCTTTATCATCCGTACAATAACAAGCCCAGGATTCAGAGCAATATCTCTGGATAGGAGTAACTGAAGTTGAAAGGTTGCACAGGTATTTGAGGAGAGGGGATTCTTGTTCCTAAGTACTTGTGGTGATACAGTTGTTTCCTCCTGGAAAATGATACACATGAAGGTGTATTTACATCTTTGTCCACTTGGTGTACGTGTAGTGTATATACATGTAGTAGTGCTGTGACAAGCAGGAAAGTCACTACAGGTTTCATGATAGAATATTCAAAGTCTATTCAGAGAGCTGCCAATCTGGGATCCTTTTGTCCCTTTCCAAGAAAGTCCATTCAAATGAGTGAGTACCAGGAACTCTGCATTCACTGGGCAGTATTGAGGAGGTTAGCAGGAGATTAAGATGATGAATGGGTCTTTGTGTGTATGATCAGTGGTGTTGCCTGGTTCTGGTTTGCTGAACAGGAGCCAAGATGTCTACAGCTCATATACTGATAGTTCAGCCAGGTGAAAATTTTCTCCTAAAATCAAATGAAGACAGAGAAAATATCCAGTCCAAAAACAGGTCCAGCGGAGTCACAATCCAAAGTGAAATCAACCACTACAAAAATCATATCCAAACATGAATCGTGAACAGTGAGTAACAGAGGAGAAATTGGAGCTCAGAAAGAGTGTGGCAGCCTGTTAAGCGCGCACTGTAAATCGTATATAATGTATGCATTCAGCTAGGTTTTTTTATGAATTTAAATACAAGTGGAAAAAGTAATTTGTGTACTTGCATTTTAGATACAAATTTTTAAGAATTTAAACATTAACAATGTTGACTTTTTGTTCTGTATATGCAGCTGGAAATAAAACTAGTTGATGAGTATTTTGTGTTCAACAGTCAGACATTTTTTTGTCTTAAAAACTATCACATGGCAAAATTTGAAGAACAGTACAAGTAGAGCTTCTTATAGACCGATTACACTCTCCAAGTCACGTGACCTACATGTATAGTGGGTATTAAACATCAACAAACACGGCGTCCTCCATAGGAAAGTGCCCTTTGTTGTAAAGTACATGATGATTGTTGCATTTGTTTGTTCGATCTTTGTCGAAGTCTGTAAAGAATGTTCCAGAGTTTGTACCAGAGACCTTACCAGAGTGGCTGAATAAAGCCCGTAAGGACAGTTCCAGCAATGATGTGGTAGTTGCATGGAACGTTGGGGCCAGACGACTGCGATCACACACTTTTCAACACAAGAATTTTCCAATTTTCGGAAGCTGAAATCGGCTTTCCAAAAATGTGTGATTCCTTTACAAGTCTATTTGAAATTCCACAAGGCTAAGTTCCAACATTCTTTACTTTTATTACAGTGATATTTACATTACAAACAAAACTGCCGGGTGGCTACATCGTCGTCTGACACTGGTAGTGCAAAACTCAATAAACCTCTTTTGTAGTAAAATAATGGTAGTTTTTGAAACAGTAATGTCATTAATATCAACGTCACAACATACAACTTTTATAAAAGGGCTGAGTAACTGTGTATTTATTACCAAAAAATTGACTGTTTCTTGCGACTCTGTCGGTCACAGCATGTAGTTTTTGTACGTCTTTGCCATCAGCTGAGATGACGTATTTTACTCACTTAAGTCACGTGATGACATTTAAACATTGGTCGGGCAATTGGTCTATTGTGCTTCTTGAATAGAACTTGGCAAAGCAAATTTAAAGAATATCTAGAAGAAGAATGTTGGAAGTGTATTTTGCAGGGGTTGCCCTTAATTCTGTCAGTGAGTAGCCAGCAGGACCATGTCAGCTCATCAATTAACTGGTCCGCCGGCTTTTTGACTTGTCGAGATTTCACATTAAATAGGGATGTTTTTCAACTGACTTTGTCAGCCGGACCACTCGGTGAGAATTTGGACTGGTACGCGGGTGTTTTAACTGGCATTTGGCCAACGCACCACTGTTAAAGATGCATTGCCCGATTTTGGGCCAAAGGATTAAAAAAATTAATTTCATTGAGCGGCGAATTTAAAAAGTTTATATGTTTGTGTAACGAAAAGTATAAAAAACTAAGAATTCTGATATCAGGAGCTCGAGATAAAAGTTGTAAGTTTCTGCGGGCATTTGCCGACTTCAATTTGATTGGTTTCCCAGCGGCCAATCAGAAGAATCCGCAAGTAATGAATATTCATGATTCTTGTGACCTTTTTTAGTATGAACGGGTTGCGACCCCTGCAACCGATGCTCTCGCCGCTGCCGGCCCACACGGCTCGCTGTGCGCATACGTACAATGTACGTGGTGTATATACACAGAGTGCGCGATCCGAGCGATAAACTACCACCGACTCTCTGCTGCAAACACACCGTGTGGGTTGGTAGGATAGAGAGCAGGCCGCTGCTGGTCAATCGATGATCACAAGGACCAGACGTCCGGACAGTTTTGACCACTTCCTGCAAGATGGAGACTCGCGGCAGCAGAAAATGAACCAGAGGACGACCAATGTTGTACATGTACAGTGTACATACGTGTAGTGTGTGGGGTTTAGTTCTCATTACACCGTGTACAATGTGCACCACACATACAGTATAACCGGTCGATTGTCGTTCCGAATTACGTTGCTTGGATACAAGCATGAATATTCATATCATATCTGTACGTCATAGCTCTGAGGATTAAAAGGCTGGCCCAGCCTTTTATTCATTTACGTTTTTAATTAACTGCCACTAATCCTTGACAGATTTTTTCGTTCAAAGTATCAAATGAAAGCTCATAACTTTTTATACCCCGTAATATTAGCAATTAGAAAGATATTTTTGACCCCCAAATCGGCCTGAAATTGGGCAATGCATCTTTAAGAGAGAACGCTGTCCTATTTAAAATTCATGTATGGATTTCTTTAAAACAGAATGGTTGTACTTGCAAAACTGGATGCAATTGTCAAGGATTGGGTTCAAGAAACATCCCTCAAGAAGAACATTCCACCGAACATAGCAGAGACAGTTGGAGGCAAGATTTACACATTTGGATCCTACAGACTAGGAGTGCATACAAAAGGTATTGTACATGTTTACTAATTACATGTGGTCTACATGTATGACTTCAGTGTTGGAAGTCTAATATCGTTGATGGAACTCGTACTCATATTCAAACTCGAAGTCCATACATGATACTAGACTGAAAAATAACCTGTCCTCGAAGTTGTGTACTCGATATTGACTGAAAATGTACTCTGACTTGATTTTTAGTACTCATTAGCGGGAAACCCCCTTCCATTTAAAAGCACTTCACTGTTTTTTGAAGGATCAACAGTTGTAACATTTAAATATACACATGTTTGTCCACCCCATAAATTGAGGACTTCTCTTTGTTCTCTCCCATTGCAACATCCGTTTGCGCAGGGAAACTCGCGGTGTGGGGATGAGCTTGGACCGGGTTTGGCACAATCTTGGATTTTATCCCTGCCATCTTGGGTTGCCATGTTTCTCCACTGGTGTCCGAATGGCCTTTTGGAGTTGTGTGTTGTTGCGCCGGGTGCCTTTTTTTTCTCAACCTGATTTCACCGTTCTCTTGGTGACATATTTTTTAAATTTTCTTTCACTTCAAATATTGTACACATCGTACGACTAAAAACTATGTGACAACATTAAGTAGATAAATATTTACTGTGTATTCAACAGCCCTATGGTTGGTACAACACATGGGCATTTTGTGTGCATTGTCATGATTTTGGGAAGTGGCATTTGATGATAAAGGTTATTGAGTTGATTGGTCGGGTTCTTTCTCCAGTCTTCGCTGTCCCCTGCAATTTCTCTATTCTCTTTACACAGCCAGTAAAGTACCTAATTGTTGGTAGATAATTGTTTTCAGTGCATCGTGGGGCCATAGTGGGATGTGCCAGCGGATGAACAAGGTAATTAGGCCACAAAAAAAAGTGTTCTGTTTCTGGTTACCCAACCAACCCTAATTTTACAACCCTAAACTTTTTATTGACTTTTTCCTTTTTCGGCGGCTTAAAATAATGAATTAATTAAAATGAAAAAAAAGACTAAATAAAATAAAAAATAAATACTAAAAATGGACACCGACTTTGTCACTATGAAATGAAAATGAAAATAAAGTGGTCGTAGTTCGTGGGTCGACACCGTGGTCGGTAAAACATCAACCCAAGCCGTAAAACGAATCTAGCTCCCCGTGCGTAGCGTTAGTTTGTACTCTGCTAAGTAACATTTATTACAATCACATACAGTCTTTTTTTCACCCTGTACTGATACTATGACATCATCAAGCAACAACATGAACAAATAAAGGATAGAAAACATACCTGAAACATCTCAATGATTTATTTCTTATTAAAAATAGCCATCAGAAAAGAAAAATACATTGAAAAGCACACCGAAAGCTTGGTGCGCAGGGGTCGGTTACTTGCTTCAGGCATGTCGGGTCTTTCAGTTTTACAATGACGTCAGCACTTGATTGCCAGAAAGATTGGGACGTGTAGTTGATGATCATTGCTCACTGCATGAGGGAACTGCACATCCAAACAAATCCAGCGAGCACTGTCGTTGCACCTGCTTCGTGGGTAGAGCACGTGTCACGTGTTATCTTCGCAGTATAGTTTTCAAAATAATCGGTCCCCGCTTGTTGTTCAACTGAGGCAAGTTCGTGTAGCGGCAGACAAGGCTGCTGTCTATGTGGAATCATTCACATTCTGCAGAAGATTTTTAAAGAATTTTCAGAGCATGGGTGAATGATTTTCCTTGTCTATTTTGTGTTTATTGTGAACAAAATTCAAATGACTTGAAGGATCTATTTGTGAGTTATATAACCAGTATGGAATGCATTTCGATCGGGCATTGTCGCTGAATATCACTCGATTAAATCTGGCTTTTCCATTTTACACGGCTTGTATCGCTTCGCTTCGTGCTGAAATGGAATAATCTAGATTTTGCCTCGCGTTTTTTCCCCAAACTTACTCTTTTACTTAGTGGCGGCCTGAACAGGAATTGCACGGTAGGTTTACATGTACTTTAGTATAGGGGGTAAATAAATAAATAAGGCATTAATCTATTGTATTGTATTGTATTTTAAATCAATATTACCAAAATTAAAAAAAAAACTGTACAAAAAAAATCCGGACCTACCGACTCTATTTTGAAATGGCATGTAATTGGAAACAGAACTTTTTTTTTTTTTTTTTTTTTTGGCCTCACCAAAGGCTGACCTCTGAGCTGCAACAAAGCTAACTGCAGCTTTGCGAAATAACAATGCACCCTTATTCATAACACGTTGTGTTTCGTCAAGTTCAGACCGACCCGCTGACTCAAGGTGGGGTGGAAGGGTGATAAAGGGTAATGCCACGAACATTTATTTACGCATTTCATGTATGTAAAGATTATTTCTACAGTATAAATGGTTTACTGTTTTTGAAAAGAAGGTACGACTTCTGTAAAAATTTGTACCCCAAAAGAGATTGCATATGATTGCATAATACCCCCCCCCCCCCCGTCTTAATTATATTCTTGGGTGTGCTTTTGGACTCTCACCTGTGACCGCATGTATACCGAATGTTTATTCTAAGCCGGGGTGACTAGTGTGAATAGTCGATTAATGGTGACAGTTGATTGCAACGACTAGTTGTGACCACCGAGTTGCAACTAATTGAGAAGTCGCGCCGCCAGGACTGCTTCAAAAGTACTTGCGAATAGTTGTCCAATTAACAGATTTCTCATTCACGACTGTAGTTCACAACATAAAAAAGCACTTCAATGCTCCAACCCGACACATAGACACAAGTTGTTCACCACGAGTACCATTACACCACAGCGCACAACACAGTATTGCCCCACATATTCAACGGAGCGAAGCCCGAAACTGTACACACAGCAACCTTTTACACAGGCTCATCCATATTCAACAGTTATGTGGCTTGTGATTGGCCCAGCATTATAAGTTATCACACTAGCATGAGTGGAATACGGGAAAATATACATGTAGCGCTTCTACGTCCCATATTCCACGAGCTTCAACTTCATACTGTCTCATGAAACATACAATACAAATCACAGGCGCAAAGTTTAAAAGTTTAGAACGTTATTTGATGAAGAGCAGCACGTGCAACGCGCAAAGTTAAGAATATTTTGAACTGTCCATATACAGAGCATGTCTCATAATACTCTAAATACTACTCGCAATTTAGACTACTGGGAGTATGATACGGTTTATTATCACACTCCAGTTGAGCAATCTGATTGGAGGATTAGAGCAAACTGGAAGATAATGTTCATTTTTATATGCTACATATGTGCCAGGTCTTTTTTAGCCTGCCATTGAACATGTGCCAAGCCATGCAAGCTGAAGCTTTCTTATGAAGTTGGATATTTTTAGCCAATCACAGTGTTGCTTTCGTTGGACTTTATACCTGCTGCATATGTAATGTGCTGAATGTACAAACGATGTAGGCGATGACCGTTGTGTGTACAGTGCATCACCGTGTATTGTGTATGTGTGGTTGTAGTGACTAGTGAAACGATCGCGGCCATCAAATCTTGCAAATATCAAGACTTGTCAAACCATTTTACAAACTTCAAAATAATCTACAGGTATGAGGTTTTACCAAATGACTCCTTATTAATTGTGACAAGGGACATTTTTTAACTCTCCCAGCGGACTACAAAAGGATGGGTTTTTACTCACCCGTCGCTATTTCTACTCGCATTTGGCGACCGCTTATTTGGAACCCTGAATTCCTGTTCAACGAACAGCGGATGATCACACTCTAACTCGCTGTGTTGCACCAATGTTACTGTGGTGTGTGTTTTCTACACACACGTGGAGGGGGACGTCCACATTGTTATAAGTTGCAAAAGAAAGTCGCGACTAGTCGAGTAGTCTCAAATAGTTGATGCTGGACTACTTGAGTAGTGAATTTCATTAGTCGCCCAGCACTACTATAGTCTACCTCCATGCTTCCAGCAGATCAGACAACGTCTCCATATACTGTTCAAAGGACGGACAAACTCATTCATAATCTTACAATATATGCGGCACTGTTTTTACAGATAGGCCTACTATAATATTTCTGTTGCACAATCTTTCATCCTAGTCATTGTGACATTGACAGTGCCGCCTAATGTCCACTTTATATTTTCTTCTGTAATTATTTCTGTAACAAATTTGCACTTGCTTTTTGTTTTACTGATTGACTGAATAGGGCCTATTGACAGGGCCTACAACTACAAGTCAATCAATATCAAGCTCATGCCAGTAGTGACCAGCATTTTCAGTAGTACAGTAGTAGGCCTCTAAAGAACTAAAGAAATACATTAATACATTGTAATTACAAACTAGGCATAAGTTTAGGTGTTTGGGATGATGGTATAAAATCAAAATATTTTGATGTATTAAAAGTCAAACCAAATATAATATTTACATATGAACATCAAAACTGTTCAATAGATTTTTGGAAAAAAGAAAATTAATTGTTGTAAACTGCTAACCAACCACAAGGACCTGTTGTATAAATGTAAAAAATTGTTAATGGCCTCACGTTTCGACCCTAGCATAGTCTTTCTCAAAGGCTAAATGATAACACAACACACACATGTACATGTACAAGTATACTGGAGTAACAGAAGCAGTCAAGTTTAAAGAAGTGAAAAGGGAGGCAAAAAGCAGTCAAAAGATGCAAGGGATGAACAAAGAAGAGGGAGACAAGGGGGGGGGGGGGGTTGAGGGAAGAGTCTGGTGTAACCAATATTGGTTGGAAGCACAAAAGACAAAATCAAAGGGGGGAAAATTATTAATTAGTGAACGAGACAGAATTAAAAAGGCAGACTTCTGTTGAAAAAGGAGAAGGCACAGACAAAAAGTAATGAATCATTTCCTTCTTGGATGTTCAGACCATGGGGTTGAATGGTGTGGAGGCGCTTTATTCACAGTTTCTCCCTACTCAGACGAATAGTTTCTCTGTTGTTACCCACATGTAGTGCCTCAATGCCCTGTAAAATCATGTCAGAAATAGATTGACTATGTAGATTGAAGTGATGTCCGACAGGTGTATCTACAATGTACATGTACATGTAGCTTCTGCGTGTTGACTGTGGATCTATGACCATAGAAACGCCTTTTGAGTGTAGTTTTAGTTTCACCTATATATTGAACACCACAGACTTTGCAAGATAATAGATAATAGAGAGATGAGTTTCCTGGTGGTGCTGGAGACGTGTCCCCTTGACTTGTATGGGTGGTACCATTGGCATGGCTGGTGGAAGAATCCGACTGCCTGATGTGTTGTCTACAAACAATGCATTTGGAAGTGGTGGAGCGCCTGAAAGTTCCCTGTGGCATTGGGGAGTTAACAGTATCATTAATAGGGAGACTTCAGCTCAAACAATGAGACCGCATTTACACTTGATCCGGCAAGGACGATCAAAGGAGGATCAGATCCTGCACGGACGATCAAAGGGCGATCAACAGCGAGTATAAACGCAAGAGTGATCAGGATCTGATCCTTCTTTTTTATCCCCCTTCAATGCGGGATCAGTTCGGGATCAGATCCCGCAAGGTGGATCAAAAAGCAAGTGTAAACGCAAAGCAGGATCAGACCCCGCATTGACCTGCCAACTTCCAGTCTCGAATGCGGGGCGGGTTGGAAAAACATGAGGACGTACAAGTAAATTATTTATGAAAAATTGGAGATCGATGTTCCTCCAATTTTTCAACTTTCGTGCAGAAAAAACAATGGTTTAAAACACACTGCAGTTGTTGTTAACATATCCAGACCACATTTAATTCTTACTTTGTAAGCGGGAGGCATCATTACCAATTACAGTCGTAAAACCCAAAATTCAACGTTGCTCAGTCTCAATAACAATCCACCCGTGCGAGTCGAACAAGCATGCAGTCTGGTTGAAACCATTTCGCTTTGCCTATACAGTAACTCAGCATAGCCATACCGCACAGTACATGTACAATCTATTGATGGAGGCAATTACCAAACACAGACTGACTGTAAATTTACAAATCGTGAAATAAATTTTTCTATTTGCTGTTGAATTCATGCGTCGTTTTAAACAAATTTTATCATTGGCTGATTTTGCTTTATGGCAGACTGTGGCTGTATCTTGTGTGCACTGCCTCGGTCCTACCTCTATTCTCCAACTGTGGGGGGGGGGGGGGGACTCGAACATTCCGATCCGCGTGGCGAAACTTTTTACTTACTTGTAATTTACTTTCAAGTTTTGTTATCAATGATCTTGTTTACTTGACCTTTCACACTAGTTGTTCGGAACTTCCGTTTTAACACCACTGTAAAAAGGAGGATCAATGCGAGATCAGACTCAAGTGTAAAAGTGTCAACGATCAGCATGATCACCCTAGCGGGATCTGATCTTTATTTGATCGCCCTTGCCGGATCAAGTGTAAATGCGGTGTTGGATCCCTGAGACTGGGTGGACGTCTGTAGGCAACTCTGGGTTCTTCCTGTACAGCCTGTTGAACTGGATCTGATGTGTGAAGAATGTGATGGTTATAACTGGTTATTTTACGAATGGAAGGGTGGAAGGTGATAACAAAAGGAACTTTCTCCTTGGAACTCTGTTGTCTTTTTACCATTCGAACTCTGTTGTCGTTTAGGTCCTCTTGCTAGTACCGACTCTCTAGAACAAGCATGGACTTTTTGGATTGCTTGATGGACTGCTAGAGAGCTACACACTGAACATGTATGACCCAGTGAAACAATGTGTTCTTAAGTTCCTGTGAGTGGTGGATAAAATCAGAATTATTTGCACAAATCTGTCTTTGTCTGAGGGCCTGACAGTAGGCAGTTGGTGGAATGGAGGTATTGATGTTTGTCTTTGGGTTTAACAAAGAGATCTGTGGTAAAACCCCGTTGGTGTACAATGCATCACCGTGTATCGTGGTTGTAGTGACTAGTGAAACAATCGCAGGTATCAAATCTTGCAAATATCAAAACTTGTCAAACCATTTTACGAACTTGAAAATAATCTATGAGATTTTACCAAAGTGCACCTTATTAATTGTGACATGGGACATTTTTTACTCGCCCAGCGGACGACAAAAGGACAGGTTTTGACTCGCCTTTCGCTGTTTCCACTCGCATTTGGCAACTGGTGACTGCTAATTTGGAACCCTGAATTCCTGTACATTGAACAGCAGATGCTCACACTCAAACTCGCTGAGTCGCACCGAAATTGCTGTGTTGTTTGTGCTCTACACACACGTGGACGGGGACGTCCACATTGTGATAAGTTGTCGCGACTAAGTTGTGATAAAAAGTCGCGACTAGTCGAGTAGTTGCGAATAGCTGATACGCGACTACTCGAGTAGTGAATTTCACTAGTGGCCCAGCACTTGTGTTAAGCCATCCTCAGGTAGACGTAGGTTTTGCTTGCGCTGCAACGGAACCATCGGGATCAAGCAGAAAATTTACGCTCAGGTCACTAACTGAGAAATCGTGTCCATGTCGTGGAACAAGCATCTGGAACACTTTGCAGAAGTTGGAATTTTTCTACTCTTGTGATTCTTAATTTTTTTTTATGGCGACTGATGCCGATTGTCTTAACATCATCTTAGTTATGGCATGGTCTTCGAAATGTTGAACCATTTCACAACTTCAAATGTTATTTGAAAAAAATCTTTGTTTTACCTCCTGAGACATTTTGAATAATAAAGTGTATATTTAAGTATACTAAAACACTCATATTATAAGGATAGTTCAGTGAGTTACCATCTTGCTGTGGTCATTTTACAATGTTTAGTCTACATCAGTGAAACCTGTTGTCATATACATGTAGTTCAAGCAAAGGAAAAGGAGCATCCATTCTTTTTCTGTAGTGAGGCCCAACTGATATACAACTGTACTATCAAATAAAAATGAAAGAATCCACACAAAACACCGGACACAGAAAATATAAGACTGACACATGCATGTATAACACTGACGGAAAATCTCAGTAATTTACTACTGACACAATACAACTGTAATTTCCCTGATATATTTGCAGCCTCTCATACCTAACATCTATCAAAAATAACTTCGCCAGGCTTTCATGAAAAAAATGAAAGTAAAAACGCCCCGTTTTTAACGTCATTTTTGGCGGATTTTTAGTGACGTTCAAGTAAAATTGACTGAATTGACATGACTTCCTGGAAATTGACGGAATTTAGTGCAAATGACATGAATGATGTTCAGTACTTTGTTACCTTTGCACAGTCCACATCGATCACACTGAAGATTAGTTGTTTTGGTTTCCAAAATCTAGTGTTCGCAGGGTAGTATTTTGGTTGAATATCGCCTCAGATGCATTTTGGATTTTAGTCTGGAGCTGTCCTCTGTTTATCAGACATCAGTAAAATTTATTTGACAGATTTCTTTTAAACGAATATAACGTGTCGCAGAAAAAAACATGGCAAATTGAACATTGCGTGAAAACATCGGGGTGGTGAAACGGCAGGCGGACGATAGAGGGGGTAAGTCTCATGTCAAAGGTCAACTCACAGGCAGATCGTAAAATTCTTGATTGTAGTCGTTTACGTTGACGGACAATAAAAAAAGACATTGCTGGAAATTTGAAATTGCTCTTATTGTTGACCAGGTATCGCAGTCGTCATTGCTTTGAAGTTATCCTTATTTATGCGTGTTTATACCATTTATTTATTTTAGATTCAATGGAACTTTTAAAATTTTGGCTAGTCACATGTTTCTTATTTTTGACATTTTTGACGGAAATAATGATTAGATTGATCAATAGATATGTTAGACCGATCAGTCAATGTGTTAGACTGATCGATCGATGTGTTATACCGATCAATCCAAGTGTTGGACGGATCGATCAATGTGTTAGATTGATTGATCGATGTGTTCAAGCCTGATTGCTTCGTTCTTGAAAGGGCAAGGGCACCAAGGCATTTTCTTCTTGATAAAGGGCACCTCTGTGAGGAAATTTTAAATTTGTGCTGAAACATTTCAAGGGCACCAAGGCAATGACCAGGGGCAAATTGCCTCTGTTGCCTCCGTGAAGTATCAGGCCTGTGTGTTAGACCGATCGATCAAATTTGTTAGACCGATTGATCGATGTGTTAGACCGATGGATTTGTTGACCAGAGTTAATGCCTCTTTGGCCTTCCATAGACTAGGAGTAGTAGTGTTTTTAAAATGAATAACGTATGAAATAACTGTAGGAAATTTCATGGTGGGGTTGTAAATTTCTACATTAATTTATTTTCCCGTCGTGAACAAAAATGATTCTGACAGTGCACTGAGTGACACAGTCAACAATTATACCATGATAAATCAAACCAAGTATTAGTAAACATTCCCAAGTTTTAAAGCCACTTAGCAGTTGGATACAATCATACAATTCAATACCATGACTGTGCAGGAAATAAGGAGCACACAATAATGTTGGAAAGCGATGGTATTGAAATAAAGCTTACCATTATTTATTACCGTGTGCAACGATAAACTTGTTTCAAAATTTTCATCCAGGACCATCACGTGCATCTCAGTTTGTGATCAGAATAGACCTAATATATTGACGTCATCACGCCGCCCTCTTAGTGGTAAATTGACGATGTAACAAGGAAACGCAGAGATTTGTACGCGTGTTGCACAGGATTGGCCAATGAACAACCTCACTTTGACCACTAGACGAGGGCGCCCTACTCAAATGACGTCATGTGCATAAGGTCTATAGAATCAATTGATGTTCTTTTGTTTCATTGAATTTGTTAAGTTAATACAAGTCACAAAAGTCTCATCTTCTATTCCTTGTCACTTTTGTGCCATAAGTACACAGTATATGACTGTAGTCAAATAAATATTTTGGATGTTCTCTCTGTTTTTTTGGTTTTTTTTATATTTTAATGGTGTATTTACATGTTCTGTTGTACAGTGGTTTTTAGTGCGTCTGTTTTAGTGTGTGCTTTTATGTTTTTAGACACGCATAACTATGAGGCTTTTCACTGTATATTTTGATATGTGTGACAATAAATAGTAAACAGTACTATAAGTTTACAATTCAATAAAGGGAAACAACTTAACGCTGAACTTGGCACGGGTTTGAGACGAAGTCGTTTCTTCGATTGACCATTATTAGAAAAGCTGTGACATGTCGAAACATGCAGCGTGCACTGCTAGGCCTCACACACTTGCAACCTTATAGCCTTCAGTGCGTTAAGTAATGGGTTTAGATTTTAACATTTTATCAGACATTTTCACCTAGAAATCTACATACATGTACATGTACCTCAAAGTAAAATTTTTCTCATGTATGAAATTATAAGTATTTAACATTCTTTAGTTTCAAGGAAAAAGCAAGAATTTATTGTTCGTAGTTTGTGAATTATGGTTGTTGCAAGAAAAAGTTCAAATTTGAATAAAATTAATTACATTTAATTACCTAAAAAATGACTGGATGCATTCATTGTAATGTCACAACTCCGGTTGCATCCATCAGGTGTAAAATGTTGCCAAGTTTCATGACCCTGCAGGCATGCAGGCCTGATACTTCAGGGAGGTAACGGAGGTAGTTGCCTCTGTTGCCCCTGGTCATTGCTTTGGTGCCCCTTGAAATGTTCCAATAGAAGTTTACAATTTCTTCATAGAGGTGCCCTTTATCAAGAAGAAAATGCCTTGGTACCCTTGACCTTTCAAGAACGAAGCTATCAGGCCTGGGCATGGGAAAGATTAAAAAATCTTAAGAAACCTTATGTGTGTATTTTTGAGTTGGAATACGAAAAAAGAAAGTGCGTCTGCGTCCCATATCTCACTTGGCCTCAAGGAATATGGGACGCAGAAGCATATATTTTTCGGTATTCCACTCACACTTGTGTGGTAACTAATAACATTTCATTACACATCCAACAGCGCAAGTGCAGATTACGGGATGGTGAATATGAAACTAAAAGATATGTTCAGCTTTAGGTGTGGGAGGAAACCCCAAATAGGGGAAAACCCATGCAATCAGATAAGGACTGAAAACCCATCCATATAAATGCAAGGCTCCAGGTTTGAGGTGGGATTCGAACTGGTGTCTACAGAGACAAAAAAATCAAGATGGCCGCTGTGCAACACACTCTGTTTTGGGCTCTGACATGTTGCTTAATTTGTGCCACTTCCAGTGTTTACCTGTACCTGAAGTTTGCACCAGAAGATAGAGTTTCTAATGCTGATCATCCTGGACCATTTTCTTTGCAAGGAGCAATTGCTGTGAAGGAAATTCTGGAGGATTTAATCACAACTTTTCAGGGTTTTCAACATGGTATATCCAAGCCAAGACATGCTGCATTTTACCATCAAAATGTAAGGAGTCTTAAAAATAAACTGGACTGCTTTCATAGTACCTTTGTGAGTAACTTTCATCCTTTTAGCCAGTGCAAGCTATTTGCTCTCACTGAAACCTGGCTGTCAGATGATGTAGCCGATGCAGAGATAGTGGTTCCCGACTTTACATTGTTTTGCAATGACAGACCAAACAACAGAGGTGGAGGTGTTCTTCTAGGCTGCCACAATTCTTTGGAATGCCGGAGAAGAATTGACTTCAAACTTAAAGATCTGGAACTACTCTGGGTTGAAATCAAGTTGCAAACGTAAGATTTTGCTTGGTGTGTTTTACAGGCCTCCAAGTAGTGGCATCCAACCACTGACGGCCCTTGCTGACTGCCTCACTAATGCATCTCGTGAGTACAACACCAAATGTATTATGGGAGATTTCAACTTACCTACTCTACAGTGGATTTCAGACACAGGGTTAGCGGTATCTAATTCTGCCATTGATGACGTGTTTGTAGATGCTGTCATGGAAGCCCACAACCTTCGTCAACTTAATTTCATCAGGACTAGAGGTGCAAACATTCTAGACCTTGTATTATGTTCGGAGGACTTATAAGCAACTTCAGATATAGAGAACAATATTTTTGAATCAGACCATTGTGTACTAATTATCGTCCTACATATCAATCCTGTGTCCGCCAAACAACCCACATCAAAACGCGCAAACTTCAACTTTTGCAAAGCAGATTTGAATGATTTACATAGGACACTAGAGTGTATCCCATGGTGCTTACTGGAGGCAACAGACAGTTGCAGTGAAGCAGCATCACTTTTTCATGATCTGGTAGAGGCTGCTCTAATTGACGTCGTGCCTACAGTTAGACGTCGTCGTTCATCTCCACCTTGGTTTGATGCTGGAGTGCTACAAGCCATCAAAAACAAGGAACAAGCTTTTCGTAGGAAGCGTACTTATCCTTCCGATGAAAATGTAGCTGCTTTTAAGTTTGCAAGATCACACTTCAAGCAGCTTTCAAGAAAGAAATATGCTGAATATCTTTAAACAGTAGCTGGAGATTTAGGGAGAAACCCAAAGCGCTTTTGGAGTTTTGTGAAGGCCAGGTCACGACAACATTCACTACCGTCAGTTTTACGGAATGAAGCATTAGGCCTAGATGCAGCTGATTCAGCAAGTAAAGCAGCACTTCTGATGATTTTTTTCCAAACTGTTTATATTCCAGATTCTGATGACACATATGCTAACTTACCAGTAATCTCACAGACTAATTTGGGCTCTATGCCTGCCATCCATGTAGTTAATGCTGATATTTGTTGTGAACTTATGGACATAAATGTTTCTAAAGCTTGTGGCCCAGATCGTTTGTCTGGTTTCTTATTAAAGACATGTACTTATGAATTGAGTAACCCTTTGTCATACCTTTTTCGTAGGTCGCTTTGTGAAGGTGATAACCCATCAAATTGGAAATTACCCAACATTGTTGCAATACATAAATCTGGTAGTCGACAGAATGTTGCTAGTTATAGACCAGTGTCTCTTATACCTTTAGTTTCTAAGGTTTTTGAGAAGATTCTTTGTGATCAACTGTGGCACCATGTTCAACCTGCAATCTCCGAGCAGCAGCATGGTTTTGTACCTGGTAGAGATTGTACTACCAATCTAACGTCGTTATTACAGGAAGCATACTGTGCTGTGGACCGGAGGGGGCAGTTGGACATTGTATACACAGATTTTTCTAAGGCCTTTGATAGGGTGAATCATAAGCTTTTACTTCATAAAATTGCTTCTTACAATGTTCACTCTAATGTACTTCATTTATTGCGTAGTTATTTAACTGGCAGGAAACATTGTGTAGTTGTTGATGGTCATTGTTCGGGCTGGAATCCTGTTCCTTCAGGTGCCCTCAAGGTTCAGTTCTGGGTCCATTGTTATTTACATTATTTGTTAATGACTTACAACAATGTATATCTAACAAGTCTTTGTTGATTGCTGATGACATGAAAGTTTTTTGTCAGGTGTACCATGAATCAGACTGTATCTCTTTACAGGAAGACTTGTAGAAAGTCTCTAACTGGTGTTCATGTGGGAAATTAAACCTTAACTTCAGAAATGTTCTGGATTTTAAGTATCACTCTTAAGAAGAAACCTTATATGTTTGATTACTCTGTGAATGATAATGTTCTTAACCGTGTCAATGTTCAAAGGGGTTTAGGGATCTTCATTGACAGCAAGCTTAAGTTTAGTGTGGCACAATTTTCGGTCTTGCAAGGATGAACGTGTCTTCCGTAACTTATACTATAGAATTATTAGACCACTACTTGAATACTGTACAGTTGCTTTTAATTCCATATCTAAGACTCAGTCGGATAGACTGGAAAGAGTTCAGCGGTGGTATATACTTTTTATGTTCAAGACACTACACAGCGGAGCACCTCATACTATTGATGATTATCCTAGTTACACACAACTTTGTCATCTCTTTAATTTGCCAACTCTTCTCCAGAGGAGAACAGTTAATGATTGTTTATTCTTGTATAAACATATTCATACATGTGTAGCTTTTTCAATTTAACTAATTCCGATCCTTTTAGTCTACATGTTCCCCAACGTCGCACTAGATCGGCTACCAACCACATCCTACATGTTCCATGGAGCCGTGTTGTGGTGACTAAACAAAGTTTTGTTTCTAGGATTCCAGTTACCTACAACCGATTCCATGGGAGATGCGATGTGTTTGGTGCGCCTTCAATTAATTGTTTCCGTCATGAACTTTATAGATGTCTTGTTGCTTCTTAAATATTTGACTGTTGTTTTGTTTTGTACAGACCTTAATCAATTTTTTTTTCTATTTATTTATTTATTATTATTATTATTATTTTTATTTATTTATTTATTTATTTATTTATTTATTTATTTATTTATTTATTTATTTATTTATTTATTTATTTATTTATTTATTTATTTATTTATTTATTTATTTATTTATTTATTTTTCTATTTATTTATTTATTTATTTTTCTGTTTAATTATTTATTTATTTTTCTATTTATTTATTTATTTAAATCTATTTATTTTTCTATTTAAAAAATGTATTTTGATGTTTGATGTCTGATTTAAATGTTCATAAATATCTTTATAATGTAGATACTTTGTGTAATTCATGTAAGTGGCGGTCACCGCTGTTGGATATCATGTAAGTAGATAAATAAAATAAATATAAATAAATCGAGGTGAAAGGCAGGGAAAGAAACCACTGAGTCAACCTAATTATACCTTCGTCATACAGTTTTGATTTTGAAGGCTTCTCTTTAGGTACTCACTACACAAACTAATTGTCTAATTGTTCTAAGGAACTTCTAGCAAATAAGCGTGTATTTTAAACTATTTTACATTTATCTAGACTAGGAAATACAGTAGTTAGTATTAACATTTTTTTTAATTACAGTGTATTTACTTGTACAATTAAGTTAAAGTGTTACTTGAACGATAATTGACATTGAGTCCTTTTCCAATAACAATGTAGGATGACACTTCATTATGACTAAAAAAAAAAAAAAAAAAAAAAAAAATCGACCCTTCCGGTCATGCCTTAATAACAAGTTTTACAGGTCCGTTTTTTAGCACTCGCTACACCAAATCGTTGAGGCTCGGTGCACAGCTTTCTGCGAACATCTGTGTGACGTCATTGAGTGGAAGAGGCATTGTTGTCAGCACCAACCGTACAACGTTCTGCATGAATTACTTTCCCTGCACTCAAGCTTGTTTCGCAAAATATTCTCATACAAATTCCACCATGGCTGAATGTGACAGTTTTTGGGAAGATCTTCGTGTAATATAACCGAGGAAGTAGCAGCAACAGCGGCAGTAATTCTGCAAGTAATTCCAACAATTTCAGGTTGCCCGACTACAAAGTCGAAGACTGGGACGTGGAAATCCGTGGTGCAGAACTCCGTGGTTCAAGAGCCGCTCGCTCCTGTAGGACAAGGTGGCGCGAAGACAATGAAGCCAAACAGGACAACGATTGTCTTTTGAACATCGTCTGGTGAGTTGTTTTTAAAGATTAAGGGAATCGTCATACATGCACAACCATTTTGATTTTGATTAAGATTTTGATATGATTAAGTAGCCCAACAACTTTACTGGGTTTGTAACTGAAGTTGGCCAATTGACTTACTTTACTACATGTACATATTGTACATGTACATACTTGTAGCGCCATGCATACACAGACAATGTGTGCACTTCTCTATGTATGATTGTACACTGTATGAGAGTTTGTCGTGTTGTTAAAGAGAACATAGCAAGTCTACTTCATGGTTGTGTATAGTTTCATGCATGATTTTGTAACTCCTTTCCCTACTAAAATAGTAAATTAAATTTGTGATATAAAGATGGATAAAACGTTTTTGATTTGTTGAAACAATGAAACTGCCAAAAAATATAAAATTTCTCTGTGGATAATTTGTGGTAGGGCCTATTGGATAAAGAAATAAAAACTTTCAGGCTTCAAAAATCAAACATTTATAGTTTAGTGGTTTTACTAAACCAGGCTGGTTGTTTGACCCCGCATTGTGCGAAATAACTTGTTTATTTCAATAACATTTGACCTTACTTGGGATTCCTATCAAGTTAATTGTAAAGGTCAACAGTAATTGTGGATAATTAAGTTGTTTGCAATGCGAGATTGAAATACTAAAACCGGCTTATGTACTAAGACTAGTCAGCCAGAGGTATAAATTATCGGGATCATGCTCCCCCAACCCCAACGTACAAAAGAAACCTTTGTTGAAAAAAAAAACTTTGGAAAAAATTACCCCCCAGAAAAAACGACAACAAATATCGCCCCATCCCAGTACATGTACTTGCCCACGACACTGAGAGACGTTAATTTAATGTTTTTCCTCCCCACCTCAATTCAGGTGTACTTCTGGACATTGCGTCACCCAACCTCTTGTAACAAACTGTATCAGCTGTATAGAGGTTGATGCAACTCAGGATAGATGTAGATGATCAAGACCAATGTTTTAGCCAGCATGAGTGGTTTGAAGCATGCTGCTTGTATGCAACAGTTTTGCAGACATCACATTTGCAGTATCAGGCTCAATAATGGGAGAAGGGGGTGTACAGGGAACAGTTGACCAGTAAGTAGTGTTTCTAGACAAAAATGAATGTATCTTCCAAACTCACAACTTTTATTACCAGTACTGTGTTGAAAAAAGGTTGAACAACATATTATGTTTTTGTCATTTCACCTACATTATGTAGTTTAAACACTCATGCACACTGCACAACATTAACTTTAGCATAGAATCAGATAAGAAAAAAACCCATTACACAACTCGAGAGAAACTTACCCCTCCCGCCTGTATTTTAAAATTATATAGTTTGGATGATGGTCAACAAGATAATAAGATTATCTTAAAAAAAAAATAAACAGCTACTGACTATGTACTGTGTGAGTTAGTAAATTCACAAGTTTCCTCACTTGGTACTACATTGTATATTTATTTCTCATTAATCTCCAGGAAATATCAACATGTAGCGTATCGTCAAGTCCTAAGATTGAGATGGGGATATCTGGGAAGATTCAACCAGGTTCCACTCCCATCTTGTGTATTGAACACAATCCGACAGACACACCCAAACTCAGATGGTACATAAAACAGCTTCAGCTTCATGTTAACTGAACTGGATTAACTTTTTTCCTGCTTTACCCTGCACGTATTACATTCATGTCTTTCTGGAAAAAATATTTTTGCTGTTTATTTTCACTTTACACACCGACATGCAATTTTGAAGGAAAAAGGTGAATAAACTGCAGAGCAACCAGAACTGTACATACATAAACAGTGTTTTCCAGTTTTCTATGGTACTATAAAGGAAGATATGTTACAAGCCTTTATTAGACAACCAGAGTCTTTAGAAGGAAGTTCCATAGTTCACATGTTGTCTATTAGGGATCTAACAATACATTGACAATAAGCATGTAAAGAAATGCTGTGATAACTTTAGTTATCATGATAGTAGTGTATTTGTTTCACACACATTTTCACAATACATATACATTGTGTACGTATGCATTAAATACCTGTATGCTGAGGATCATTAAAATGTAAAAACTGGAAATTGTTGTGCTGGTTTTATTGCTGTATTAAGAATTATTGCCAGTATAACAATTTCTAAACTTACTTTAGTCATCACACCCCTACTGGGCATCAAACTTAATCAAATGGCATGTTATTCTCAGAGGTTGAAATGAACTTGAATTTTATGGTAGCCCACAGTGATAGTCATGTCTAAATTTTACTAGTCCTCATTTGTTAGTACATGTGTCCTGTATATTTTTAAGATTGACATATCCTTGAAAAGTTTGTTGAGCAAAATAATTATGATGTACTTCCTGAGATCATACTTAAAGTTTAGTGATTTTTGTTTTTGCATTTAAAATATTGTATTCCAGATTTTTTTACTAGCCACTTTGATTACCAAAAGCCCATCAGCTGATGATACTGCTTGTAAAAACCACTTTAGCCTGGGTCTAGCACTGCAGAAGTATAGTGTCATTTTTTCCCATGGATTTTTGTTTTGTAATGTAAAATGTTCACTCAAAGTAATTTACAACTCTTTATTCATGGTCATGTACACCACAGGTACTACCTTTTTGTATGCGCAAATAACTTGTATGATGTTATGGTAATTTTTACAATTTTTCAATCTAAAAAACAATTAACATCTGTTCATGTAGATTTATACTGCAGTTTCCTAATAACGTCACACTTCATCTACTGTTGGTATACAAGTTATTAGAATTTGGGTCTTCTTTTAGCACATGTGGCTAATAGCAAATGGTGCTACTGGAACATTTAAATAATACATACTAATTTTGAAATTTGTGTTTTTTATGTTTATTGAATATGTGATTTTGTATTAGTACACTTTTTACACCTTTGGCAAACTGATTTCACAGAAAGTTGCCTGTGATCAACTGTGAATTTTTCCAACTGTTTATTACAATATCAAGTCCTGATAATTTGAAAGAGTGAATAAACATTTCTTTTGGGCCACATAATCTATTTGTTTCATAATTTACATACATGTATTCCTTTAGCTTGTCTTTTCCAGCCTTCTGTACGCTATCTCTTTTCTAAATACCATAGGTTGAGGTACTCATTTTTGTAATATTATTATTATTTTTTTCCTATATTTCCAATTCAGACAAATGAAATCATCTGGTCTTCTTCTGCTTCAGTTATTTTTTTGAAATCTTAAAAAACAAAGCCTTTAACAGCAGCTGACTTTACTGGGCGCTTGCCACTATTTGACAAAATCGTGACCACAAGCTAACTGACAGTCGTCTACTGTGGTTGACTTGTCTCCTGCATGATGAAGACAAACAACTCGAAGCATGACTGCCCTTGTGTAATCTAAATATAAAAGAGGAAAACCAAAATCTATTAAGGAGTGAGATGCAAAGGCTTTGACACACACCTTGATTCATGGAGTGATGTCTGTTAATTGTATTCATTTAGGTTTGGTTCATGAAACACTTTTCAGAAAAGTGTAAATGAGCGGAATAGATGTTCCCAAGCATCAAGCTCAAATTTCATGTTTTAATCAAAAGATTCAAAACATCATTGACAAGTGGTGTGAGCTAGTCATTGTTTTACATGCAATCTATGAATGTTTAGTTTTATTTTCCCATGTAAGTGGTAAAACCGCATTACAACTCACAGTCACATGTGTAGGCCCCAAAGCAATTATACAGAATCTCTACTAAGCATTTTCTTAACAGGAACGTAATAATTGTGCAAATGTTGACAAAGAGAGGATTAAGGAAGGAATGGAATAAGCTAGCCACTTATACCGCGTTTACACTTGATCCGGCAAGGGCGATCGTCGAAGGATCAGATTCCGCTCGGGCGATCAAGCTGATCGTTGACGCGTTTACACTTGAGTCTGATCTCGCATTGATCCTCCTTTTTAAAGCTGTGTTAAAATGGAAGTTCCAAACAGCTAGTGTGAAAGGTCAACTAAACAAGATTATTGATAATAAAACTTGCAAGCAAATAACAAGCATTTAAAAATTTTCGCCGCGCGGATCGGAACGTTCGAGTTTTTCCCCACGATCGGAGCATAGAGATAGGATCGAGGCATTGCTCACAGCCACAGTCTGCCACAAAGCAAAATCAGCCAATGATAAAATTTGTTTAAAACGATGCATGAATTCAACAGCCAATAGAAAAATTTGTTTCGCGATATGTAAATTTGACAGTCAAGTCTGTGTTTGGTATTCGCCTCCATCAATAGATTGTACATGTACTGTGCGGTATGGCTATGCAGAGTTACTATGTAGGCAAAGCGAAATGGTTTCGACCAGACTGCATGCTTGTTCGACTCGCACGTGTGGATTGTTATTGAGACTGAGCGACATTGAATTTTGGGTTTTACAACTGAATTGATGTCTCCCACTTGCAAAGTAAGAAACAACTGTGGTCTGGATATGTTAACAACAACAGCAGTGTGTATTAAATCATTGTTTTTCTACACGAAAGTTGGAAAACTACAAGAGCATTAATGTCCAGTGTCCAGTGTTTCATAAATAATTTACTCGTCCATCCTCATGTTTTTCCAACCCTTCCTGCATTCGAGACCGGAAGTTGGCAGGTCAAATTGCGGGGTCTGATCCTGCTTTGGGTATACACTTGTTTTTTTATCCACCTTGCGGGATCTGATCCCGCATTGATCCCGCATTGGAGAGGGGGATAAAAAAGGAGGATCAGATCCTGATTGTTCTTGCGTTTACACTAGCTGTTGATCGCCCTTGCAGGATCTGATCCTCCTTTGATCATCCTTGCGGGATCAAGTGTAAACGCGGTCTTGTATTTTACAGAGGAATTAGCATTGTCATTGTTTATTTACATGGCAGGGAAAATCATTGACACCATAATCCCAAATGGTTTCGCCCAGTATCCGGACACAGCTTTTCCAATCATCACAAGTGATCGTTTTGACAGGGTGGGGATCAAATTAATATTGATAGCATGCAGTAAATGAGACTAGCAAACATAACATATATTTCATAAATAAAAGACGGAAATGAACTCGGGACTACCGACACCTTCCAACGCATTGCAATCCCACAGCACAGTCTCCTTACTGTTCCCAGAAGTAGGGCCTACCAAACACTTACCCATGTTATGTTCGCTCCTTCTAAAGTTCTTTTTCGTTCGTTTGATCCTTTCAATTCCTGGATTATCGGCTTGTTTCCCTGACCATGTTGTGGCAATATTCAGGAGTTTGCGAGGTGAATCCAAATTTGACGAACCAGGCATGCCCTGTATGTAGCAGCGACCAAGTGGGCTGCTTCGTTAAGTTGAAATCGGATCGCGTTCGTCGAGGGTTCGTCTTTACAAAACGTACTCATTCCTTCCAAGTAGCTAAATCAGCTAGAAAATTGTAGGAAGCTGATTGTTATCGCTGTTCCTTGTGCTGTTGTGCAGCCTTCAAAAGCACATCGATCTCAGCATTTTTAGCTGTTATGGCATAGGAGTGGTACTAAACACGGAACCATGGCTCAATTGCCGGCTCACTTTGACTTGCCTCCATTGGGCTGAAATACATGTACGATGGAAGCCTCTCAATAACTAGTAATCCTCTTCTTTGGAACAAAAGGACAAAGGTCTGGAATCTGTGATTACACAAAAACCACCTCTTAATGGCCAGAGAACACCAATATATTCAAGACTATTTTTGTCCTTTTTGTGTGGGTGAAAAAAAACGTTAGACAGCATGTGTGTGTTGTCTGTGCATGCTTTGCAGTAGAATGACCTGGTAACCTTTGCTCTGTGGTCTGAAATTACATAATGGTGTCTTCCGTTTCCAGGCAGGGGAAATATTTGAAGGTTAACAGGTCATCTGGTGCAAACTGGTTAAATTATTAAAATATTCCAAAAAGGCACCAAGTCATGCAGCTTAGAATTGTTTCTTTTGTTTGCTTTGTTTCATAGGTGCTGATATAGATACATTATGTGTAGCACCAAGGCATGTAGAGCGCACTGACTTCTTCACATCTTTCCAAGAAATCTTAAGAGGCATGCCCGAAGTCAAGGATCTTAGAGTAAGTTGTGCTTGTTAATGTTCAGTGCTGTAGGACTCGAGACCAGTGTCGGACTTCAGACTGGTCTCGAGTCCATTTTTTGTGAACTCGGTCTCGCAGCACCGTAACTCGGACTCGGACTTCACCCTGGGACCCAGCGTGAATCAGCTCGAGACCAGGCAAAAATGGGGAAAAACATGCATTTTGTGGCCAACAATGAAAAGGAAAAGTTTCTGTTGGTGCGTTGACTATGCCCTTTGCATATCAGCCACAGACCCTGTTTGTTTCAACCGCGCATATCAGGGTTATAGTCCTGTTCATGTCTGTTATGGTGGTTTTTGTCTGCCAGAAATAGTGCCCCCTTCTGGATTAATCTTTGGAATAGTGTTTTGCGCGACCGATGATGCAAACTTGAACTACAGTTTCAGTCTGGCTCGTTGCTCATTGTGTCAGTTTTTTGTTGGCTTATATCAATTCATTTTCTACTTTGATTGACCGTATAATCTAATCATTGGTACAGAACAACACTCAAAATGGCACGTTGAAACATTTTGATTTCGATCAAGTCGGTCAGTTTTTTTGTAAGTTTGTGCTCAGGTGTTTTTTGAAAGATGTTTTGAATTTTTTTTAATTAATTAATTACACAATGGAAATCAATCCCGTGTCTTTAACATATATTTTTTGACTTTTTAAAGTGATAATCTGATAAAAATCGGGCAAATCTGTTCACAAGCTTGACAGAAATTGCTGGAACTTTGCCAAAATTGCAGAAATGTTCCTTGTGACTGTTATCGTAATCCTGCTCCAGGTGTGGCGCCTTCCACTGTACACTACGCCCACTTTACACAAACTGGCTCCACTGATTACCAGAAGCCCATAGGAGTTACACTGAGCTAGTTTTCCTTTGATGATTTAGGCAAAGAACATTTAAAAAAAAATGACTTGTCTTTTACATACAGTTCGTTCTTCAAAGACTAAGGTCTTCTCAGAATTAAAAGTTTCTTTTTATAAGAAATGCTTTTGAATTATGAAAATTACATACAACATGTATGCCAGCTTTGGAGCCGGAAGTAGTGAAAACTTAGTGCACAGCGACGCAATGACTCACCAACAATGATTAACTTTACACAGCATAAAGGACTCAGGTTTGGACTCGGACAACATGGACTCAACTATAGCACTATTAGCATTCATTGATTTATTGATTTATTGATTTACTTACATGTACATGTACATTACATTAGCTAGTAACTTGGGAAGAGGGCTAACTTGAAGTTTAGTACCTACTCACTTAATATTTCTGTACTGGTACTTGCCTCATTTCACACCCAACAAGTCCTTTTCATAGATTCCTTTAAATTCGGCCAGCCTCATAAGTAGTATACATGTAAATGTTAAAGTTTTAGTATTAAGCTTCATAATTTAAGTTTTGAGATATTTTATTAAGTCTGAAAGCTCAACTTAACTTACCAAAATTAACTTTATTTCCAATTCCAAACAAGAATGTAATCAATTATACACAGAAAGTATGGGTCCGTAAAAAGCACAGCTTGTCAAGTGTGTGCCCCTTAAATTCTGTTGTTTGTAGATTGGGTGCATCAAAGGATAGTGAGGACCAGCACAATAGAAAAAACAAGTAAGATAATAATAAATGATATTAGACTTAGAGTATTCTTGTGGGTTTATCAGTTAGAGGAATAAGGAATGAGAAAACAAATTGTGTTAATAAAATATTGAGTGGCAGAGCAAGTGTCATGATTAGGGAACGTTGATGTGGAAATCACCTGTCAATAAACACCTGATGTTGCTAATTTTAGCAGTGAAATGTTGAAAAGTCGGGGTGAGTAGCTTGGGGAGGTTTGTACATGTACATAACACCGACAGTTATATTTTTAGCGGTAGGAGACTTAATCTAGGAGGCTTAATCTCGTTGAATAGAGATTCATGTGAACCGATGGAATAGCAGAGATCCTCCCCTAACCTCATAATCTATACCCGAAACTCCCCCGCCATGTTTATCAGACCTGTTGTTGGTGATGAAAGAGTAACTCAGAAGGGAGAACATGTCAGGGGAAACATCTTTGAGCCAGAATTCAGAAAAGGCAATCGTTTGAAGAGTATCAATGAGTTGATCAAAATGTTAATATATTGGTCAGATTGGAGTTGTAATTACGTACAGTATGAGCAAAACCAAAATCAGTGGAATACCAACAGACTTTATTGATGATTGGCTGGGAATTGTTGGGGTAACATGGAGGTTGGCAGCATTGGGAAGATGGGAGTTAACCAGATCAATCAGATTGGAGGAAGTGCTGGCATGAGCAATAGTAAGACCATTCATGTCGTCAATAACGAGTTGAAAGTTAAGGACATTGAGAGACACACAAGTCAAATCCATGGGTCATTAGAGGAGGATAAAGTAAGATAATTGTCATAAGATAAACAAGTACATGCCACAAATTTCCTCTGATTCCTCGGGCCTACCCACTTTGCGCCCGAAGAAGAAGAAGAAATCCAAACATGGAGCTCATTCATCATTGTCGAGCTTGAGCTCTTCCTCCTTGGGGCAGTCACGCCAGGCAAAGGGCACCGTGATCAGGACGCATGGTCCCAACTTTGGCATAGCTCATCCCCCACCTATGGTGGTGGATGAACCCTACCAATACCCTATGTTGGGCGGGCTTTTCACCAACCGAGACCTTTGATCACGACCGATGCGTCGCTGTCCGGCTGGGGCCACCCTTCCGCCAGGTGGTGGGACTTTGGGACACCGAATACCGCTCTTCTTACATCAATGTTCTTGAGATGATAGTTTGAAAAGGAACGTCAGGTCGAGTGTCTGTCTACATTTCTTAAGTGAATCTAGAGGAGTCAAATTAACATGTGTGTTGTCTACATTGTTGCCAAGGAAACCATTGTTGCTACGGAAACGAAGGAATTTGTTTTTGATACGTTCGATGCTTATTTCTTGGCTGATATTGAGTTGAAAGAAATAGAGGAAAATTCAAGACCTGGTCTGACAATGTAGCAATACAACAATTGTTTAGTTTTGGGATCTAAGCTTCGGTACTGACACCAAAAGAGTCCAAGCATGCAATTTGCCTTGGCAACAATGAAGTCAGTGTTAGGAGAAAATGTTAACTTAAAAGTCAAAATGTTAACTTAAGAGTCAATGATGTAGTCTTACGTAGATCTTTATGGGTCAGGACTCTTTCCAAGTGCCACTGGGCTATTATATAATTGGGCACAATGTAAAAGTTAGTGAATTTGCATTTGATGGGATTCAATGACAATTTCCATATGACAACACAGACAGCCTCTCCAAATCTTCCTGCAACAGTTGTGCATCACAAGGCATCCTAACCTTGCAAAACAGCTTTAAATCATCGGCAAATAAATAAGATCGTGCTGGACTGTGTCTATGCATTTGAAAAGTCAGTGTAGATAATGTCCCACCCCACTGAGCTTTCTCATCCAGTGATTGATAGGTGCTGGACAGTATTATAGCTAGATTGGTTTGACAAGAGTGACCAAGGACACAACTGTGTTGATTTTCATACACAGCAGGCATAATGTGCTCCATAATGTTTTCAGCAACTTTTTTTTCAAGAATTTTTGATAAAATGTGTAATTAAGAAATGGGCCAGAAATGTTCAACTGAAGTCTGGTAACCCCCTATGAACTGGACAGATGTTGGCTGATTTCCAAAGTGTTGAAATAATACCAGAGCTAAGAGATTTCTGAAAAATGATAGTCAAAGGATTGCTAAGGGGAGAGGAACAGTATTTGAGAACTTTATTACTGATATTGTCACAACCGCTACTTTGGTGGGGTTGGATGTTTTTTAGAAGCTGCCTCACATGGCCATGGCACACTGCAAAAGATGTAAGGGCTCCAATTGGGTAATCAGGAAGATCTGGGAATGCATCTGCATGGTCACTCCTGCAAACTGAACAGAAATAATTATTAAACAAGTGAAGTCTTGGATTTGTCAGTGGATGCTTGTTGATCACCTAACGCAGAAGGGGTAGGAGACTGTTTGTAATTAGATTTCAGCCAGGACCAAAAACTTGTTTAGTTGTCTTCCAATTTAGCAGATAAATTAGTTACATACATTTTATGTTTTTCTCTACACAAGTTTTTAAAGGCTTTTCTAGCTGTTCTGAATTCATCGTAGTGATAATTAGTTTTATAAGCTTCCATGAGTTTGTGTTTAAAATTCTTAAGTCTCATTGCAATCCTAAGTTCCTTGTCAAACCAGGGGGGACTTTAAGGTTTCACAGTGGGAACGCACTGTTTCATGAGGGAAGAAATTCAGGGAGCTGGCCCCATTTTTAACATCTAAGACACTACCCCTGAGGATGAAGGGCCAAGTATACACTACCTGTGTTTGGGGTTGCATGTTGTATGGCTGTAAAACGTGGCCTACTAAGGTGGGGCATGTCCAGCAGTTGGAAAGAACTGAGATAAAAATGGTTTAATAGGTGGATGTATGGGGTGTCTCTGGTTGACAGGCTGTCAAAGTAAGGAGTTGAGGAGGAGAGTTGAAGTGGAGGGGATCAGAATCGTACTCAGGAAAGAAAGGATGATGTCAACTGGATCAAGAGGTGTACCAATAGTTGTAGATGGGCCCAGTCCCATCAGCCATCCTCATGAGACCTGGCAGAGCTCTGTATCAGATGACATGCGACTGCTTGGAGTCAATGTGAGGGATGAGATGGACAAAGCCAATTGCAGGAGAGCCATAGGGAGAAAACAGGCCACCCCAGAACTGACTAGACAACGGCCTTAAAACCGTTGGTGATAATGATGAGTGTTGATTCGTGATCCGATTCAAATATAATATCACCGATACATACATTACAATTTAGACCTGCATTTTCATTACAGAAGACTAAATCGAGTACAATGTTTTAGATAAGTAGGTCTGAGGTTGTTTTGAACAAGGGAAAAACCAATAAAATATCGTTGTCACAAACGAAAGTGTTTTTAAAACACTTTTGTTAGAGAATGTTTAAGAACCGTTGTCATACCAAGTTAAAACAGGTAGGTTAAAATCACTGATCAATATAAAATCATAACCACTATACTGCACATAAATAGACTCAAGAGATTGGTGTAAAAGGTTCAGAGAATCGGTACTGACATTGGCTGGACAATAATATAGTCCAAGAATACATTTCTTTCTGGATGATAGACTAAGTTAGACTAAGTTTAATCCACATCAGTTCACATTAGTCGCCTTCGTACTCCGAGAGTCATCTGGAGACGATCAAGTTATTTACCAATGTCAATAGTCCTCCTCTTCTGTTGTTGTTCCTGTCACGCGGATAGATGGTCTAGTCAGGGAAATATCACCATGGAGGTGATAGAAAGGTGTCTTTTATAGTTAATTCTAAAATAAACAAACTGTTGTTCAGTATGGAAATAATTTTCCAAAATCTAGTAAGACCCTAGTAAGATCCTAATCTAGTATTGACCCTAGTGTGCCTTTTCAAATATGGTGACAATAATTTATTGTTTCATAAAAATGTAACTGCTGAACTCTAAACATTTCATTTTCTTGTGTTTTTTATAGGCTGTAGAAGAAGCTTTTGTTCCTGTAATCAAAATGGTTTTCGATGAAATTGAGGTAAGTTTATTATTTGAATGTGTGTGGCACTTGGACTGTTGAAATTCAAACAACCCTTCCATCTATACTATAAAGATGCTTAAATGGACACTTCCGGTCATGGGCGCCGCCAAGAATTTTTTCAAGTGATTGCGGGTACGTGTTCAAGCGAGAATGAGCGAGTTCTAAGGAAGCTGAATTGCTTGTTGTAAACGAGGGCTTACGAGGAGCACTCTTGCGTATCGGACTGTCAATCATTCTCAAAAGACTGCACTGTCTAGGAATTACTGGTTTACTTGAATATGACAGGATGATGCATGTTGAGTAGAGGTAAATATTATATGGGATGAGAAAATAATAAACAGGGCAGGAGAAAAATATACAAGATGGGAAAATATAATATGGGCGGAAAAATAATAAACGGGGTGGGAGAAAAACATGCCGGACGGGAAAATATTATATGGCGGGAAAATATTATATGGGTGGGAATAATAAACGGGGTGGGAGAAAAATATATGGGACAGAAACAATATTATATGGAACGAGAGAATAATAAACATTCTTGGAGAAAAATATACGGGACGGAAAATATTATATGGATGGGAAATTAATAAACAGATCAGGAGAAAAACATACAGGACGGGAAAATGATATATGGGACGAGAAAATAATAAAAAGTAAGCCAGGAGAAAAATATACGGGACAGGAAATATTTAATAATATTTTTATATATGTAATATACTCCCATATTTTTCTCCCGCCCCGTGTATGATTTTCCCGCCCATATTATATTTTCTTTTCCCATATTATTCTTCTGTTCTATTTACTATTTCCGGACCCGTATATTTTTCTTCCTGTCCCATTTATTGTTTTTCAGTAGGCCTACCTTTTATTTTTTTCTCGTCCCATATAAGATTTTCCCGCCCCATATTTGTTTTAACCGCCCTGTTTACTATTTCCCCGCCCATATGATATTTTCCCGTCCCATACATTATTCTTCTGTTCTGTTTACTATTTTCCTGACCCAATTATTTTCTTCCGGTCCCATTTATTATTTTTCAGTAGGCCTACCTTTTATTATTTTCTCGTCCCATATATTTTCCCATCCCGTATATTTTTTTAACCGCCCCGTATTATTATTATTTCCCCACTCATATAATAGTTTCCCGTCCCATGAATAGTTTGCCCGCCCCGTTTATTATTTTCCAGTCCCATAAAATATTTTCCCGTCCCGTACATTTTTCTCCCGCCCCGTTTTTTATTTTCCCGCACATATATTTTCCTGTTCTGTCCCGAAAAATAATGAATGGGACGGGAAGAAAAATAAACGGGTCCGGAAAATAGTAAACGGAACAGAAAATATGGGACGGGAAAATATTATGGGCGGGAAAATGATAAATGGGATGGGAGAAAAATATACGGGACGGGAAAATATTATATGGGACTGGAAAATAATAAACGGGGCAGGAGAATAAAATACAGGTCGGAAAATAATAAGTAAACCATAAAGCCCGCTTCATACTTCACTCGAAAGCGAAGGCGAAGCGTTTTTTGGTGACGCAACAATTCGGTATGCGCAATTTTTAAATTTTGACGCAAGAAAATTCGCTTTACTATCGTCATTTGCGAGAAGTATGAACTGGGCTTAAGTTATATTTATAATCTTATTCAATTATTGCCGAAGTTAAATATAAAAACGAGAAATTCCAGTACAAAGGTTTTATGGCAATATTTTTCGTTCATAATATGTTCATTGAATGGGCGAAGAGTAAAAATTGTGAAAGAGTAAAATGTCTCATCAATATTACTTTTAACTGTTGCTACATTTCATACCAATTGAAATTAAGCTTTCATGTGTATCGCGTGAGGTTAGGTATGATAAATGAGGTGACTATATTACATGTTTGGGTAACTGGTGCTCTGGAAAATTTATGAAGCAAGAATGGCTGATAAATTAAGATAAACTAAGGTCATTACCAAAGGCTGACCTCTGACCGATAACAAAGCTATCTGCCGCGTTGTTAGTTAACAAAGCTCAAAATGCCCATTCAAGGTGGGGTTGAAGGTTAACGCCACTAACGTTGAAATAGTCCGCTAAAATTTAACGCATTTTTTAATAAAACTAACCATGCTTAACGATTGAAATTACTCATAAAACATAAACTGTTATGTTTTCAGTGCTGATACAAAGATAGCATTTCAACGGTATAATGGTTTACTATTTTTGAAAAGAAGTCACCACCTCTGTAAAAATAGAGTTTACCACAAACGAGATTGCAAAAAGGGTTGAGCACTAGACCATTCTTTTGCAACCTCACAGCCCAGAGTTTTTGCCATTCATGATGTAGAAACTACTGGGAGCCGCAAATGCAAAGCAAAAACAAATAATCACAGTTTCCAAAAATGTTACACGAATATTCAAAAATTGTTTAAATTTGTCCGAAACAAACCAACCAATAATGGGATGTACTTTCTTTAAAGTTCCAAAAATGTTGAATTTAGTCACAACGTCTGTCAATGTCTTGAATGTTTTTCTACTATTTGCCCATCCATGCCAACCACGCGGTTTGTTTATCAACAATAGAAATGTCCATTTCCCTTGTGCCGGACCCCCACGTCTTAATTGTTGATTTATTTGATGTGCTTTTGACCTGTTATCACCTATGATCCGCGGACTTGAGAACGAACCTTTGGCGGAATGACTCATGTGGTAGGAAAGAACCAAAGTGCACCTAAAAAAATGATTGAAATACAGTTATAACCAGCGTGTTCAGTTAGGGAGAGATATCACTCCTTCAAAAAGATGGTTATACCATGTATACTGAGATGAATGCTATTAAATCATGCCCAAAAGAGGGACAACCTCATCCATTTTTTACGGATACTAACATGAACTTTATTTCCCACAAACTGTAAAATGAGAAACATATAAAATGCACACAATGGTAAATTTTCTTCATTCTGGTCAATTTTACATTCACATGGCATCCTTATGTCCACTTTTAAAATGTTTCTCCTTTTGTTATTTCTGTAAGAAAATTTGTTATTGCTTTTTGTACTGATTGACTGAATAACGGTTTGAAATAAATACAAGCGATATATACCTCATGTAGTAGTCAAGAGCAGCATTATGGTATAAGCTTCAGTATAACAAATAATATATTATTTCCAAGCCAAAAAAGAAACAAAGATATAAAGAAACAGACAAACAAAGAAAAAAAAAGAAATACAGAAATAAAGAATTAAGACATCGAGAATAAAGAAGCAAAGAAACCTAGAATTCACTAAGACAGAAATAAGAGAAGAAGGGTGCACAAATAACATCTAAGTAACACAGAAAACAAGAAATCAAGAAACAAATAAATACAAAGGAAAGAAACTTAAAAATCAAGAAATAAATGAAGAACAAAATACACAAATAGAGAAACAAAGACACAGAGAAACCAAAACCTCAAAGAAGCAAGACACAACATTTAAAAAAAAAATAAGACATAAAAAAATACAGACAAAACGAAATGAAGACAAAGAAATAAAGAAACAAAGCAATAGATGTGAATCAAACAAGAAATAAACAAACATAGAAATCAAGAGACAAAGAAAAAAAAGGAAAAAAAGAAAAGAAATACAAATACATCAACAATCCCGCACACAGAAATAAGCACAGATAACAAATCCACAAATAAAGAAACACAGGTTTAAAAGAAATGCAGAAATACACAGATATTTTCAGAAATGAAACTCGTTAAAAAAACATTGCTTCTCAGCCCCCCATTGAAAAAGCCATGCCCCCCTCATTAAAAATTTCAAAAAAATATTCTGGCTATGCCGGTGCCCCCACCCCTCCCCTGCCTCCCCTCCCATCCAACGCCATGTCATGTTACTGAGCATGATTTTGGGGTGTGAATGACTGGATACATAATGTACTTTGTATACTTGGCAATGGTGCATGTGCACCAAAATTACCCTTTATCTGAATAGTCTAATATAATTAAAGCGAAAACCTTTGGCCCGTCTCAAACGTTTGTTGCAAATAGAAATCCCGTGCATTGAAAATACTTGAAATGGCAGGAATTACTAGTCTTGGTGCATGATGTTTCTGTTCTGTAGTCCACGACCCATAAAAGTCCTCAATCTACCCTTATCACGAGTTGCTGCCAATAGAGGGTGCTATCACTCCACGAACCCACTATCACTCACGAACTGCTACCAAAGAAGCCCCTTGGGAATTTTGTAGTGAACGTTGGCGTGGTCTTACTTAATAAGACATGCATAATTCAACAACAGGATAATAAAGTATTAGCGCACGCACACTAACAGCAATACATGTAAGTACATTTGTAATGAGCTGGCCAGCCGGCAATTTCACGAAGGGCTGCGATGCATCATAACTATAGGTGCGATGCATTACCCGTCGCAACTCAAGACGTATTTTGTGAACAATTTCACAAAACTTACGATTCATTCAACACTTGGCAAATTCCTTGGCAACACATCACAACTTTAAACAACCAACTGAGTTGTCGTAACCTTAATAAAATAATAATAGGCCCATACTTCCAAAAAGAAAATAGTATGAATGCTTGATGTATCAAGTTCTGTTTGATGGATTTTTGTTTGTTATCCAGTTGGTGCCTGATGGCTGTACACGCAAAATTGTTTTTGATGCCAATAAACGGTGATGTCCATTACTGAGCTTGCACAGAGCACATGTAATTATACGCCGTGTAATGCTTTGTTCACTCACACGAAGAGAAAAGGTTGAGCTAAATATATATGTCGCAAATTTGTGTTCGTTATGGAAGGGTTATGTAATCCTTGTTTCCAGACCTTTGTCCTTTTGTGCCAATAAGAGGATTATGAGACTTCAAGAGGCTTAAACCATTGTTTATTCATTGTATTTCGGCTCAATGGAGGTAAGTCCAAGAGAACCAGGGATCCAGCCTTTGTTCCAGGTTTAGTACCAATCCTACGCCATAGCTCACAGCCAAGGTCTTGCATATAACGGTACCTGTATTTGACACTTTTTCTATAGAGAAAACGAAAAATGTGGTGCTTCAAAAATTCTCTTGGCTTTGTCAAGTCAAGGTTTCTTTGTGCCTGTGGTAATCTCATAGAAAAATAATTCTGGCAATCCCGAGAAAATGATCCTGTCAGGCTGGATAGGAAAAAAAATGAAGATTCCTGACGGCAACTGGTTAATGATACAAATAGTACAAAATGTCTTTTATTCAGTCGACTTACATGTACATACCTTTTGAATGTGGAATGACCATTTCCCATTTTGAATAAAGTAGAAATGGTTTGCTGATTTCAGTCCCAGTATCTTTAATGGTTACGTGCATTATGTCATAGAAAAACAAATGGCAATAGCTTTGATGTTTTAAAGCCTTCACTCAACCACTTGGTAAACTCATCCGCAGCCACAATGTTGGGTATCATTCCTATGCCGAAAACACCCAACTCTTCTCCTTCCATCCATCCGAGGAAAACCTGATCCTTGTATTACAGAATGCAGGGTTCACTCCCTGATTTCCTCTCGCCTCGATTTCTGCAATGCCCTCTTTATTAACCTCCCTGATTACTTTATTCACCTCCCTGATTACTTTATTCACGGTTATTTATTCAAGGTTTATTATTAAATTGCAAATCGCAGCCAAACAGCTGAATTGAATACAATTTCACGTAAAAAAAGTACACAAAAATGGAATATTTGCAAAAATCAAAAAAGCAAAACACTAAAGTCAAAAACCACAAACACAAACTCATCAAGTGGACGCACAATTACTTGCACAACAAAAGATGCCTCCAATGGCTGCAAAAATCAACAGCCAGGTTGGTTACCCTCACAAAAGGCAAATCTCACATCACAACCATTCTCCATGCGTTATACTGGCTTCCTAACTTGATTTTTTCAGTCATGCAATTCTGCCCTTTGCTCTCAGTCTCACCGGGATGACAGACATGACGCGTTATAAATGTTCACCATTATTATTATTATTATTATCATTAATGTTTGATTTTTTCATTGTGTCCAGATGGATGTACTGTTTGCAAGATTAGCACTTCAGATTATTCCAGAGAATCTTGATCTCACCGATGACAGTCTTCTCAAAAACCTTGATCAGAAGTGTGTCAGGAGTCTTAATGGTAGGCATACTGACTGTTAACTTAAGTTTGACTTTATTGTGCTAATCCTCTAACAATACGTAGAGAGTCAAGCAGAACTAATAATATTCAAGGAAATATGTGGCTAGACAAAAAACTAACTGCAAATTAGTTTAATTAATGTTTCCTGTTATTCTAAGGAAAGGTAAATTTTTTATCACCTCTTTGGTAATTTGAATGGGTTTTTTTTACATTTATGTTCTAAGATAAATCCAGGCCAAGGTTTTAATGTGCAAAAGGATGTATTTTTGCATTGATTATTATTAATAGATGAAATATAACAACAGTATAGATACTTTTCTAACAATACTGTTAACAAACATTCAAGTCTACGTCACTCTATTTACCGGTAGAGCCGCAACATTTGCATGTCTTCCAATAGTGGCAGGTACAATGCTTAGAATTCATTCACAATAGCAACCCCATGGACCTATGCGCAATGTCATGCGGCCTGACCACCATGTTAGTATGCTCTTTTCTTTTAGCGGAAGGCTTGGTAACACTAAGCCTGGGAAAAGAGTGAAATTGACTATCCGGTTAACGTGGATATCCGGAAGAATCTGTTTGCCGACCGTATCTGTAATAAAATGGAACCAACAAAAGAAGATTGACACTGTGTCCTGTTGTGGCATGCATGTGTCTTCTTGTTAACTTCTGTCAGCTTATCTAATGTCTGAATGCGAAGATGATTCTGTAGTATTCTTTTCACTGTCTGGATCAGGGAATATGTTGTGTCCTTGATCAGTTCAGTTGAGTCCGTCATCCCCCAACACAATAGACATGTAGATTAAGACAAACAAAAATGAAACTCATGACTTTTTCACCGGTTCCAGTTGACTGAGCTGAAACAATGAAAATCTTGAATGGTCATAACTACTAATTGCAACGATGCACTGACTTGAAACTTGATCCGAATATTGCTACCGACATGCAGTATGCATATGTAAAGATCAAACTCATGGGTATTTCACCAGTTCCAGTTGAATAACCTTAAACAATGAAATAGCCATACATTATAACTCCTTTTTGCATTGATGTATTGTCTTGAAACTTGAATCAAATACTGGTACTGACACACATATTCATATGAAAAGATGAAACTCAGAAGTATGACACTGGTTCTAGTTGAATGAGCAAAAACAATAAAAACATTGCACGACCAATGTTAACATGTCATCATGTGACCTGTAGTGGGTACTACGTCATCTCAGCTGATCGCAAACTACGTGCAAATACATGTTGTGACCAACAGAGTCACACCAACAGTTGGCTTTTGGTAATAATAACACAGTAAACTAGAATTTTGTTGTTGTCACTTGACAAACACTAGGGGTTCGGGACTCAAAAAATGGAACTATAGTCAGATAAATGTGAAATTCGTAACAATATAGGTCATTTAAAACCCTACTTTTTTGGTGATGCAACATGACAGTACTTCACTCATGCATTACCTGTAGAGCGAATTACTACATTTGCATATTCCCTTGACTGGCAGATATAATAGCTAAGAGTTTGCCAATAGCGCCCTCCAGAGGCCTCCATAGAGCCCCGCGCATGCGTGCCCCATAAGCGTCCTCTTTTCTCTTAGCGGTGTAGACGGTAGGATGTGTTTGTTCAGACTCTGCCTTACTAACACCTTTTTTGCTTACCTTTCGCAAGAGAGTTTGTTGAAATAAAAGAACGAGTTTAACTAGAGAGATTGTTGAGTGTTGTAGCGTTATTTAGTGTATTGAGTAGAGTATCGTGTATTGATATGAAACGTTTAGCGAGAGTCCCCGCTGTCGCATCCGAGGGAATTTGTACTCCCTCGGGACAGCCGGTGCCCTCGGGGGTTGAGCGCTCGCAGCCACTGACGGCTGCGGGTACTGACAGTCCCTCCAGTCGGGCAGGGGAGTACCAGGTCCGGTCTTTTTTCTATCGGAAATCACCCTGGGCCGCTCGTGACACAAGAAGGGAAAATCTGGCCGGCGTATCCGCCGTTCATCCTCTTCGTCCTGCTCGAGCAACTCATCAGGCCGCTCAAATTTTTCCCGTTCTCCCGCTGGACCAGGTGTGCGTTGAGCACATCGAAAAGCTTATAAAGGCGGACAAGTGGTCTGCCGTCACCCGCCGTCACCCGCCGGACCAAGGACTACTACCAGTTCCCGCTGGCGGATTTTAAAATGTTTTTTTCGCTGTGCCAACGGTTCCCGATGCAGCAAAGGACAAATTCGCCGCCGATGCGGGGGCCACTTCAACAAAACGTATCTTCTCTTTGAGAGAAATTTAAAGAGGCGTTACGAAAGTCGGACACTGCTTCCCATTTCGGTATGCGCTCCACCTCTTTCCTTTTACTCCTGTCGGAGTACCTGGTCTCGGGGTCAGAGGATGACGGAGCGGTCCCAGCCGACATGATGCAAGTTGCCTTCCACTGCCTTGATCAGGGGTTGCGTGTGGTCCTCAGCATCGACAGCAGGCCTGCCGCGGTTTCCGTGCGCCCACCCCCCGCTATCCCGGGGGTTGTCGCAAGTGACTCGGCAGACTGGTGGCAGCCTCCCACCACCGGACCCGTGGGGGGCCGTCTGCAAGACTTCATCGGGTCCTGGACTCACGTCCTTCTTGACCCCCAAGAAAGACGTCAGCATGTGGCGTCCGATACTGAACCTCAAGCCGCTGAACAGTTTCATCCGCCCGAGACACTTCTGGATGGAGACACTCAGGACTCGTTCTGGTGGGACGGGCTTCTAGCATACGCTTTTCCCCCGTTCTCGCTGGTCCCAAGGGTGCTCACCACACTGGAGGAGGAGGACTGCAAAATTCTCCTCATCCCCCCCGTTTTGGCCTCGCCAACCGTGGTTTAAGCGGCTGACCAGGCTGCTGGTCCACCGCCCGGTGGTCCTACCACAATGGGTGGACGTCCTTCTCCAACCGGGATTGGATGTTCTTCATCCAGCACCTCGGGATCTCCACCTGACGTGCTGGGTGTTGTCACGCATTCCGTCCGCTCGGCAGGCCTTTAAAAACTACCGGTCAGCAATCGTAGCGATCCATAGGAAATTCCCTGATGGCACCTCCGTGTCGGACAACCCAGCCCTCACCCAACTCCTGAAGGGTATGTTTGTCTCCCGACCCCCTACGCGTCGGCTAGTTCCGGCTTGGGACCTCTATAGCCTGCTCTCCACGCTGGCGGGGCCTCCCTTTGAGCCGATGGGCAGTTTGGCTTTGCTCCACTTGTCCATCAAGGTGGCGTTCCTGCTGGCAGCCGCTACGTCACGTCGGCGTAGCGAGCTCCATGCCTTGGCCATTGAGGCAGCCCACGTCAGGTGGGAGCCTGACAGGGTTCGCATCATTCCCCAGACCGGGTTTCTAGTGAAGAACCAGTCTGAATCCTTTGCTCCTCCGGACATCTTCGTCCCAGACATTAAATCTCGGTCGGCTGTCCCGGAGGACCGCTTCTGGTGCCCGGTCCGGGCCCTTAAATGGTATGTGAGCCATACGGAGTCGCTCCGTACTGCTCGCTCTCACCTGTTTGTTACCTCGACCCCGCTTCACAGGCCGGCGTCGCAAGATACGATTAGCCAGTGGCTGCTCTCGGCGATCCGCTCGGAACCGAGCGTGGTGCTGGATGCGCCTATCCGAGCCCACAAAGTTTGGCCGCGGCCACATAATGGGCATTTTTTCGCGGCATATCTTTAGGTGACATCACCGAAGCTGCCTGCTGGAAGACGCCTAACACTTTTACTGACTGTTACCTGCGGGATGTGCTCCAGTCAGCGGGCAGGGCTGGGAGAGCTGTCCTAACATCGGCCAGCCGGACTTCCACCCAACGGCACGACCCACCACAGCCGGGATCTTCCCATCAGTAGGTAAGTCTACTTTTTACTCTATGTGAAATTAACCTTGACATGTTCTTTTTTGCGCTCTGGCAGGTTTTTCTGTCAGATTGTTAGAACGCAGCGCGCATGCCCTCTGCCGCGGTGCCTGCTGCATCTCGTATACCCTCCACCATCCTCCAGTGCGATTCTATACAAATGTAGTAATTTGCTCTACAGGTAATGTATGAGTGAAGTAGATTCCCCCTCCACAGTAGTGTGGATGGGGTGTACGAGCGAATACTTACCTGTAGAGCATCCCGCCCTCCTTCCCACTATCCTCGATGGCTCTGAGTGTCTGTATAAAACCTTATGGCGCTCGAGAAAAGAGGACGTTCATGGGGCACGCATACGCGGGGCTCTATGGGGGCCTCTGGAGGGCGCTATTGGCAAACTCTTAGCTATTATACCTATTATATCAAGGGAATATGCAAATGTAGTAATTCGCTCTACAGGTAAGTATTCGCTCGTAGACCCCATCCACATTACTTTGGAGGGGGAAGTGATGACGTCAATGTGACGTCACTACATATTTTTATGAGTTGGTGACCTTGCTAGCCTAGTGCAAGAAAATTTTTAATTGTAGTTTGTTACGTTCTCAAGCTATTTAATAATAATAATAATAATAATAATAATTTAGAATTTTTCATTGCGCCTTTTACATATAAAATGATCAAAATCGCATGACACAATTTAAAATACATATTTAGACTGGAAGAAAAAAGGCAAATAACTAGACAAAAACTGGTCTGGTCACCAGGCCAATGCCCAAACCGCAGTATGGGGATACGTCTGTCCCGCCAACAGAGAACTAAAAGTTATTTATTACCTTACATAAGCCTAACCCTGCTGGCAATGCCGGTAATGTTTTGACCTTTTCAGGGGACAGACGCCTCCAACTCTACTTATGTAAAAACGTAAAGGCACTTCTGGTTTTTACCGGAAGTATACATAGGTCACGTGAGGTCATGCACACAACAAAAAATAAGACCCATAGTACCAAATATAATCCCGCAAAAAGCCACCAAATGTCTCTTGTGGTTGATTTGATACTGATTTTCAAAGATATACCAGTTTAATGCTTAAAAATCTTGAAATTCAAAATCTAATGACGTCATCATGATGTCACAACTTTCTCAGCATTTACAAGTTATGGTCTAATTTTATGTAAAGTTTTAACAAATGAATTACCTTATGTGTTACAATCATTCTACATGTAAGAGCGATCTTAATATACAACATAATACAAAGGATGGCATCCCTCTAGTAAGTTTATCCAAAGAGTGCTGAAATTTGATATGAACAGATCGCTTTGAATCTATGGCTGTTTGGTGGCATCGGCAGCTTAAGTGATAAAACGGCTGTTGTTTGGACAAGCCATGTGTTACAGGTAATAGACTCACGAGGGAAGTTGGCGCAACGCCAACTGCAACTGTATACGTTTGTACATGACTTCATAGAAATAGCCAAGAGTTACTAAAAGTGTGTAACTTCGTGAAGACTTTAACCGGTTTCTTCAAAAGAAGCGGTAATCTCTTTTCAAGTATTTACAATCAACACATCATTCGTCATGTGTAACAATCATTCTCAGACCTGTCAAATTACATGACGTTCTGACTTGTAGTTTTTGAGATATTCGTAACGAACTTCAACTTCCGGTTTCGATCGGAAGATGACCTCGGATAAGGTCACTTATACACACAAAGTTTTTAAGGTGTTACCGTACTGTATGATGGTGAAACAATTATTGGCATAGCTGCTTGCGTTTTCAAGACAGAGGCTTTCAAAATAATTTAATTGCTGAAGATTGTATAAAATAAGTTACAAAATTTTCGCGCCATAATTTCCTACTGGATCACGTGACTACTTTTATACTTAACACCGATGTTGCATGTAAACTTTAATAACTGCAAAGTTATCTGATAATCAAATGTGTGGTTTATGAGATATTGTTTTTCAACCTAGAATCTTCAACTTCTAGTTGGACCGGTTGTTGACCTCGGGCAAGGTCACGTGCGCAAAAAAAATGTTAAGCTGTTGTTTAACTTTACGATTGTGAAAAAAATATTGCCATATCTTTTTGCATTTTCATTACGGAGGGTTTTCATAACAAGCAATTTTAAAATTTTAAACCACTGTACCTTTAAATCTGATGACGTCATCTTGATGTCACAACTTCTCATACATTTTGAAGTTATAGTCTTACTATATTATGTGAAGTTTCAAGTTAATACAAGCTTCCAAACTATGTGTTTGCTTGGGGACAAGTTTCATTCAGAAAAGAGAAGAAACCCCTCCCCCCCAAAAAAAAAAAACGAACAATAACAACAGTTGTGCGGGCAATTGCCCGAACACCTAATAAGTCCTTTTTATTAAAGTTGTATGTTACATTGATTTCATAAACAACCAGTATTCTACTACAAAAGATGTTTATTTTGAATTATGCACTACCAACGTCGGGCGACGATGTGGCAACCCGCCTGTGATTTTGTTTGTAATGTAAATCACTGTTAAAAAATTTTTTTAAATCAGCTTCTTTTTATAATATTCTATTGTTCAACTTCCGGTTTGGACTGGAAGACATAGTCAAAATCATCACCTTTTCGATGATGTTAAAAGTATGTAGATTGTAAAAATCCATTGTGTAGTGCAAAAGTTATGAATTTGACAAAAATTTTACTTTGATTTTTATGTAATTCTACACATGTTGACGTGACGCAATCTTGATGCCATTGTTACGACTAGCAGGATGCCGCGCTTCGCGGGGCACCCGCTAGGTGGGTGCAATGCTTGTGTATGAAATGTTGCAGTCAATATAATGTAGGGTAAGCGTGTAATTTGCAGGGGGCACTCATTAAAAAATGGGTTTGTTAACGGTCGTTTAAAACGGTACGCAATGTTGTTATGTCTTACATGTATGTTGTTATGCAAAAGGTTTGGGTTTGGGTCGGAGCAGCTCACCTGTGCCCCTACTCAATTTTCCAGTGTCCCCCGGGTGCCCCCCTAAAAAATAAATAAAAGACATGTACCAGGGGGCGGCTAACACAAATAAACAACATTGATAAATTTGCAACTTCCATCAGTACCCTCATTTTCATGCAAAGAAACCAGTGAGTTGCTTATTCGGATAAAAGGTAATTTTGGTCCACACAATTATATCAAAATAGCTGCATATCCATTTGGCGCACATGCACAATTGCCAAGTATACAAAGTACATTATGTATACGCAATGTTGTTATGTCTTACATGTATGTTGTTATGCAAAAGGTTTGGGTTTGGGTCGGAGCAGCTCACCTGTGCCCCTACTCAATTTTCCAGTGTCCCCCGGGTGCCCCCCTAAAAAATAAATAAAAGACATGTACCAGGGGGCGGCTAACACAAATAAACAACATTGATAAATTTGCAACTTCCATCAGTACCCTCATTTTCATGCAAAGAAACCAGTGAGTTGCTTATTCGGATAAAAGGTAATTTTGGTCCACACAATTATATCAAAATAGCTGCATATCCATTTGGCGCACATGCACAATTGCCAAGTATACAAAGTACATTATGTATCCGGCCATTCACACCCCAAAATTATGCTTTGTAACATGACATGGTGTTGGAGGGAGGGGGGCGGGGGAACCTGCATAGCCAGGATTTATTTCAGTGGGGGGGAGCATGGCTTTTCAATGGGGGCCGAGCGCCCATGGTGTTTTATGAATTTCATTTCTTAAAATATTTGTGTATTTCTGCATTTCTTCATGTGCTTCTTTATTTGTGGATTTTTTTTATTTCTGTTTATTTTTGTATTGTGCAGGATTGTGGATGTTTTGAGTTATTTTCTTTTTTTTCTTTCTTTTTTTTGTTGTTTCTTGTTTTCTTTGTTTGTTTATTTCTTGATTGATTTACGTTTATTTCTTTGTTTCTTAATCTTTGTCTTCATTTCGTTTTTTCTTTATTACTTTGTTGTCTTTGTTTCTGTATTTGTGCATTTTCTTCTTTGTTTATTTCTTGATTTCTATGTTTCTTTGCTTCTTATTTATTTGTCTTGATTTCTTGTTTTCTGTGTTACTTAGATATATGTGTACCCCTCTTCCGTTATTTCTGCCTTGAATGCTATGTCTCTTTGCTTCTTTATTCTCAATGTCTTAACTCTTTATTTCTGTATTTCTTTCTTTTTGTTTCTCTATTTCTTTATGTCTTTGTTTCTTTGTTTCTTTTGGGGTTTGGAAATAATATATCATTGGTTATATTGAAGTCTATGCTGCTCATGACTACTACATGTTGTATCGCTGGTATTTATTTCATACCATTATTCAGCCAATCAGTACAAAATACGACAAATTGTCTTACAGAAATAACAAAAGGTGAAACATTTTAAAATTGGACATTAGGATGCCATGTGAATATAAAAATGACCAGAATGAAGAAAATATACCATTATGTGTATTTTATATGTTTCTCCTTTTATAGTTTCTAGGAAATAAAGTTCATGTAGTATCCGGAAAAAAATGGATGAGGTTGTCCCTCTTTTGAGCATGATTTAATGGCATTCATCTCAGTATAACCATCTTGTTGAAGGAGTGATATCTCTCCCCAACTGAACACGCTGGTTATAACTGTTTTCAATCATTTTTTTAGGTGCACTTTGGTTCTTTCCTACCACATGAGTCGTCCTGCCAAATGGTCGTTCTTAAGTGCTATAAAAAAGCTTTTTATATAATATCTGCGGGTCAGGTGCTAAGAGGTCAAAAGCACATCAAAGAAATCAACAATTATAAGACGTGGGGTCAGGCGCAAGGGAAATGGACATTTCTATTCTATTGTTGATAAACAAACCGCGCAACTGGCATGGACAGCCAAATGTCGCAAAACATTAAACATTGACAGACATTGTGACTAAATTAAATTTTTTTTTAACTTTAAAGAAAGTACATCCCGTTATTGGTTGGTTTGTTTGGGACAAGTTTCAACGATTTTTGAATATTTGCGTAACATTTTTTGGAAACTGTGATTATTTGCTTTGCATTGGCAGCTCCCCGTAGTTTCTCCATCTTGGATGGCAAAAACTTCGGGCTGTGAGGTTGCAAAAGAAAGGTATAGTGCTCAATCCTTTTTGCAATCTCGTTTGGAGTTCTCTATTTTTGCAGAGGTGGTGACTTTTTTTCAGAAATAGTAAACCATTATACTGTTGAAATGCTCTCTTTGTATCAGCACTGAAAACATAACAATATAGGTTATATGAGTAATTTCAATTGTTAAGCATGGTTAGTTTTATAAAAAATATGTTAAATGCTAGCGGATTATTTCAACGTGATGGCGTTAACTTTCAGTCCCCCCACCTTGAATCGGCATTTTGAGCTTTGGTTATTGACACTGCGGCAGACTGCTTTGTTACCGGTCAGAGGTCAGCCTTTGGTAATTACCTTAGCTTATCGGTTTATCTTAGTTCATCTATGTCCCACCAGTTATCCGAAATTGCAAATAAGGTAACCATATCACTGGTACACTACTCAGCCATTCTGGCATCGTAAATTTTCCAGAGCACCAGTTAGCCAAACATGCAAATAAGGACACCTCATGCATCATACCTTACCTCCCTTGATACACAAGAAAGCTTAATTTCAATTGGCATGAAATGTACCAACAGTTAAAAGTAATATTGATAACATTTTGTTGAATCTATTGGAATCAATTCCAATTCCTTTGTTTATAACGACTGAATCCCGCCGCCAAAAAAAAGCGAACAACATCTGATGAGGGACCGGAACACACCCTAACCATGGTAAAGGGCCGACCAATTAACACACATGCAGCCCTCCCACAAAAAAGACATACATGTATTCTGGGTCCACCCACATGTATTCTGGGTCCACAAACCCAAATCACCTGGTACCCCCAAAAATTACCCTGGGACGCATCAAAACGGCAGGGTACGGGCACCAATGACGGAAAAAAACATGGCGGCGCCCATGACCTGAAGCCCCCATTTAAGAATCATTATAGTATAGATGAGTTTGAAGCTTGGATTCCATTTCAATCTATGCATGGTACATCCTGTAGCAGACATGTGTGCATGCATTGCCTGTCTGGCTGCAGCTTCAGTGATTGACTCAGTATCATGCGTGTGCAGTGCCTGTCAAGACTTAATGAGGCAAAGTGGTGGGAAGAAGTGTGCCATTGACTTGGCACTGTTGCATTACTAACAACAAGTTGATGCACATTGTATGTAACTGCTACAAATGATAAAATCAGTCATTATTTTGTACACAGAATAGCCTAAAGTATAACTGAATTATTGGATTGAAAAGTGCAGCAGGAAGCTTGTAAAAGCCTCTGACTTCTCCTTGAATTTCACTAGAGTGTATTTATATGACATGTATGAGGCCGGTGTTAATTGTTGTTCCATTTATGTTGTTTCACTGCAGGTTGTAGAGTGACTGATGAGATTCTCAATTTAGTACCAAATAAGGAAAACTTCAGGTTAGCTTTAAGAGCCATTAAACTGTGGGCCAAAAGTAAGTACAACTTAGATGTATGCAAGTATAAATAAACAGAACAAGTTTAGATGGCATCACAGTAGCATTGCTTTTATGTGTTAGGACAAAACATTCACATTATACAATTGTTGTCTACTGTGATGTGGTCCATGCTGTTTTGGACACCCGAGGGGGCAGATGGCACCCGAGGCGAAGCCGAGGGTGCCATCTGTACCCGAGGGTGTCCAAAACAGCATGGACCACATATCACAGCAGACAACAATTGTTTTGTTATACCATTGTATTATATTGCAGGATTGTTAAAAAGGCCCTTACCGACATAGTTTGCAGACGACAATATTCAATTCAGCAAAAGTGCGTCCATTGCAAATTTTTTATCAACATGTATCAACTGGTCCCTATTGCGAGCATCATATCAAAAGTACAGTAGCGTGCATAGTACCATTGGTTGCACAGTAACCTCTTTCTCAGGTAGTACCGCTAATGTTGTACAGATCAATGGGGACGATGAAATAATGTTCTGAGAATGATCTAGGTAATGGACGTGGGCATCCTTACCTACCTCTTTCTCGGGTGTATTTGCCAACTTTAATATACATATCAATGGGGATGATGAAATGAATTTTCTGAGGATGATCTAGGTATGTAATGGACCCCGACAACATCTCTTTTTTGGGAAGACATGACATTTTGTATTATATCACGTGATTGGTTCTTGACCAATAAAAATTCACAGTCTAATACCATGGTATAACAAAGCCAGTTTGTTCAGATCAGAACCAATGATTAGATCCTCATTCCTCAATTATATATTTATTTTCCAAATATTTATGATTAAAAAGACATGTTTTACAAAAGATCTGGGTGGTCAACGTACTAAAATCAGACATTTATTCCTCAATTTTCATTACTTCCATTTTCCAATTATTGATCTGGGTGGCTAAAATTAGTGCTGGGCGACCAGTGAAATTCACTATTCGAGTAGTCACATGTCAACTATTCACGACTACTCGACTAGTCGCAACTTTTTTTTTGGACTTCCCCGTCCATGTGTGTATAGAGCACACACAACACCGAACACAGCGAGTTAGTGTGTGAGCATCCACTGTTCAATGTACCGGTATTCAGGATTTCAAAACAAGCAGTCCTTTTGTAGTCCACTGGGCGTGTCAAAAAATGTTCCTTGTCACAATTAATAAGGGGTAATTTGGTAAAATCTTATAGATTATTTTCAAGTTCGTAAAATGGTTTGTAAAATGTTTTGACAAGTCTTGATATTTGCAAGATTTGATGCCTGGGATCGTTTCACTAGTCACTACAACCACACATACACAATACACGGTGATGCACTGTACACACAACGGTCGTCCCTTTACATCATTTGCACATACAGCACATTACATATACTGCAGGTACGAAGTCCAACTTAAGCAAGGCTGTGATTGGCTATTGATAAAATATCCATATTCATAAGAAAGCTTCAGCTTGCATGGCTTTGTACACATTCAATGGCAGGCTAAAAAAAGAGCTGCATGTTAAACTGTATAAATGATGAACAATTCCGGACCAATCACAAGCCATGTAACTGTAGAATATGGATGATTCTGTGTAAAAGGTGACTGTGTGTACAGTTTCGGGCTTCGTTCCGTTGACTGTGTGGGGCAATGTGGTGTTGTGCACTGTGGTGTAACAACGTGTTTGTGTGTCGTGTTTGAGCATTGTGTTGTGGTTTTTTACTAACTGCATTCGTAAATGACAAATCAGTTATTGGGCAACTAGTCGCGAGTACTGTTGAAGTAGTCGCACTAGTCGCCCAGGACTAGTTAGAATCAAAAGTAAAGTGGTTGTTATTGTTTCTAGAATATTCATGTTGTAAATTTATAATGAAGAGTCAAAAAATGTAAAATGGCGGCATGATTTTAAAGCTTAGTGGTGATCACTAAGCGTGGCAGGCACCGCAGATAGCATGGTGGTACGCCAAGTCTTTTCTACATGTTGGAGAACACTGGCTTGTGACTAAGTGGAAATGTAAAAAATTTTGTTCCACTGTAATTCACCAATTTGAATTTTTTTTAAACCAAATAAAAGAACAAACGGTGAAATAAAGAATGATTCATTGCTGTGAATAAATTATTATTATTATAATTATTTATTGGGCCAGAATCACACAGCACATGTATACAGTATTATTATTATTATTATTATTTATTCGACCGAGACAAAACAACCAAACCAGTAAAAAATATAACAGAAGAATGAAAAAACGTAAACGAAAACATAGAAAAAACAGCAATGAAAAACAAGTAAGTAATAACTGAATGTATAAATTAATAATCAATAGTTAATAAAACCAATAATTCTAAGATATACGTTAAATCATTCAATCAATCAATCAATCAATCAATAAAAGAAAGCAACAGGACAGCGCTTGCAGGCGGGGAACCAAACCAAGAATGGGAAAGACAGCCAATCGCGTCTAAAACAGCGACAAATCATGCAGGTCAGGGGCAACAAAAGTAAACTAAACTAGAGGTAAGTTTTTGTGACATCACAAAAACAAGGTGTTCGGAATTATGGTAGATAAAGTTGTTATTTGATGCATTTAAAGTTAAATCATTCTAAATATATAAATATGAACATAAATGCATTAAATTGAGCTTCATAATATATTTTTTATTTTGGACAGAAACTAGGTCAAATCTGGTCTGATTTTAGTACATCTTTGTGAAGTACTTTAAGCCCTGTCATATGGATTATAGATTGTGAAAATGGCTTACGTAGTTTCAGAGATATGTTTTTTTAAATATCACTTTGAACGCCGACATTTGACATTTGCGCACCCTGAAAGGTGGTAGAGGTCATGCAATGTGCAACAGAGAAGGACCTTCCCTAACCTTGGTATGTGGTGAAAGAATCATGTTCCTAGCTCTCACCATTTTTAAATAAAGAGCTACTTCGGTTTGATCGGAAGTAGATATCACAAAGGTCACTTAACGTTTCACAAATAAAGTCTTTCCCTAACCTTGATATTTCTCAAAACAATCATGTTCCAAATTCTAACCACTTTTACATGAGGAGCTACTTCCGGTTTGACCGGAAGTAGAGGTCATAGAGGTCACCCGATGTGCAACAGAGAATGACCTTTCCTAACCTTGGTATTTGGTGAAAGAATCATGTTCCTAGCTCTTAGCAATTTTATATAAAGAGCTACTTCCAGTTTGACCGGAAGTAGCTGTCACATAGGTCACTTATTGTGTCATAAAGGAAGACCCTCCCTTACTTTGACATTTGTTGAAAAAAAAGATCATATCTCAAACGTTTGATTTTTTGTAAATTGTTTAAGTTTTAAATAAGCCCTGCATTAAAGACTAACAAAGCGTGGATTGCGCACCTTGAAAAAAGACTAAAAACGTCGCTTGGTTAATGTACATGTCAATGGGGCATCGATCTCACACACAGCCACACACACACAAGCATGTGTACATGTATAATGGCATTGGATTTTGTACAGCAATGTCGGACACACTTGAACACACACGGACAATCGATTTGCGTTAAACGTCCGGTTTGAACCGGAAGTAAAGGTCAAAATGGTGTCACCCCAATGCAAAAGTTTGAGAAAGCTCAATTCTCTACAATCTGATGTAAGATTTGTGATCATGTGATAAGTACTTCTTAAAATATGAATTTTTGAAATTCAAAAATTTTCAACACTTTTGAGCCGGAAGACAAGGTCAAATTTGGGTCATGTCTGTGAGGCGTTTACGCAGTTTTCCATGACCTTTCCGATGATGTATAGATTGTAAAAATCCATTGTGTACTTCAGGAGTTATGATTTTTTGAAATAATAAACTTTGATTTAATGTAATTCGACACCTGATGACGTCATCATGACATCACTCAAACTGTTTCATGTCCTAAAGAATATCTAACTATGTGTGAAGTTTCAAGTTCCTACAAGCTTAGGAAGTATGCTTTTGTTAGCGGACAAGCGACAGGCATAAGAAGAACTAGACATTCAGTTTTTGTGACATCACAAAAACTAGGTGTTCGGGAACAAGTAATGAATTGTTTGTAAATATCGATGAGTTAATACATACAACATTAATGTACAAAAAACGCGTTACAATTAGTGTTGTAGCATCATTTTGTGAAGCTTTTTACCAGAGGGCGCTGTTTGATGTAGTGATGTCATCAATTTTAAACTTGAAAACACAGAGAGTCCATTACCAACTCACACACTGAAACCATGTCCAAAGCTCGTTTTATACTGACCAAAGAACTAAAAAATATGGCTTTTTAATAAATTTTCCCTTCAGCTTCCGGTTTGAACCGCAAGACAAGGTCAAATTGGGGTCATTTCTGTGAGATATTAAACCGTTCTCAAAGACCTCAGCGATGGTGTGTAGATTGTCAAAATTAATTGTGCATTTCAGGGTTTATGATTTAACTAATACACTTTGATTTATTGTAACTCAACATCTGATGACGTCCTCATGACGTCATTATTTTATGTCCCCTCTTCATATTGAGGTTCAAGTATATGCACAGTTTCAAGGCTCTGTTTAACTTCAATCTTGAGTAAATTTTGGAGGAATTAAACATTTAAAGTAACATAATGGTCTTCATGGAACACCATTTAACACAAATGAACACCAAAATAATTAAGTAGAGCTTTATCATATGTATTTTATAGGGACTTCCAGTTTGGGCAGGAAGCGAGGTCAAATCAGGTCACTAAGAAATATAAAAAATACGCATAGGCTACATTTATTGTAACTGGACACCTGAAGGAAAAACAAGTATTCTTTTTTAATTGTCACTGTCTGGAAAAACACTGTTTTTGAGCTTCCGAAGTGTTCCTTTTCCACGCAGTACAATTGGCTGCCGCCATGTTGTCTGTAAAAAATACTCAATGTGACAAGGCCCATACAAGAGCTACGACATATATTTTTTCTTTCTTTTAAATCACCATAAGAGGGCCTTTATAATTACATGGATGAAGGCTGCGTTATCTTTTTACATTGGAATTTTCATGTAAACAGCCACGAAGTGAAAAAATAACTGATAGTATACAACACTTTTAATTACATTTCAAAATAGTATTCATTTTGCCTTTTATCAAAACATTAAGTCTTGCTGCCCTCCATTTGTTCGGCATCTACGTGGTGTCAATAAAATAAAGAAGTGTGCGTCCCTACAGGTTTGAGGGCGCTATTTCAAATTAACGGTCTTAGTTTGTAAAAGCACTGCGTATATGCGCCTCGCACGTTCATTTCTTGGAAGCATGCCAAGTTACTGTGCACGCATTACTGTTGTTGACACTACCGAGCGAGCAGCGCTGTGTATACACAACACGCAGTAAAATCCTAGAGTGCACACGCACGGGGTGCAATACAGTGAGGTAACTGTACAGACTCTATCGGCGATCGCGCTAAAAACAGCACTTTTCACCTTAATATAACTTCGTTATGCAACGGCCAATTTTGTTCAAATTTCACAATTAGGCTTTTATAGTCGTTATCTATTACTGAAAAATTCAATATGTAGTTTGCTCCAAAAAAATTTGAAATAAAAAAAATTCTTATTTTTAAACTCGTCGTCGTAACAAACTGTAACATTTGATGACGTCATCAATGTAATATTTTCAAAGGTCATAAACTACATTTTATTTTGTACACTGAAACCATTTTTGATATAATAAACTTTGATTTAATGTAATTCGACACCGGATGACGTCATCATGACATCACTCAAACGGTTTCGTGTCCTAATGAGTATCTAACTATGTGTGAAGTTTCAAGTTCATACAAGCTTAGGAAGTGTGCTTCTGTTAGCGGACAATCTTCAGGCATAAGAAGAAGAAGAAGAAGAAGAAGAAGAAGAAGAAGAAGGAGAAGTAAAAAAAAAAAAAAACCGAACAAAAACAGAGGGTCTACGGACTTGTGTCCGAACACCCAAAAAAAAACGAACAAAAACAAGAGGTCTTCGGACCAGAGTCCGAACACCTAAAAACTAGAAATTTAGAGTTTGTGGACAAACTCACGGTGTTCGGCTTGAACGTATTAAAGAGATCGCGCAATTGAAAATTTTAAGGTCAATATTGTGTGCAAGTTTTTGTCTCTTTTGCTATTTATTTGTACCTTTTGTTGATTTTTTATGCATGAAGGTTTGTCATATGAAACTTCAACTTTCGGTTTTGACAGGAACTAAAGGTCAAATGGGGTCACACTTTGTACACGATATCTAGAATTGCCCGAGAGCTTTAAATTGATGTCATGATTATTAATTACCATGTTTCATTAAAAAGATACATATTTTTTTATGTACACAGGGTTCTCCCCAGGATTTTTGCAAAACTGGGGGGCTTTTAATTTTGGATGTTCACAATCCCAGCACGCGAGCGCGAAGCGCGAAGCCCCCTACGGCGTGGGGTCCGGGGCCCACTTAAGGGCCCCGGAAAAATTTGAGGTTTTACATGCTCTCTGCTTCATTCTGGTGCATTTTAAAAGACTCCAGAGGCATCTGAAATTACTTTTTTTATCAAGTATTTTTGTGTGTGTAAGCACACTTAAGTGAGCAATAATTCACAAAATAAATAACAAAATTGCAAAAGGACAGGTAACACAGTTTACAATTTAGATACCAGCCAGTGTTTAATGTTCTTCAACCCTAACTTATTTTGAGTATGTTAAGTTTAGATAAAAAAACATAAAACTTAATAAATTAATACAAAGTCTCTGATAATCTGTCCTTTTTTTTACAAGTGAGCTGCATTTTTAATGAAAGAAAACTTTTTCACACACAATTCAAAGTATACAGTCAATTTGGTAAAGAATGTTTAGACACAAAAAAACACAAAAATATCTTAAATAAACCTCTGAGTGTTATTCATGGCAATATACCTGTTCTTCAACCCTAACCCCTTTTGAAACTGTTAAGTTCAGATTTAAAAAATAAAACTCACAGCTCGCGTAACATGTTATTTTGTGTGTGTGTTCAAACAAGGGGTTGAGCGATCAACATTAATTTGCGGTTGAAGTTGTTTTTAAAAGCTGGTACCCGTCGTCGGATAACGGTATGCAACGGCAAAATTGCCTTCTTCGGAAGGAAACCAGTTACACTGTGCACCGGGCGCGTGATCATCAACAGCATACATTGCATGCATACTCGCATGCGTTAATAATGCAAGAGCTTCCATTGTGGGTTTTTCTGTTATGTCTACGTCGTCCGCTGTGTCAGTGTGGTCTTTTTGCGTGTGATTTACCAGCTGGGAAACGACATGTAGCTGATGATTTAGAGTGACTTATGGGATGATAAAAATTCCATTGTCTCGCAGAGGATTTTGTATCCAATAAGAAAGGTATTCAAAAATGGGTAGCGTATCGAGTGGGAAAAAGTGTGATCGGCAATTTTGGCAGCGTATCGGCCAATAATTTCTGCGTATCGGCCCGATACGCTAGCTTGTACGTGGGGAGAACCCTGGTACAAACTTCAACTTCCGGTTTCGACCGGAAGTGAAGGTCAAATGGCGTCACACATTGTACAAAATTTGTAGAATTGCAGAACGGCCTGAAAATCAGGTTATTATATTAATGTACAAATTTACGACATTCAGATATGAATTTTTACATAAAAAACTACTACTTCCGGTTTCGACCAGAAGTAAAGTTCAAATGGGGTCACACTCTGTGTAAGATATTTTTAATACTTCAAGACCTTCCATATGGTGTAAAGATCATGTATGGAGCATGTATTATTCTTAAGATATGATTATTTTAGTATAAAACTTAATGTAATGACGTCAACGATGACGTCATCATTCCAAAAAGTTTGCTTTGTCATGTACACACTGTAGTCTAGGTATATAGTAAGTTTCAAGTCCGTACATGCTTTATTTTTTGAGATAGCAAAATAAAAAAAATTTCGACCTCGTGTATCATTTTCGTTGTGACATAGCTATGACGTCATATATCACATTTCTAGAATGCTCTTGAGCTAAAGAAAATATTAATTATTAAAAGTTTGTTGATACTTTTAATCACTTAGACTCTAGAGCCCCAAATAACATGATTTGTTACTTTAACTTCCGGTTTCTACCGGAAGTAAAGGTCAAATGAGGTCACGGTGTGCATACAATTTGTCCAACATTACAAGACCTTTCATATGCACCAAAGATTTTGAATGTAGCATTTGCCGTTCTTGAGTTATGAATTTTTTGAATTATTTAACGTTTATTTAACGTTATGACGTCATCAATGACGTCATCATTCCAAAAAATTCGCGGTTTCATCTACTCACTAATATCTTTGTACATGGTAAGTTTCAAGTTCATACTAGCTGAACTTTTTGAGAAAATTTGCAGACAAGTTTCGACGACTAAGAAAGCCCAGAAAAAAGAAAAAAAACAGAACAATAACAATAGGTTTTCGGCTGCTGGCCGAACACCTAAAAAAAAAAAAAAACATACAAAAACAAGAGGTCTTCGGACTCGAGTCCGAACACCTAAAAAAACTAGACATGTTGTGTTTGTGTAGGTAGAGGTCACAAAGGCCATGCAATGTGCAACTTAGAAGGACCTTCCCTTACCTTGGTATTTGGTTCCATTCTAAAACGTGCTCCCTCTAAACACTGGCACCTTTTAGAAGAAAAACGACCCTCTCAATAATCTCTTCCCAGCCCCATTACTGCTGGCCTAGAAACGGCAAAAAAACATAAAGGACTCAATAATACGAGCTAGATTGCAAGACCCCACCGAAAATGACTCGCTCCAAAAGCTAGATGAAGAAAACTTGCAAATCTTGGTCGAATTATTGGAAGAACAACAGTACTGGGCCAAATAAAAAACAGTGAGAAACAAGGCTCAAGTGAAGTAGATGAGTTAATATAGGCAATGGCCCACCAAAACTTTTTTTAAAAAAAGAACACTTTGCTCGACCTTTACTATGACCTTTGAGCCTTTTACACTCACATGAACTATAACGGGATCACACTGGTAAAAAAAATCAGAAAGAAAAAAGAACAAAATGGTGACTGACGAAGTTAAATTTAGGGTTATTAATAAGCAGTTTCGGGGAAAAACCACTTCTTTTGACCTTTGACCTCATTTTGGGGTCAAGATTTAATTCTTAGGGTTTTATTTTATCTTTTGCTTTTGTTAAAATTCTGAGTAATTTGACACCAAGATCAACTATGTGCGACATTTAGTTACCAAAATACATTTTTTTTACATATTTTTGTAAAGGTCAATGACCTTTGACCCCCAAAATGCAACTTCCCCATCCCCTATGTCACCTTACTGTTTTTTGGCATATATTGACACATCAGCTTCTTTAAACAATTTTCGCAGATGAACTTTAGTTTAGGGTTACTATACCAAGGCACAGGGAATTCACAGGGACATAAATGTTATCTGCAATGGCTCTTTCAAGAACCTTACAAACCACAGATGTTAGAGCACCCAGCCGATAATTTGGTATGTTGTTGCAGCTGCCAGCTTTGAAGACTGGAGTGATTTGAGAGAGTTTCCAATCCATTGGAATAAAGCAATTAGCAAGAGATGAATTCATTAGCTGTAATAGTGGTGGAGCAAGTGACAGTTTTGCAACTCGAAGAATTGTGGGTGATATAGAGTCTGGACCAGGTGCCTTACGCACTGATAGAGAGGACAAGGTTTTTGTCAACCATCCTAGGCTGTCTGTAATTTGAGGAAGTTCAGGTATTGGAAGAAAACATGTTGGTGGTGACTCCAAGCAGGTTGAACCTGGAGTATGGAAAGACGTAAAGAAATCGTTTTCTGCTTTATCGTTGTATTTTATATTTATTAGTTAGTTTTCATGTAGTTTTGTACAAGCGCCATGAGCACTTTTGTGGATTTGTGTGCTTAATAAATTGTCATTATTATTATTATTATTGAAGG